>CM032229.1:114542500-114825000 GCA_019009955.1 Riptortus pedestris | reverse complement strand
GTTCACAAGGGGGATGTGAGAAAGGTCAGATATGGGTTAGTGCAAATATGCTGTGAACTCACCTTGGATAGTAGGACAGGTTAGAATCAGGACATTGATGAATAATGAAATAAATGATACAACAGTAAGTAGTATTAGCGTGAGATGAGAAACTGGATAAAATCTACCCTGATAGTGCATAATACACATGATTGCAGTACAGAATAATTATGCTAATAAATCAAGTAACAATATCTTAGCTTGACTGGATGTATCTGGTAACTCAACTTGATTTAAAGAACTATAGACGGCTTGAAGATGGTGCCTTTGCATCGAAAGCGCTTGCCAACTGTACTCGACCATCAGCCAGTGACGACGGTATGCACCGACAGATATGTCAACAGAACAATTATGCCTTTGCAGCCAGTATCGGCCTCATCTAACTGGACTAACACGATAGTGCCTGAGAAGAGGTTACAACAAAGAGATAATTAAGCTGCAGGGCTCTATCTCCATGTAATACTATTAAATACGAAGTGATGGACCTTAACCCGTTCAGTGCTGATGACGCATGAGGTGCGTCACGGGGCTTTCCCTCCCGGGCTCATGACTCCCTAGGTGCGTCGTCTCCTTTTTCAAATTCTACCAGCTCTCCTACCCGTAGCCCCTTCCTATTGACCTCAAATTTTCCGCCAGCCCTCAGTATACTATTATCATCCTTGCAATGGAGTTCGTTAGTAATTTTGTTTGCTTTCTTGAACCCCAGCGAGAAGTGAACCCTAGAGTTTATGATGGTTATTGTTTTTGGTTATAACGACTCTTCAACCATGTTTTAGGTTAATACATAGATATTAAAAATTGTAAATATGGTATTTAATTTTAGTTTACTGTTGGTAATGATTTAATTTTTAGCAAATATTTTAATATTTTTGTAAAGATACTTACAATAATTTTAGGTATAATAATGGTATTAGATTTTAAACTTAATCATTTAAAACGTTTATATATATTAATTATTAGGCCTATTTTAAAAATAAATTAGAATAAATTATAAAATTAAAAAATCAAATGGAAAAAACAATTATGAGACGTATAATAAAAAGTGTTATACTAAAATAATAAAAGGGTTTAAATCAAGTGCAATTTAAATAGTCTCATATCTCAAATGTACGCGAAATGTACCCCAACCTTACAAAAAAAAAAAGAATAAATATTACCTATTTTCTTAGAGGTAATTTTATTGATGCATTTCTTTTTGTTTCGTGTTTCTAGATCATATCAACAAATATCTAGGCAGAAATAGAAAGAGAGCTACGAAGTAATACATTTTTTAGCTATTTTGCGAAAAGAAAAAAAGAATTGTCTTGGGGGTTTGTTAACTGTTGTGCGTGATTGCCTATACTGTTTTTCCACCATGACGCGCCACACGCGTCTCGACCGGAAGTAAGCTTAAATACCCTTTTCTTGTCAGCAAAGAAAGTGTTAAGATATTTCATATGAATATTATATTATAAAATCTTTGCTAGCCTGTTGCTAGAGTTAATGATGGAATTAAAAACAATAACAAAGGTTGTGAATGCTTACTTGCTTAGGGCTACAGTGTTTGAAGTTCATGCGCATTTCACCACCAAAGTCTCGAGATTCTCAGCGAGGCTTCTCCAATTACACCTTCCCAAGTCTTCGTCCTACTCATCAACCCTCTTTTGCCTCCCCTCCTGCTCATCTGGAGTACTTTATCACATCTTGAGCACACTGAAAAGAAATATACAACTCTCATAATATTCGAAAGACAGGAAAACTTACAGCTAATAATTTGAAAAAATAACAAAAATAAAATTTGTTTCAAGTGTAATGTTTTTCATCGCGACATTAGATAGCGAATATATTTACGTTTTATATTTATCCCTTTTTAACAGAACTCCCTTAGGAGGGGGGGGGGGTCAGGTATTGAGGTTATACTCATGACGCGATTTAGGTAAAACTTCCTCAAAGGTCCAACGATCCTACCCAGGAGTGGACGAATAAAAGTTCGTTACGCAGAGGCTGAGTTAACTAAGCAGATTTCCCACGTGCGCAACGTATTTGCATTTATCTCAAAACTTAAAAGTTCAATGAAAACAATATTTGGTATTTAAGCTTCAAATAAAGTGCTTCATAACATAATAGAATATTGTTAATATGAGATGAGTAGGAGTGGGACTTTATTGAAGAATGAAAACTAAAAAATGCAAATATCTCAGTTAATAATCAAGATAGTGAAAAATGTAGATAACAACATTTATAGAAAATTACATTTGCAATATGATTGATTCCATACAATTTATCGATCCGACGCATAATAGCGGAAATATTAAGAATTCTAGAAAGTCTCCCCCTCTAAACCCCCCCCCTCCTTCTGGTCCGATTTCAGCGGTTAACGAACTTGATCTTTCTTTTTGTAAAATATGATTATATATCAAGTTTGGTAACGATAAGACAAAAATTGCGACCGCTAGAGCGGTAACAGTAATATATATATATATATATATATATATATATATATATATATAGACGCACACACACACACACACAGTTTTGAACACACCTTATTTTCGTCATCTCCTGGGTAGGATCGATGGACAATTGAAGAAAAATTTCGAAAATCGCGGCATGAGTACGTTCTCAATAGCTGATTTCCCTTAAGGGAAATCTGCTAAAATGTGGTACGTTCAAAATTATATGTGTATAGACATATATATACATATATGTAAGTGTGTGTAAATAATAGAAATGAAGTAGAGGAAACATTTTGTATATTTGTTTTAATAGAAGTGCAAGGAAGTTAACCTCGTCAGATCTTCTAATCTTGTTTCTTCTGAGGTTAGGGTAAGCGAAGTGAACGGAAGGTGTCAAATGGGAGATCACCACAAACATTTATCTGAGGATTAGAAGAAGCCCTGGCGGGGAGTATTGTGTTCCGGATGAGGAGGTGTCTGTATTGTGGCTTTGAGTGTCTGGCGGGAATCGCTGGCGTGGGCGTGCGAGCAGGTGACAATTCGAGCAGATGCCCTGTGGTCATCGGGAGTGATAGGGAGGAGATAATAGAGATCACGCCTCTGGTCAGCGGCAATGAGCCGTCACCTAGCCATCTGCCAGCTGTGTGTGTGGGGTCCTGTCCCCGGCCAGATTTATCACCTTAGGGTCGCTCGGGGTCGTCTCCTCGCCCTGCATCTGGGTCTCTAACGGAACACTTAGGACCCCGACACCATCTACGCCTCTTAAACTGTTTGGACAACAAGGCTTAGGGGATGAATATGTTTGCATATGTCGGCAGATTTACCCTAAGGGAAACCACATACTGCCTATATTCACTTATGGCAAGCTTATCGAAAAAAAGTCTTCAAATGTCTATTAATCATACCCATGACATGAAAAATGTCCGTCACCGAGGGGCTGCCTAAACTAAGCACATTTCCTTCCCGAAGTATAACAATAGATAAATATACATACTGGTAACACAACAACACCGAGAATAATAAGTGAATAAATACAAACGGGAAGCGTCTGAAATGTAAACAAACAGATCTGCCAACATCTCAACTTAAAGAAAAACAATTACTGAAATATATCAGAATATAATATATTAAATTTATTATTATTATTATTTATTAACGTCCACTTTTTGCAACTCAGGCTAATTGGGACGGGTTATCTACAGGTTACCACCCTTTTCTAGCCAGGGTGGGATTTAGGATGTTATTTAATGAATTTCGTCAGTAAATAATTTCCTTTCCCCAGGCAAGAATCGAACTCGCCACTCTAGGTTTACCTTAAATTTATTAAAAACTGTTTACTATATCTAATACTATAATTTATTATGAATCACAATAATTTTTATCTCAATCACTCAAATGTTAGTAGTCAAAGGACTTAAGATGGAGGGGGGGGGGGAGAGGATCACGAATAACAAAGGTCTCTTGAAAAAAAATATTTGGTACTTAAGCTTCAAATAAAGTGGTTTATTATATATTAGAGCATTGTCTATGTGATATGAGTAGAAGTGGCGTTTGCTGAAGGCAGAAAACTGAAAAATACAAATATTTCGGTTTCGGTCAAGATAGAGAATATTACAATATTTATAGTACATTTAAATCCCCCCCTAAACCCCCCCCCCTTGATCCGATTTCAGCCACGAACTTGATCTTCAGTTCTGAATGAAACGCTTATATATCTAGTTTTGGTAACGATAAAACAGGTCTTGGCATTTAAGCTGGATATGAGATATTTAATTACATAAAAGTTTAACGTGAAATTTGCATGAATGCTAGTGTGAGTTCACTGAAACACAAAAGCCCGCCACGCAGGGGCTGCGTACACTAAAATATTTCGAATTTCTGAAAATCCCACTCTTAACCCCCCCCCCCTCCTCTGACAATTTTCCATTGGGTGCATTACAAAGGAGACATTTACGATACTCCATTTCACCTTTTCTCTCCATTCGCGCTCTCTTCTCATATTTCGGCCGTTAACGATCATGACCTTCGACGTGAAAACTTCGGTTTGGTAAAGATAAAGTATTTATTATTGAGAATCAAACGTTAATATAACACTACACCTAAATATGAATCGATAGTAATTCTTATAGGGTCACTGTCTGACAGAATTACCATAATTGGAAATAGACTATAAAGATACATATGGAGATATTATGGGGAAGACTTATGACCATTTTATCTATAACTGAATACTTCTAAATTGGCGTTAAAACTATACTTGCTATGCTTACTAGGTAGAATTTACAAGTGTAAAAACAGGTTCTTTTATTATTATTCTTTGTGCTTCGAAGAACTCATAGGAATTATCGACAGTGCCAATTATGAGAAATTTTAATACTAGAATACACATATGTAACTCTCGGAGGCCCTTTGTCGGCGTTTTCATAAATATAAATTCCTTCTTTTTTTTTACACTGATCAAAATTTGCAGATGTATTATACCAGAAAATAAGTTATTGGAACAGCTATTATGGGTACCTAAATTGATGATATACTATTATTAAAAAATCTATTTTACTTTTTATCAATTAATGTTTTGTTCAATAATTTTCTAATTTATATATTATTAATAGATAACCCGGCAAACGTTGTTTTGCCTTATAAATTATTTCTAGTTTCTAGATAAATTCTAGTGTAGACAAAAAGTAACTTACTTATAATAAGTGGGTAAGTATATGGTATATGCGTAAAATAGGCATGGAGCGCTATGAACGATAAGGGAATATAAAAATAACCAACGCCAAACAATATTATTTTTAAGTTATTATAGTTTATTTCTTAAAATTACATTAAAATTAGAGCTCGTGACACGTGTTGAGTACTTTTAAGGTTATGTAAATCACTTGTTTAACTAAAACTTGATTAACTGAACTAATCGTGCCAAATACACTTAAAATTAATAATTTATTATTATGAATAAAATAGTAATAATTACTAGTTAATATGAGAGTTACACTGAGATAGCAATGTGATAATTGTAAACGTGACTACTACACTTGATACATAAACAATAATGATGGCCGAAAACTGTGTAGGAAGTGAGAACTTTGTGTGAGTGAAACAGGAGACCGGCTTCAGTTTCATCCCTACTCCGTGCTGTTTACTTAGATGTGACACCGGTATAATGTGGCATTGCACTCACCAGTAAAGGCGCGGCAAATTTTAGGAATCTAAGATTGGTAACAGTAAGCATATATCAGGATTAAACTTTAATAATAAAAATAAATGTTTATTTTCATAAAAACAATTTTAGATTTGCCATAAGCTAAGGGAAATTTTAATCGAAGTACAGTTAAAACACTATAATTGATCAGTTATCGAGCGGGATGATAATGATTAAATTACTAAAATGCCTATAAAAAATAGGGGTTGGTGATAAAAAAGTTAAAATTTAGGGTTGTATGTATTTTTTAATGCCACATTATAAAAAAATAAAAACAAAAAATTTCGTCCAAAAATTAAAAAACAAGGTGAACAACCCTTATCAATTAGGGGTATGACTGAATACGTATATAAAATTTGGTAAAAATCGTTAAAGCCGTTTCGGAGGAGTACGGTAACTAACATTGTGACGTGAAAATTTTATATATTAGATTATTTATTAACGTCCACTTTTTGCAACTTAGGCTAATCGGGACGGGTTATCTACAGGTTATCACCCTTTTCTAGCCAGGATGGGATTTTAGGACGTTATTTAATGAATTTCGTCACAATTTATATATTAGAGTTATGATTAATTATTTATATTTATATATTTAAAAAAAAATTATTAAAAATTCAATATAAAATTTGTTATTAATCTACAAATACATGTAATGTAAGGGACATGTATGATATAAACCCCCCCCCCTCTGAAGGGTTACTTCCTTGAGGAAATAAATATTATATATATATATATATATATATATATATATATATATATATATATATTCACTGTGAGGAGTTCGGCTATCTACTCTAGCGGTTTGAATCTTCATTGGTTTGCGAATTTTCAAGGAAATGCGTCCATCTTCGTCAGATAGTGTTTTTAATATGAATAGCTACTTGATTAAATTATATGTTTCGATTTTAGCAGATTTCCCTTGAGGGAAATCAGCCATTAGCGTCGTACTCATGACGCGATTTTCAAAAAATGTCTTCAAATGTCCATCGATCGGAGATGACGAAAATGAGGTCCGTTCAAAATTATATATATATATATATATATATATATATATATATATATATAGAGAGAGAGAGAGAGAGAGAGAGAGAGAGAGAGAGAGAGAGAGAGAGAGAGATAGAGAGATAGATAGATAGATAGATAAATAGATAGATAGATAGATAGACAGATAGATAGATAGATGGATAGATATAGATAGATAGATATATTTGTCTGGTAACGCTCTAGCGGTCGCAATTTTTGTTTGGTCGTTACCAAACTCGAAATTTAATCGTTTTATGTAAAAAGAAAGATCAAGTTCGTTAATGGCTGAAATTGGATCAGTGGGAGGGGAGGTTTAGAGTGGGAAATTTTGAAAATTCTAATATATCCGTTAATATGCAACGGATCGAATCATTTAATAAAATTAATCTTATTGAAAATGTAATAATCAATAAATGCTGTTACGTAAATTGTTTCTATATATTGAATATTAACCGAGATATTTCCATATTTTAGTTTTTGGCCATCAATAAATCCCCACTCCTGCGAATGTCATATTAACAATAAGCTGTTATATAATTAAACACTTTATTTGAAGACTAAATACTAAATATTGTTCTTAATGAACTTTTACTTTTTGAGATAAATGCAAATACATGACGCAAGTGGAAATCTGCTTAGGTAACGCGGCCCATGCGTGATGGACTTTTTATTTGTAAGAAGTTAACCTGTTATCAATTTAGTGCTTAAATTTTGAGAGTTATTTCAAGATAGCCGCTGTCAGATTTTCATAAACGTATGGTATACGGACGTTGAGGAAATGGACCAAGCTGAATAAGAAGTTTTCTGGGCTATACTGTACGCAATAGAAGGATCCTTATCAAATAATTGGAATGGACTCACGTCTAGATCAGAGGTGCAGGTATGAGTTTAGCATCTCGTATCCATTAGTACCTAGTAACCATGATCTAAATGTTGCGTATGTATGTGAATATGATGAGAATAAGAGGGTCTAAGTGAATGTAGTGGTTTCCCGTTGTTTTCTCCATCAGAGCTTTCTACAATAAAGGCATCATGAGGAAAGTCCGTCCCGCAGGGGCTGCATTAACTAGGCAGATTTCCCTTGTGACATTTAATAACAGATAAACCTGCATACTGCTAACAACACCACCGTGAATATTGAGTGAATAAATACAAACGGTGATATGAAATCTTTCCCCTCCCGGCGGGAAGTGTCTCACATGTAAACAAACAGGTCTGCCAACGGCTCACCGGAAAGAAAAACAATAACTGAAACATATCAAAATATAACATATTTATTTTATTGAAATCTATTTACTATATCTAGTACTGTACTTTATAACGAATCAGAATAATTTTTATCTCAATCAATCCAATTTTAGTAGTCCAAGATTTAAGGCCCTTGGAAAACAATATTTGGTATTTAAGCTTCGAATAATGTGGTTTATTATATAACAGAGTGTTGTTTATGTAAAACGAGTAGAAGTGGGGGTTTACTGAAGGCTGAAAACTGAAAAATGCAAATATCTCGGTTAATATTCAAGATAGAGAATAAATGTATATAACAATATTTATAGTACATTTAATTTGCAATAAGATTCATTCTATACACTTTTTCGATCCGACTTATAGTAACGGAGATATTTGGAATTTTCAAAATTCTCCCCCTCTAAACCCCCCTCCCACTGGTCCGCTAGAGCGGTAACAGATATATATATATATATATATATATATATATATATATATACTAGCTCAGATACCCGGCTTCGCCCAGGAATTGATTTGAGGCTGAATGGTGATGGTGTTTTTTGGCAAGGTTTTAATTTGCAAATATTTTGACATTTAGAGTTAATACCCGTTGTTGGCATTTGTTAATAATAAAATAAATTTTTTAAGTTTTCACTGTTCTCCAAATTGTCATATTTCCCGTCTCTTGTGCATTATGCATAGATTTCAGTTATTCCCGCTTTAATTTATAGTGTGTATCTCGTTTATACTTTGTTAAAAGACTAAAATGAATATGGCAAAAGTTGTTCTAAATAACAAAATAAACAACTTTTGTTATGTTCATATTTGCCGAAAAACGAATAGAAAACGAAATACTGCTACTTTTAAATTCAGACATCCCTTTCAACCCCCACTCCTGCCCGTCCCTAGAAATGATGGTATGGCTTGTTATAATGAAAGCGTTAGTGCTAATACACATAGCTAGTTTTATTTATTTTGGTTGGGTCTTTTGTCCCAAATAAAATTGTTCACTTCCGCTATAGGTTTTAGCATATATCTCGTTTATAATTCGGTATACGAAAAAAGTGTATATAACAAAAGTTACTCTAAATAACAAAATAAACAACTTTTGTGATGTTTATATTTGCCAAAAAAACAATAGGAAACGAAATACCGCTATATTTATTTTCTGGCCTCCCTTACAACCCCCACTCCTGCCCGTCCCTAGAAATGTTGGTATGGCTTGATATAATAAAGGCCTTAGTCCTAATACACGTACAGAGTTTTATTTAGTTCGGTTGATTCTTTTGTGCCAAATAAAATTGATGACTCCCGCTATAATTTTTGACGTATAACTCATTTATATTTAGGTATACAACGAAAAAGTACATAACAAAAGTTACTCTAAATAATAAAATAAATAATTTTTGTTATGTGAATATTTGCCGAAAAAACAATAGAAAACGAAATATCGCTATTTTTAATTTCAGGCCTCCCTTATAACCCCCATTCCTGTTCGTCTTAGAGAATATTAGTATAGCCTAAAGTCTAAGTTGGGCTAGTAGTAATATACATACCAAGTTTCATAAAATTCGGTTAAGCCGTTTATGCGTGAAAAGGTAACAAACAAACAAATAAACAAACAAATAAACAAACAAACAAACAAACAAACAGACACCAAAGAAACAAAATGCAGTTATGGTGTCTATGACATGTGAAACGAAAAGTTATCGTGAAATTTCGCGAAAAAAATCAATGTACAGACAGAGGTTACAATTTTATATATATATATATATATATATATATATATATATATATATATATATATATATATATATATATAGTAGCCCGTAGCCTGCATAATTGGGCTAATGCCGTTCATTAGGCAGTATGAGTTTGACTACATCTTTAATCTACCCTCCACTCTTGCCCCAATTGAATGTTCTAAGTGAAAATTTAGACAGGGGGGGGGGGTCTCTGAACACTTCATGTATCCTAACCCATATTCCAGTATACCAAATGTAGCCCACTGCATTTATATTACGTTCACTTACTTTCATCCCTTATGAATAAAGCAGAAAAAGTTACAGTTTTTAAAGTTAAAGGAATTAGTTTTGTCGTGATTTTAAAATGTCTGAAAAGTTTCGTTCAATGACAAAGCCTTTAGATAATCCTGTATAAATTATACGCTAGTGTCTATTGGCACGAAATGATAGGTTGCCCGCATTAATCAAACGTTGAATTTTTCGTTCGGCTGCCTATTGATGAAATGAAATACCATTAATAAATTGGGAATTGAATTATGAATCAGGAAGGATATTGGGCGAGAAAGTTAGCAAACGAGTCGCTAGATGTCAGCACAGCCTAGTTCTTGACTGGCCGAGTTCATCAAAGCCACACTCAGAGTTCAGCACTTGTCATAAAGTCGAACGAACCCATTAAAGATTTTTTTAAATATTTAAAAATTCCGTCAAGCAGGGGCTGTATAAAATAAGGAGATTTCCCACGTGATTGAATGGCTGAGTAGTGATCTTATCTCTCAATATATTTCTAAGTAAAAATCTAACGAGTAGAAGTAGGGGCACACTAAAATCTAAAAATAAAAAAAAAAATACGAGTAGCTCCCTTAATATTCGAGTTACTAAGAAATGAACATAACAACAATTTTAATGAATCAACAGTTTAACAAGATTGGTTCCTTAACATTTGTCTATATGAATAATGCCCGACAAACATTCACAAATCTCAACCATCCCTCATTCCTCGTCCAGTTCAGCCATTAATTAATATGACTTTCAGTGCTGTATAAAGCAGTTAAATATCGAATATCAGAGAAAATATAAAACGTATAAACTCCGTCACGCAGGAGCTGAGTAAACTAAGCAGATTTCCCTCGTGAAGTTAAAATAATAGACAAATCTACATACTGGTAACACAACACCACCTTGAATATTAAATAAATAAATGCAAACGGTAATAAGAAAACTCCCCCCCCCCCTGGCGGAAACCATCTGAAATGTAAACAAACAGGTGTGCCAACCCGATTCTCACAGGAAAGAAAAACAATTACTGAAATATATCAGAATATAACATATTAATTTGATTGAAAACTATTTACTATATCTGGTACTGTAATTTATAATGAATCAGAATCATTTTTATATGAATTAATCAAATTTAAGTAGTATAAACTTAAAACGGGGGAGGGGTCGCCAGAACATATTTGCATACATGTCGTATAATAAAGGTCTGTTGAAAACAATATTTGTTATTTAAGGTTCGAATAATGTGGTTCATTATATAACAGAGTATTGTTAGTTTAAGTTGATTAGAAGAGTTTGCTGAGTCTGTATCCATTCTCTCTGTTGATGTTAAATGGGCATTTCGCGATTTCTATGGCTTCTCGAACCAGTCTTTCTTGGTATCGGTCCACCTTGGCCAGCACCTTAACTTCATCGAATTTGATGCTGTGATTAGTTTCCCAGAAGTGTTCTGCTATTGCTAATTCTTCTGTCCGAAACTTTTTTAAACTCTTGATATGCTCGGTGACCCTGGTGTTTATCAATCTGCCGGTTTGTCCAATATATTCTAAGCCGCAAGAATAGGGTATGCTGTATATATTCCTGGGATTTTTGTCTGGAGTTGATCTTTGCAGCTGGGTAACATGTGTGCTATTTTCCTGTCAGTGTCAAATGCTGTTTCTATTCCCTGCTTCTTGAGTATCCTTGAGATCTTTTCTGTTGTACCTTTAACAAAAGGTATCACGGCTGTTTTCCGGGGTTCATCTTCAATTGATATTGACTTCTTTTCTTTCTTCTTCTTAAATTGATTTCTAATTTCTTCTTTCCCGTAGCCATTCTTTAGCAGAGCAGTCATCAGGTGTCTTTTTTCCTTTGGGAGGTTCTGTGGCTCTGATATTCTCTCAGCTCTAGTGACCAAAGTGCGAATTATCCCATTCTTCTGTGCTGGATGGTGATGAGATCCAGCGTGTAGGTATCTGTTGGTATGTGTAGGTTTTCTGTAAACCGCATGCTCCAGCTGTCCGTTTTACGGGAAAGAAGAAATTAGAAGTCACGGAGATAGCCCTGAGGAAGCTAGAAGCATGTCTAGCGAAACGTTGGCAACTAAAATGCAGACACGGTCAATACCCGAAGACCTCTACAGTATAAATAAATGTTTAATACGTAAGGCCACAATAACAAGAAAAGAAAGTTTGCAGAAATCCGAAAGTATCGGCCCAGACGCCATTTAATTACCGCCCAGGATGCTTTTTAATATAAAGATTTAAATGATTTCAAATGTGTGCCTAAATATGTGGAAGACTATTGTTGATGAGAAAAGAATGGTGGCTGTACACTTTTACCAGTTATGGCGACTTCATGGAAATCAAGGCTTCCGAGATTAATAGTATAGAGGCAGTTTTAAAGATGGTTTCAGCGACCAGATGCTTCTTTACCCAGCAAGCTCTTCGTTTAAGTCCCTCCAGAAAGTCGAAATAGAAAATTACAAACTGCCTCACTCTAGCAGTTATTAGCAGATTTCCCTGAAGGGAAATTGTGGTGGTGCTCATAACGCGATTTTTAACAAATTTCCTCAAATGTCCATCGATCCTACCCAGGAGATGACGAAAATGAGATCCGTTCTAAATTATATATATATAAATACAAAATCTGTCTGGTAACGCTCTAGCGGTCGCAATTTTGATTTGATCGTTACCAAACTCCATATTTAATCGATTTATATAAAATGAAAGATCAAGTTCGTTAGAGGGAGGGAATTTTGAAAATTCGAAATATATCCGTTACCATATGTCGGATCGAAGAATTGTATAGAACCAATCTTATTGCAAATTAAAGGGTCTATAAATATTGTTCTATACATATTTCTGTATCATGAATATTAACCGAGATATTTGCATTTTCCAGTTTTCAACAAACCCCCACCCCTACTCATGTTATATTAACAATAAGCTGATATATCATGAAACTCTTCATTACAAGGTTAAATAAGGAATATTGTTTTCATTGAACTTTTACTATGTGAGATATATGCAAATACGTTCTGTTGATCCCCCCCCCCCACTTCTTTTGTTCTTGGATTATTAAATTTTATTAATTATTAATTACCGATTGTATTTATTCACTTAATATTAGCGGTGGTGTTACCAGAATGTATATTAATCAATTGAAAACCTTCGCGTGGGAAATCTGCTTAGTTTACGCAGCCCCTGCGTGACTTTACTTGTATAGAGAGTGCTCTCTTATTTAGAGATTGAAGATCACCGAAATAGATTTGGAGTAATTAGTGAGGAGGAGGAATTGCTCCAAAGCAATTTTCACACATGGTGTACCAGGAGCATCCCCGAACTAATGAACTTGTAAGCTGTGAATGGTGTTATATATATATATTATTATTTTATTTATTGTTTATTAACGTCCACTTTTTGCAACTTAGGCTAATTGGGACGGGTTATCTACAGGTTACCAACCTTTTCTAGTCAGGGAGGGATTTTAGGACGTTATTTAATGAATTTCGTCACTAAATAATTTCCTTTGCCCAGGCAAGAATCGAACTCGCCACTCTAGGTTTACCATGTGAGATAAAGGTCAACGCTTTAACTCGCATGGCTAACCTGAGCCCCTATATATTATTAGAAAGGGTAGATAGGAATCCAAGAGAATGAAACCCAACATACTTTTAAGAAAAACAAAAAGTCCGTCACGCAGGGGCTGCGTAAACTAAGCAGATTTCCTATGTGAAGTTTAGCAATAGAAAAATCTGCATACTGGTAACACAACACCACCATAAGTAAATACAAACGATAATGAGAAATCTTTCAGCTAATTTTAATAAACACCCAACTGAAACGGCTTCTCAATTGTAAGAATAATTATATTTTAATAACTCAAATTTTAGTAGTCCAAGAACTAAAGAAGGGGGGGGGGCGGATGAACAGAACGTATTTGCATAAATCTCACAAAGTAACGAAGGTTAGAAACTACAGGTTAGGTTAGAAGCTTCCGCCAGAGCCGACGTCCGAAAACGGCCGAACTAACCCGAACAACACCCGACCACAGACTTCATAAAAATGCAAATATCTTGGTTAATATTCAAGATAGAGAAAAAGTGTAAATAACAATATTTATAGTACATTTAATTTTCAATAAGATTGGTTCTATACAATTTTTCGATCCGATGAATAATAACGGAGATATTTCGAATTTTCGAAAATCCCCCCTCTCTCTGGTACGATTTCAGCCATTAACGAAATTGATTTGTCTTTTTACATAAAACGGTTAAAAATCGAGTTTCGTAACGATCAAACAAAAATTGCGTCCGCTAGAGCGTTAACAGACAAATATATATATATATATATATATATATAGAGATATATATATATATATATATATATATATATATATATATAATTTTGAACGGACCTCATTTTTGTCATCTCCTGGGTAGGATCGATGGACATTTGAAGAAATTTTTCGAAACTCGCGTCATGAGTACGACCTCAATAGCTGATTCCCTTAAGGGAAATCTGCTAATATAGTATGGTGTATCTAGAGGGGAGAGGGAGAGAGGCAGGCTCAAATGGAAATGGCTGGATGGCTTGAGCGAGTATTTGTGTGGAAGCCGACATGTGGCAGATCAAAGCTGAAGACCATACTGAATGGTTTAAGATGTTGACAGAGGTCTAGGTCCTCCAAGGATGATAGTAACTAGTAAGTTGCACATTTATTAAGGGACAAAGTTTAACTTACTAAAGTACTACTAAAGTATAACTTTACTTATTTCATCGCCTCACCAACAAGAACCATCTGAAGTATCAAAGCTTAATCAATAATTCTGCTAGTTAGCCCTGTCCAAACGCTGTCTTTTAGTATTGACTCCCAAATACTCCATGCGTCATGAGCATCCTCCCAACGAAATTTTGGTTGTCCCTTGACCCGTATATTTCGCAAATGAGAATTTTGTTTTGACAAGTTTTCATTGTATCTTCTTTCCAGGCGAACAGACAGCTCAACTCATTCTACCAAGGCCAGAAAACCCTTACAATATTTGTTCATTGATAGTTGAAAAGTTTGTTACGTCTTCACCACTTATTCACCCGCATGATTCCTCATTAGATGGAGTGAATTATGCTCCTTTCATTTTTCAGGATTGATGTTCCATCTGCCTGAAATATACAAACAATTAATCACTTAATAAACTAGCGAAACGTGATTCCAAGAACGGCAGTGCTTTCAGATTTCCATCAAATTAATAATAATGCAGCTTGATTTACGATTTAGCTTCTCAGCGACAAACAATAAGTAAGACTGTAAAAGTGGGACAATAGAACACCACAAATAGCTTGCATCATACGACGTATTTAATACTTCAAGGTTTTAACAACCTTTTATCCACCACATACATTATACCAGTATACCTTTAAATAGAGAATAACTAGCTAGGATTTTCTCTTGGATATGAGGGGACTATTTCTATATCTAATCCTGTTCTATATTCAACAAACCGTAAGTAATTATAACGCCTTATGGCAGTAAGCTGGCAAAAAAACAATGTATTAGTTTTTTATAGTACAATTACCTGTGTAATTATTTGCATTGTTCTACTCCTCTTTCAAATAGTAAATTAAAGACTCTTAAGATTGTTGTATTAACAGTATACTGAATGGTACTGTATTTTCTAAGTTATCACCCTTTTCTAGCCAGTGTGGGACTAAGGATTTTATTTAATGAGTCTGTTACTAAATAAATTCACACTACCATGCTTCTTTAATCGATCTTTAATTTATATTAACTCAAGAGGTTTTTTTTATGTTAAAAATTATAGGCATGACCCCTACTAATAAATTTCCTTCTAAATATTAAAAATTGTAAATGTAGCAGGATATTCGCAGAACGCAGTTACGTTAAAACGATATGTACGTATATATACATATATATATATATATATATATATATATATATGTGTGTGTGTGTGTGTGTGTGTAAAGTTATTAAGAACCAAAAAATAAAACGAGAGGATCATCAATAGATCCCACAAAATTTAATAAGCAAAGTTCCTAATCTTAAATGTAAAATAACTTTGTTTTGACTATATAAACAAAATGTAAGTTGTGAATTGCTAGTAACAAACATATAGCAGGATAGTGACAAATTAATTTGAAGAAACGAAAATTTTATGGAACCAGTTGGTTCTATCTTTTTTATTTATTGGTCCTTAATATACTTACGTTTTTGCCACAATAAGAAAAAAGACGAAGGTATAGAATGTATTTCAGATACGAAGGAGAAAGGGGAAAATGTGTGACACTAAATAAGAACACATATACAAGAAGTCAAAATTGCATTGAATTTTCTTGAATGATTGATTATGTTGAATCCCTGAGTAGGTTAACAGACAGACAGACAGAGACACTGTAACTACAGTTTTTCTGATATCGAAACCAAACTCCACATTTCCAGATCATTCGTAACAGAAGTAACCTTCATTTTTGCTCTCACTTCACTTTCCTCTCCTTCTGGGATGGCACAGCATCATAAGATAAAATAAAAATAGGAGCTTTGGGATTAGATAGACAACTTTATTTATATTGAAACCCTCTTTTCTATATTTGTCCCTTATGACGCAGCTCTGGTGTCATTTTTATATAATTAATGGGTTTGTCAGTTCATAGCTTTCCCAAAAAACGGGTAAAAATAATAATAAATAAATAAAATAAAGTCGATACAACTTCTATAGGTAATAAAAAAAAAGTCAAATATTAGTGAAATAACTTAATTATTAATAAGTAATTGATAAAATAATCGAAGTAAATTAATTTTGGGAAGGTTCATAATTTAAAGGAATAGATTAACAGAGCATGCTGGTGTATTATTTTATTAACTTTGAAAACAGTATTGTTTTATTTTACTAGTTTTCGGAAACAGAATATGTATATAGAAATAATAATTCTATATAGCCAACTGTCAGGTAAAAATGTGAACACATTATTCTTTTGTGTGTCATAATTTAGTAAAGATAACATTTGTTTCTAGCTTACGTCGGCACAATATGATCAAACCAAGGGAGTCATTTCAGAGCATCACATAGCAGCAGGGGATGAAGATGGCCAGGTAATGAATGGCATATGTTAAAATATTTATAAAAACGTAAGCAAATTATAAAGGCATAAAGCGGGAATATGAAATATTTAATAAGTATCTATTTCCACATTATTCAGTCGTTGTGAATAGAATCGTCGTGGAAAAAGAATCGTTTAGATGACGGACCCCAAAAGCCAACATGGGATCATCATTCCAGCATATTAGTGAGAGGTTTATACGTAATATTGAACTGTATATAGAAGTGGAAGTTCTATTAATTCACTTCTAATCAATATCTAAGTGAACTAAATGAACACTATGTTGGACAAGCGTACGACGGCCAGACAGTTTTCTCAGCTATTATATCCAGAGGATCATGCTTATACACGCACACAAAACAAAAGGGCTGCGTTAACTAAGCAGGCTTCCTACGTGCGTCACTATTGTCGTATACCGAAGTATAAATGAGTTTAACGCTAATAACTATAGCGGGGGTCAACAATTTTATTTGGCACAAAAGATTTAACCGAATTAAGCAAAATTCAGAATGTGAATTTGTACTAACTCCTCCATGATAATAAGCTGTAGCAACATTTCAATTAAATCAAATTAAAAAAAACGATGTTTCGTTTCCTATTGGTTTCTCGGCAAATATGCACATGGCAAAAGTTCGTTTATTCTGTAATTAAGAGTAACATTTTTTTATAAATACGTTTGTCAACTAACGAATGATTTGAACTTAACAAACCTCGATATGTGAATTAGCATTCATTCTTCCATGATTATTATGATATATTAAAATTTGTAGGTCCGAACGGGAAGAGAGGGAGTCCTAAAAAAAAATTCGCGATATTTCATTTTCTATTTTATTTTTATTATTTATTAACGTCCACCTTTTGCAACTCAGGCTAATTGGGACGGGTTATCTACCACCCTTTTCTAACCAGGGTGGGACTTAGGATGTTATTTAAAGAATTTCGTCACTAAATAATTTCCTTTGCCCAAGCGAGAATCGAACTCGCCACTCTAGGTTTGCCATGTGAGATAAAGGTCAACGCTTTAACTCGCATGGCTAACCTGTTTTCTATTTGCTTTAAGGCAAACGTGCACATAACATAAGTTGTTTTTTTGTATTATTAAAAGAAACTTTTGAATTAAACATTTTTTTCGTATAACAATGTATGAAGCAAGCAGTTTACGTAGAAACATTGATATGCTCAACAATTCTTTCCAAATGAACTACCAGGTACCTCACCTGGATAAATCAATCTATGTTAATATTTTATCCTTAATAATTCAAATCTATGTTATTTTTTTTAAACACCAGTAACAGATTGCACCAAGAAACGTATACTGCCCCCCCCCCATTCTCTTCACCCAAACATTAATTCATGAGAAATGCCCTAAGTTAATTTAATACTTTATTTAATTAAAACGTGAACATTATTTGAACAAACAGTTTTAGTATTGTGAAGATAATGTAATCAGATTTGTTAATATAATTTAATGTATAACGTATGGTTGGCACCACTGGGACGGGGAAATGTTAAAGTATTGTGCAAAGGAAAGCCTTGGCAAAAAAATACCATCATTATTCAGCCTTAATCATGAATTCCAGGGCGACCCCGGGTAACTTAGCTAGTATATATATAATATTGAAGGACCTTATTTTCGACATTTCCTAGGAAGATCAAGGCTCATTTTTCCGAAAATCGCGTCATGTGTACGAGTTCCCTTAAGGGAAATATACTAATAACTCTAACGCACCCTACCAACAGAGGCCTAGCTGAAAGATGTACCACCAACCCTCTGGCCGAGGCCCAGGGCGGTTGTACCCACCCACTCTGATGAACAATGAAGGTTGAAGAATATCCACCAGCAAGGGCCTTCAAATGTTTAGCTATAAGAAGGAAATGGTGGAGTTCGCCCCTTATAGAATTTATACCAGTCAATCCAGGTGCCGCAATATCCGTATATGTATTTCCTCCTTGTCTTAATTCATTAAGCACATTAAAGCTGTTTCGTTGATACTCATTCTGAGTAATGCCTTATTTTATTAGCGATGATTAACGGTTTATCAACATTTTATTCAAACGCATCACGTAATGTTTTACTTAACATAATAAAATAATCCATTGAAATTAAAAAAAAAAAAAAAAAAAAAACCTAAAATTTACCCTATTGGAGTAGTCTCTAAACACCATTTTTTGGACTTTATTAAAGGAAGACATCACCTTTCAGAGTAATGAATACATAGAAAGATACAATGCTGCCTATAGAACTCTCCATATTAAAACGATTGAAAGAAAAATATATATTCTCCACATTAAAGAAACTAATGTTACCCCAAAATTCAATAGTAATGCAGAACACTAAAAAATAAAATAAAGTACTCATCAAATATAAAACGGAAGAAAACAACACACATATTTCCAAATTCTGAAGCCTCGAGTTCAACCCTCAGCATTCAACCCAGCCTCAACCCCACCCTGCTCCGTTTTTTTTCTGTTTCAAGCGTTATTTACATCACTATGCAAAAAAAATCTAACTTCGTTTTTCATTAGGTTAAAAGTGTGGAATTTATGTTTCATCACATTAAAGTCAATTAAGGCCTAAAATTAAAATGGTTACATCATGTCAGATTTAGTAGTAAAAATGAATAACGATTATTATTAAAATAACATGAAATAGAGGCATAAACATTTATTTTTTATTTAAAAAACATTTACATTGTTGACTTTACTCAGTCAGTGGTTGCGGTATCCCTCTGGCGACCCCAACACTATTCTGCAGGCACGCTTGTTTCAACCTATCTTGATAACACTTCTAGGGCCCTGCAATTTCTTGATGTAAGCGTTCTTCATGTTTATGACTTAATAAATCCAAGTTTTTTGGAAAGAACTCGAATGGGACAATAGAAAATTGTCCGGGTTGTCTGGTCAAATGTGGTTTTGTAATTGTTTCATCTGGAAATAGCTCTACACTAGAAGGATAAGCACAATGATGACAAGGTGGCATTTTTAACTCATGTGATTTAAAAAAAAAAAGACCCTCCACACCAGCCAAACAGAAATAACAATCGTCTATGTAATTTTAGGATTAATGCAACAGCATTGGTATAACAACCTCTTTCATAGTAGGTACCCTATTTACCCTACAAGGTCAAATATATATAGAACTTTAAATGACACACTTGAGGCACTCATGATTTGCTTGATTTTTTAATTACAGCTATAAAATAAGCTTCATAACACTTCTAATATAAAAGAGAAATTGGCTTTTACTCAATTATAGGAGTAAAGTCATTATAACCACACAAAACAATTTAAGAGAATTAACAAAACGCGACAAATTTTGATTGGTTTATATGTTAAAGTTATTTATTAATGTCCAACTAACTTAACGATTTTGTCCTACTAAGGCCAATTCGGACGGGCTATCTACGAGTCGCCTCTTCTAGGTAGGATGGGATAAAAGATTTTATTTAAAGAGTTCCTTGCTAAATAAATTCCTATTGCCCTCGAGGGAATTGAATTCGCAGCTCTAGGTTTATCATGTAAGATTAAGACTAACGCCTTAACGAACTTACGCCATAACTCACATGGCTAACCTGAGGCACGGTATAATTAAATATTTTGATGATCTTCGTACAGAACAAAGGTATATTTTCATGACTGCCCTCAAACGACGTGAGATTTATTTTACTGTTTCGAGACGCAATGCCTTAATATCAAGTTGTTATCTGACGTTACTAGAGGTAGCTAATACGAATTACTACAAGGGACATTGGTGAATTTTTCAGTGTTGCATAGTATAATCAGCACTCCTCTGATTACCCTTTCAGTGATCCAGTTGGGATGCCAATTTTCTTCATCGCCTCAACTGACTTCTTCTACCTTTTACAGTTGATAATGACTGGCAAAACAGAGCGACTAGTGTTTCTTTCCTTGAAGAGCCTTCCTTTAGCATAGAACATCCATTCCCTACCATATCGCCTGATCAGCATGGTGCAAGTCCATCCTTCCACTGTCAAATGACAAATTTGGCTTGTGGGCGTGGATTTTACTTGGACATTGTGGCATATCATTTAATAAGAGGATCGCTCAGATGCAGAACGGCGTTGTGCAGGAGAATAACACCACTATGATGGGTCAAGGGGCAGTGATTTATAACGTTTGCTGCAGTTTCCTGCCAAGCACTTGCATAACTTCGATCAGCTTGGCGATACGAAAGGTTGTATGACTTTGGAATAGCTTTCCAACCAACTCTGCCACCGATCAACGAATAGCAACCTGGGATCATCCCGACAAACTGCGGTAGGGCAAACGTGAGAGTTGATCTTGAAGCGTAGATAACTTTTTCCGGGGTAGGCAGGAAACTCTCTAGCTCATTTTATAGAGAACTCCAACCACGATTCGCCATTAGAGCAGATACAGTTGGTTCTCTAGCCGTTTCCACGAACTCAAGTTCATCCACATCCTACTTTCTCCTTACTTTAATTTTCACTGGCACAATTGCAGTGGTAGACGTATATTGAAGTAGTAGCCCTCATATACATACAAGGTCATGCCTATCATTAGACTCTTCAAGTACTACAGAGGGAAGTAGCCTCTATCAGGTCTGTATAAGAGTAATTTTCTCCACTCTTCCTGATGCCTTTATTGTTGAATAGCCTTAAATAAAAGGTAAAGGGAAATTACTCCATGCCCTAATGGCCCTGTTTCTTCATTTCTTTGTTACATTGAATATCAGTATTTCTAGAGAACAATTCACTAGATTTAAACAATATAAACCAAAAAACATGCCGCCATTAAAAGAAACCACCCTCAGAGATCTGCTTCTATAAATTGAGTCAGTAACGAAATAGACATGTAAATATTTTTTTAAATATTAAAAAAATGGGTATGATAAAATAGGAATGAATAAAAATGAATAAATATTAGTCCCAAAAAATTAATAATTACTAGTGTTTAATGAGAACAATTATTAGTAATAGTATTAAACTGTATTTAAAAATAATACTATATTATTTAATTCTTGCATGATGTAAGTTATTATTATTTGTTCAGTTCATTAGTTTTTAAATAAGTTTTGTTTTACTTTTCTAGTTCAGCCTGCCAAAGGGGAGAAATAGAACTGCATTGAGTGAGAACCTACATGGCTCTAACGTGGGACTAATAAATTCAGAAATACCTGAGGATTTTGGTTCAGTTATGAAGTCTCAAATCAGTTTATTGACACATCACAGCATGAAAAATAATGATCCACAGCACACCTTTGTATCATTATCTGAATCAGATATCTCAGAGGAAATGGCACAGTTTTCTCAATCAAAAACATTCAATACAGATTCCCAAGTAACAGGTACTTCTTCAGACTCACAACGCCAAAAACGAAGCACAAAGACAAAGAAGGGGCGCAAGAAGGGGACCAAAATAAGTTTCAAGCCACGGAATGAAGACTTAAGTTATGAGGAGCCCACCGAAAAAACAACCACCACACCAAAAAATAAAAAAAAATGTGGTACAAAAATACAACTTGTGGATCGGGCTGAAGATGTAACTACTACTAGAGCGCCACCTAAAAGGAAAACTACCACTGCTCCTCCCCGAAAACATAAAACCTCAGAAGAACGATACGGATACTCGACAGAAGAAGGGGAGGGCGAAACGACTGATTTAAATGAATCAGTAGAGATTATCTCATCCAGCGAAGAGGACTCAGAAACTACACAGGCAAGTATATTATATATTTTTCTATATAGGTTATGTTTATACATAGTAAATAAATTCAGTCAGAGGCCCCATAGAATAGATAAGTCCCTATCTGTAAGCTGCATGTTTATACTCGAGCATATACAGTCCGGGGCACCCATTTGCATGAATGAGTAGTTGCATTATATATTATACTTCATATTCATTGTCGTATAAATACTTTCAGACCCACTGGCAAAAATGGTGGTTTATATTTGTATAGATGCAGATAGAGGCATGCTCCTGCATTCATTCATGATACTTTTCCATGAATGATACAGAAAATATGTATAGATCCTTTAATTTGCAATAAGATTGATTCTATAACATTCTTCGATCGGACTTACAGTAACGGAGATATTTCGAATTTTCAAAATTCCCCCTCTAAACCCCAATTTCAGCCATTAACGAACTAGATCTTTCTTTTTAAATAAAACGATTAAATATGGAGTTTGGTAACAATCAAACTAAAATTGTGACCTCTAGAGCGTTAACTGACAAATATATATATATATAATCCTTAAGGGAAATAAGCTAAAATGGTTACTATAAATCATAGATTCATTCTTTCCCCCACATAAAATGTATTATACAATATATGCCAATCGTCAGGTGTATCCTTCCAATTTTCTTGTCAATCTTTAATCCAAAAACTTCTCTCTTACCTGATGAGGGGATGCAAGGGAACTGGCTATTTAGATATGTATGAGACAAAATAATATATAAACATAATAAAGCTACTTATATAAAAAAGGATTTTGTACGTAAATAGATTAAAATCGTAACACATTATATCAATTACATATATTTATATGGTTTATCTGTAGGACAACGAAGAAGGAAACAGTACTGTTGTAATACCAGCTATTACTTCACCACCCAACTTTATCTCCAGAATATGTACGTCATCCAAGAATGTCTGCCCGTCTTGTGACTTCACTAGCATTTGTGTAGACCGAGGTGATGGAACCTACCATACGATTCTTCAACAATGCAAACGAAATGAAAAATGTATCAGAGGCAATTGTATTAAAGGTGCATATTGCAACTTAGGAGAGTTCTCCTGTAAGCAAGAGGGGCACTATCCTGATATTAATGATTGCAAGGTAACTTATGCAGATAGTATTTCAAGTAGGTATGCCTTAATTATTCGAACATAGCAATGGCGGAAGAAAAAAAAATTAATAAAGGAATATAATCCATGTTAACTGTAATACATGATATATATATAAAATTTTACGTTTATTACAAAAATAATGAACGTTGTTTATTAGAGTTCTTTGGATTGCAAAATTAAACACACAAGCTTTAGAGTTTTTATCATAGCACAATTTATTTAACAATGTACTACACACTTAGTTAATTATTCTTAACTATTACTCACAGTATGTACTGATAACTTCACTTATTATTGCACAGTACAATAACTCAGGATCACTGAATTTCACAAAAACACGGCACTACACTGATCTTCATGAAGAACACGGCGCTGCACTGTTCCTTACATAAACACGGCACTACACTGTTCTTCACATAAACACGGCGCTACACTGTTCTTTACATAAACACTTTACCGCACAGCAACTAAAATGCTCTGATCACTAAATCTGCACTGAACACCTTGTTATTCACTTGAAGAAAACTGAGAACAAGCTGTCTTTTTTTTTAATCTGAGATCCAGTTTTTAGAATGGGATATTGGTTAGGAGACAGAGTGACCTGCCGTGGAATGGAACTCGCCTCCTCCTCCCGGTCTGATTTTAGCCGTTAACGAACTTGATATTTAGTTTTGCATGCGACACTTGTATATTGAGTTTAGTAAGGTTTTATTTAGAGAGTTTGGTACTAAATAAATGGGGAACGAACCCATGACTCAAGGTTTACTAAATGTATTAAGGCCAATGCCTTAACTTACGTGGCCTTTCACCTGAGCCCCAAAATAACAAATATTTATACATTTACTGATGCAAATTATTGCTAAAATAAGAGACATGATATTTATATGATAACCATTCATTACAAGATCTTAAGTTTTAGGAAATCATTTCTGATTGTAGATATATCATATATGCATACCAGAGAATGAGGGAGAATTAAAGCAAACGACAGTCTCATGCAAGAATACTTCATATGATGTAGCCACAACGTCTTGCGGGGGAAGTATTGATAGTGAAGCCTGCAAAAATGGCCCAGTGCCATTGTGTTTTAGAAGAGCTCAGGTAATCTTTACACACATCATTACATTTAAAATTAGTAAATTTAATAATGACATTTTTTTTTATTCTTGAATACTGAGAAACTGATGAAAAATAACCTGCTAACTATAAAATTATAATCTTGTGTGTGCAACAAGAAAAAAAGTCTTTCATGCAGGAGCTGCGTAAACTAGGCAGATTTCCCTTGTGAAGTTTTGCAATAGATTAATCTACATACTCGTATCACTTAACACCAACTTGAATATTAAGGGAATAAATACAAATGGTAATGAGAGCTGAACAGATAGAGATATTATTCACCAGAAAGAAAAACAATTACTAAAATATATCTGAATATAACAAAAAAATTGTATTGAAAACTATTTACTATATCTAGTACTGTAAATTAAAAATGAATCAGAATCATTTTTATCTCAATCACTCAAATTTTAGTAGTCCAAGAACTTAAGATGGGGGGGGGGGGGTCAACAGTACATATTTGGATGTATCTCGTATAATTAAGGTCTCTTGTACAACAATATTTGAATTAAGTGGTTTATTATATTAAATTAAATTATTTATTAACGTCCACTTTTTGCAACTAAGGCTAATTGGGACGGGTTCACTACAGGTTAACACCCTTTTCTACTCTAAGGATTTTATTTAATGAATTCTGTCACTAAAAAAATTCCATGCCCCAGCCAGGAATCGAACTTGCCACTTGAGGTTTACCACGTGAGATAAAGGTCAACCCTTTAGCTCACATGGCTAACCTGAGCCCCAGTTTATTATATAACAGAGAATATACCAAACTTGGTATTTAAATGATGCATATAAAATTAAAGATCTAGTTCTTTAACAGCTGTTTACAAAAATCTGTATATAATGCAAGATACAAACAAGTACGTAATGTGATGACATCACCAATTAAGATTTTATGGTCTTGACTCAAACATGATTATTCCAATATACCATACTCAACACTTAACTTTATCAATCAACTCTAAAGATCATATTTGTTAATGAATGAGGAGGGGGTTTAGGGGGGAATCGAAAATTCAAAATATCAACTAAATTATGAATTGTGTCAAAAAATCCTGTAGAACCAATCTTGTTAAACCTTATACTACAACTGTTGTTCTATACATTTTCTCGAACCTCAAATATTAAGAAAGTTGTTCATACTTTTTTGTTTTCATCCTTCAGTAAACTCATCAATTTGGACTTAGAAATAGAGAATATATGGTGAGATGACATTTTGAGTGGCTCATTCCAGAGCAGGTAGGAAAACAGCTTAGGTTGCAAGCTCTGTGTGACAATTTTTTAATTATTTTCTTATTGTAAGTTATACAGAATTAAACATACTTTGTTTTTAATAAATGTATCACACATTTTATTGACACACTATATATTATGTGCATATATTACACTAAACACGAATAGTGTTCACTGTAATATACATTAATAAAATTTATTAAACGTGGGACTTAAATATAAAGAGTGCATAAAACATCCTGATGAAGTTGGGAGTTTCAGACAACATATTCATTAATAAATGTTACCTTTCAACAGATAGGGGCATTACCTCGAAACAGGAGCTATTATTATTTCTGTGTTGAAAATGGTAGAACTCTATCTGCACAACTTTATAGGTGCCCAAAAAACCGAGAATTCATTCCTGGAGAAAGAAAATGTGAAGAACACACACAGAAAGACTGATATAGAAAAGTAAGAGTCCATATGTGTAACCTTTTTAACAGCTAGTATTATAAGATATGGAAAATTCCATTATGATATTTTAAAAATAATACACAAATAGGAACGAGTTAATATTTTCATAAATTCTAAAATGCCATTTATTTTATTTTAGCATTTAACCATCCAAGACATTGTGAGCTGAGAAATTATCCATGAGCAGAGAGACTAATCTGTAGAGTACTTCTGATCCTGAAGGAGTAAAGGGATTTATTTTTTAAATGTTCAAGTAACAAATAATAATAGATGAAGATATAAATCTAAGAGTGAAAGGTCTATAAAGAAGTTACATTTGTCAACATACATTGAAAAAGAAATTTTCTTCAATCCATTAACTAGATATTAATACATAGGAACTTACCACATAATAAATATTATGTTGAATTTCATGCATTTCACTCGCGCACAAGGAAAATGTAAAGCACAAATATAAAATACATATTACACAAGAGAATTTGAAGTTTTTGCAAAATTATGGTGTTGGAGATGAACCAGAGAAAAATAGAAGATACCTAGTTGTACAAACAGTTATGGCAGCCAGCAGAAATAAATGGTAGTTTCCCTCTTTTGACATCATCATAACAGCTGGCGACAAATACACAAGTGAAAACTATATATATATATATATATATATATATATATTTATTGTAATAAATGTTGATAAAATTGAAATAAAAATAATAATAATAGTATTATAATAATATATGCAAATTTATGTGTGAATAAATATCAACTCATTATGTAGAAAACTCAGTATTTATTTATTAACTAGCTAGATGTTGCATGTTGGTGTCTCAGTGTTTTGCAAATTCAACGGCAGTTTCAATGCTGAATGCGGTATTCGGCTATCATCTAAAAGAGTTACCGCAATTCCAGATGATGTAATAGCCAGTGCAATGGCAGTGGTGGTTGCCAAAATGAGTGAAAGAAGAAAAGTCTAGCCTGTACTACTGGGTGCATCTATAAAAAATAGTCCACCGCTTTGTTCTGTGATTGCACGCATAATTCGGTCAATGCATTGTTCTGGAGCCAAATGCGGAAGATTTGCCTGAACAAATGTCCCCAGTTCGTCAGAATCAAATTGTGTTTCTCGTTGCAAATCACGATCGAAAAGGTTGTTAGTGATTGCCAAACATATGTCTTCAATCAAAATCAATGCCTCATTATACACATTTGGTGTGAATTGAATGTCGGGATTTTGATTCGCAGCGCGCAATCCATGTAGAATATCTTCACTCATCTAGTCCTTGATTTTTTCCCAAAGATCTTTTGGATTAGATGGGAAGCAGGTTGTCAATGTTATGGCAAATAATGTGCGTATTTGCTGTGGTCGAGCAGTATTCGAAGCATTGGCGAATCTGTCTCAATGTGCATCATTCTTACGATTTAGTACCTGGCAAGCTTGGCGATAAGTGGTGCACAGCTGATGGTTGAATGTTCTTAAATCTTGGAACTTCTTCTATATTAAATTTCAACGTGCTCAGATGTTAAAAATGTAGGTTATACCAATGTATCAGACAAGGTGATTCCATTTTCCATTGCGAACAAGTACATACATAAGGATCTTAAAGATATAAAATCAATGAAATTCCACAAAAATGTCTGATTGTAAGATAAAGTTTTACTATGTATAAGGAGTAAATCTAAATAATTGATTACTGAAATACTTTGACAGCTCATTAATAAAGCCTGTCTGCTAGATGACTTCAGTTTTCAGGGGTTCTTTCACCCATATTGCAGTTATGTAAAAACAATCAAAATAGATTGCAGTAGCACCAATATCTTAATGTATAATAAACAAATCACCACAAAAGGTACAAATTCAGTTTTCAGAAAGTATTCTAGAATTGAAGAACCCTACCTACGAACCAGTGAACTATATTTGATAGTGGAGCAGTATTTTGACATCATCATTCAGATTTTAGTTTCTAGACTACATCATTTTTATTTACTCAGTACCAAACACAAAATTTAACAGTGCCATGTTAAACTGAAGATTATATTTGCAATGATTGAAAGCAGACCAGGATGTGTGTGGGTTTTGAGGAGGGGAGAATCGAAAAATCAAAATATGCCTGTTGGTCTAAGTCAAATAAAAAAATGTTGCATAACTCATCTCGTTATAAATTTAATATCCTTCAATTATTATTCTATGCAAGTTTTCTCTAACTCCAATACTAGCCTATTTTTTTGTATTTTTGTTTGTTTTCAGCCTTTCGTAAACCCCCACTTCTACTCATCCAATTTTCACTTTAAGTAATTGACTCAATAAAAATCTAATGTCAAGGCTACAGTTTAATTCCTGTTTACATAGGCATCTTACTACGGGAGAAATAGAGAACGGTTATTAGCATGGCATGTGCCCACACGTGGGAAATGTACTTAGTTTATACAGCCCCTGTGTTTTAACATTTTAAGGAAACACCATCATAATTGGAATCTCAAAAATGTAATTTATAGCTTCATCTTACAACAAAATGTCAACTCTTAATGGTACATGAAAACATGTTCTTATGAGTGAACACTTTCTATGATTTTCATTATACATCAAACAAATAATTTTGATAAAATGATGGAAGATCAATCATTTATAAAACGAAGTTCTTAAAAAACAAGTTTATTCTTCACGCACTTTGACTCCTCTTCAGGAACTTACAGGACAGTCACTAAATAAAATTATAACTTTTTTTTTATATATTTAAACTTCTTACCAAGAAGGTCATAACAAGATGTAAAAACCAATGCAAAGTTCATAGCTGCATCACATACAATAAAATTTACACTCTTCACAACACTTTGACTTGAAAACATATCTCAATTTTATCTATGAATTTTCAGTTTCCTTATACCTTAAAAAAAAAAAAAATAAATAAATAAACTTATGTATCTAATTATGTTAAACAAAATATTCTGTTGGCTGTAAAGTTCAACACTTACTTGCATGTTGTACAAGTATAAAATACTGTTTGCCCTTCGTCAGCTGATCGTAATTGTAATGTTGCATAAGACATTTTGTCATTTCCACAAATCGGGCACTTCCGCTCAACAACAGGCCCTTCACTGGCTTCTTCAGAGGAATTAATTTTATTTTTATTATATGAATTAAAGTGAATAGTGTAAAAGGAACCTATATTCTCAAATGCTGAAAGAAAAATAGTAATACTGTATCAAATAATAATTTACCCATTTAAAATAATAATACATTTTATAATCATTTATTCCATAAAACTAAATTGAACTTTATGTGGACAGTTTATTATAAGGTTACAACCCTTCTTACGTTTTTGTAAAAAAATAAGTCCTTTACAAATTAAAGGAATTATTCTAATTGCATATAAGTTCACATTTCAATGGAATAATCCATTTAGGCATTGACTGAACCCATTTTAAGTCATTTCGGCATCAAGCCTGTATTTTGCATAACTCAAAAATGACTAGCCTTAAAATACTGAAATTTCATATTTAGGACTGTTGTAACATCTAGTTGTGCACTCAACTACAGCGAGGGGTTACAGGGAGGTGAAAATAAAACAAAATTCGATTTTTTTCATTTATATTAGAAATACAGAAGAACTGTATAGGACCTTTTTGTTATAAAACGATTTTTTTATCATAAAAAGACCTGTAAATTTTGTTATAAAACATTTTTCGACCAGTCGCATTGGAACATAGACATTGAATATTACTTTTAAATGAAATAATTTTAAAAGAAGTCAACATAAACCTTCTGTATATTTAATATATTAAAAGTAAAAGGAAGACATGTTATATCCACATCAGATTTTTTAACCAGGAAAAAGCTATTGTTATTGTGTGAAATAAAAATACACAGAGAATATTTAAAGTTAAAATAAAATATATCATATTCATAAAATAATATTTACTCATCAAATTAAAACAATGTCAATATAATAACTCAATAACATGAAATTAATAAGTGTGAACTCTTAGCAATTAAGTGCGAATTACAAAACAATAAACCCTCTCTCCCTAGTCCGATTACAGTCATTAACAAACTTTGTTTTTAGTTTCACATGAAATGCTTAGGTATGAAGTTTGACAATGATAAGAAAAAATACCAAATTCTAGAATGGTAACAGAAGTATATATGTTTGTATGTATGTATTTATGTGTGTGTATATATATAAAATTTTGAATGGACCTCATTTTCGTCATCTCCTGGACAAGATCAATACATCAAAAGTGGATAATAGGGACTTAATAAACTAATCAAGTAAGCCTCCCATAATATTTTTTTTTTTTTTTTTTTTTTTTTAAGATTAAATAGAACTTATATGAACTAAATTTTATGTTCTATTGTTAATTTAGAAACAAAATAAAAAATCAAGTCCTCAATAAGATAAGTGAAATTGTTATCAATGCTATAGAGAAAAGAAACATTCAACTTGTGGGGCACAATGATATTTCATCAATTTATTTAGAGGTAAGATTATTGAGCGCAACATAAAGGGCACCAAAGAAATCCATTTTTAGAAAACATGGATTTCAATAACTTGAAAGGCTTATATCTGGCTTACATTTTTACTTTCTTGTACTAAGCAATTATTTGTAACTGGGAATTATTATAATTGCGAGAAGTTTTGGTTTTCAGACATCAAAGAAATTATCCGTTATGACCTTCCTCGAACCCATTTTAAAAAGTGTTGGCATGATGTTTGTATGTATATTGCATAGCTCAAAAAAAAAAAAAAAAAAAAAAAAAAAAAAAAAAAAAAAAAAAAAAAAAAAAAAAAAAGGCTAGCCATAGAATGTTGAAATTTCATATTGTTATAACATCTAGTTATCCATCCCCTTTAATCAAAATCAATTAAGGGCTGCTGTTGTTTCTTCCTACTACTAAAGAGTGAAATAAGGGTCACTCCACGTCAAATCAACTACAAAAAAATAATGACACTCATGCTATCAGATTTTGTTGAAACTTATTTTAGTTGTTCTATTGATTGATATGAGAAACCAAACGAAATTTGTTTGATATATCTTTAACGTTTGGATTTAATGGCCTCATAAAGTTTTGAGATTTTTGTGTTTTTTATCGATTAGGAAGGGTAATATTAATTTGTTTTCAATCCAAAAATAATTTATAGCTTTCTTATTTACAAACCATTTTTTTTTTATTTAGCATTTTATATTAATTCATACTAATTTCTAAATTTTTCTAAATATTTATCTTTAAACTAGGAATAAAGGGATAGTCCCCCCCCCCCTTGGTGGCGCATGATGACAAAGGCAGCCATTTTGTTTTTCTAACTATCTTTTTTAACACTTTAAAATTTCCAAAATACACCATCGGTGGTTAAAACCGAGGGTGGGGGTTTTGTTGTTCTAACTTTGTATTTTTTAACACTTTAAATTTTCCAAAATACGCCATGGGTGGTTTTAAGGGAGGGCGGGGATTATAACGAAACAAGATGGTGGCATAGGGGGGGACTAAACTGCACATTAGCCACTTACTTAAATAGCAGGCCTTCAATATACTGAACCACTCAAAAGCATGAATTTTTAAACACATATCAATTACAAATTTAACCTTTTGCCTGCTGTGGCAATAGGTCTAAAATGTTTTATACTGTCTTGCTTTAATAATTCCAACTATTTTAGCAAAGAAACAATCAACATGAATAAGTAATGATGTTAATAAAACTATGATATCTTTATATATAAGCTACTAACATAGAAAAACTAACATCATTATATAAAGCCAACTCCTTGCTATAAGGAAAATCCTTGTAAGCAATAAATAAAATAAAAAATAATAAAACTATGAGCAAAGGATATGTAGTTATTTTTTTTCAAACATGTTAAAGGCATTATTAATAAATAAATTTCCTAAATTAAACATGTAGGAAGGCTTAAGTAAAAAGCAACAAATTGTTATAAATTAAAATTACCTTCAGGCCCATAACTTTTTTTACAAGAGTAACATTTTACGTCGCCTACTCCTGATAAAAATGGAAGTATTGAACCACAATAAGGACAAAATCCCGGTTCACCAGAAAATTTGACGCTGTCAGAAGACATTTTTACAGTTTGGAGGCCCCAATTATCAAATAGGGGCTGTAAAATATCCAAAACAAATTACATTCAATTACAATATACAATAGATGTATTAAAAACAGTATTCAAAAGTAGAAGTGTTAGAGGGAATATAGCCTTATTGAAACCTCTCAAGTATAATGCCACATGTATTTTTTTTATTGAGTGCCGTCAGTGCCTTAATCTTGATTTCAAAACAAACTTGCGTCTTGAATTATCTGCCCTGTTTAAATTTATTAAATGGCATTAGCCAGAACTTACAGTTTATAGGGTAGCTCTGACTCGCTCGTTTCAATTGTATTGTCCTTTTTTGAGGATTTATTTAGCCTCAGTGGAAACATTCCAGTTAAAAGTTGTGATTTTATGCTGTTGTTTTTTCAATATTATGGCTCCTACAGATAGTTCAGTCACTGACCATCACAACCAAAATTTTGAATTAAAATGTTCTTTTACTGCAAACAGCTTATTCCCTGTTCACAAGTATGTGTCTACCAAAACTGGACTTACAGTAGTTGTAGCTGAAGTTGAGGGTCCTGTTGTTGATGGATACTTTTGTCTTGGTAAAACTTTATTTACATTAATTGACTTATTTTGGATTACACTATTCTTAATTATCATGTAATATTTCAGCTACGGAGGCACATGATGATGATGGGCTTCCTCATACTCTTGAACATCTTATTTTTATGGGGAGTGAGAAGTATCCATATAAAGGAGTTCTCGATCTATTAGCCAATAGGTGTTTTGCTTCTGGTACAAATGCATGGACAGGTAATGCAACTCTTTTTTTTATTTGTGGTACATATACTCTTATTTATAAATTTAACATTCATTTTTGCTTTCAGATACTGATCATACATGCTACACCATTACAACTGCAGGTTCTGAAGGGTTTCTAACTCTACTGCCAATATATTTAGACCATATATTGTATCCAACTCTTACGGTTAGAGATAACTTTATTGGTTTTTTTCTTATTAAATTTTCAGTATTATTTTTTCATTATGTGTTAGGTGTGCTGCCTATCATTTCAAAGTCAAAATAGTAAACTGAATTATATCTTCATAAATGAGTTTTATGATTAAAGAACAACTTGGATGAGGTGCAATAATTAGAATGCTCAGTCCCTCACAAAATTTATTTAGCCCTTAGCACGTTCAATGACTAAAGGTTGCCACCTTCAGAACAGCTAGCATATACCAAGAAGTTGTATCATGAGTGCCCCAGGGAGCAATTACCTTAATTAATCCTTTCTCCCTCTCTAGACCGCTATTTGTGCTAGCATTAATAACAATTATTCTTATATATCTATATATAAGGTCAGTTCAAAATTATATATATGCCTGTCTATATATAAATATATATTTGTCTGTTACTGCTCTAGCGTTCACAATTTTTTTCTTATCGGCTGAAATTGAGACCAGAGAGAGAGGGAGAGGAATTCAGGAATTAAAAATATCTGTTCTATGAGTCAGATTGAAAAATAATATATAACCAATCTTCTTGAAAACTTAATTTTCTATAAATATTGTTCTATACACTTTCCCCCTACCTTTACTATTAACCATTTTTTTAATTTTCTGCCTTCAGTAAACGCCCACTTTTAATCATCAAACTTTATTAATAAGTAAATATATCATGAAAAGTCTTATTCCAAGCATAGAACCCCATATTGTTAACAAAAGATCTTTATTTGATGATGACATACAAATATATTGTGATAACGTAATCAATAAAGATGTTATTGGCCGTGCCCTTCTACTAATTGGATTTGTTTGTGGAAATAGAGAATATATGGTGAGATTAGAGCAGTAGTGTGATGCCAGCATTTGGGAAATCTGCTTCGTTTACACAGCACCGTGACAGATTTTTTTTCTGATGGTAAAATTGTTGAAAATGTTCTCCTAAAAGTACTTTGCATCTACAAATCATAAAACAATACTTCTTAAATTAATTCAAAATATCTCACCTTCTAAGTAAGAAAATTTAAATTTACTATTAATCTCATGTGCCTGCTCCATTTATTTGGCTTTCTCCATTAATTTTCTCCTAATCCTTGATGTTACTTAACCTCTTTAGTCTGTCAGTACTTTAAATACTTTCCGTTCTTGCATTTACAGGCTATGCCAGTGGGTACTTGATGAGATGAACTCTTTACTATTCTTAAAAGTATTTAAGGCTTCAAATATTGCTGCAAGGACAATCAATGCTTTAAATTTCCATAAATGACACTGTAGTTTCTCTATGTCATAAATGTTTATATGTTATTTCTAAGACCTTAAAGCACCACTTAAGAAAAAATAAAGTTACCTTATCCATTGAACATTGAAAAAAATATATTTAATGTAATTTTGGAAAAATAAAAATAGGATTGTGGACCTCGCAGAGTAATTTATATTGTATTATACCTCTACTCTATATTACTGTAGAAATTTGCATATTAAAGAGCTGTTTTTTTTTTTGTTTTTTTTGTAATTTTCTAGGTCCTGTATGTTGGACTTTAGTTAGTACTAGTATTTGTTTTCTAGGATGCAAGTTTTATTACTGAAGTTCATCATGTAAATGGAGAAGGGAGAGATGCTGGTGTTGTGTATGCTGAAATACAGGCTGTTGAGAATACCGGCGAAAGGAAGCTGAATAGGGAATTGATGAGAGCACTCTATCCTGGAGATAGTGGATACAAAAGCCAAACCGGTGGGATCATGCACAATTTACGAACAAGTACAACAAATGAAAAAGTAAGTTATTTTTTAACAACAGTGGTTTTGTATTAACAATGATACTTTTTATTACCACCCCCCAATTAAATTAAAATGAAATTACTTATTAATGACCACTTTATGCTACTAAGGCTATTTGGATGGGTTATCTACAGGTTGTCAGGGTGAGACTGAGGATTTTTTTCAATGACTTTGCTACTAAATAAATTTCCATTGCCCAGGTGTGAACCAAACGCCAAACGCATGGTCCTAGTTTTACCTTGCGTAAAACCTGAGATCCCCTCCTCCCATATATTAATCCTTCAAGGACGGTAATTATTTTTACTTTCAATTTACATTTTTTTGTCAATGGTTTGTCTTATATAATTGAAATATACATGGGAAAAATAAATAAAAAAATTTTGGTTGCACCAGAGAACCAGGGCTACCCGTGACATATATGTCACACTAGGCCTTTCCAGTGCCTAGTTTGAAAATTCAAAAATTTCATTATAATTAATACGTGAATTTAATTTAAAACTATATATTTACATTAAACTTGAATGTTTTGTACATTTAATATAATAGGTAAATTATTATTTAAAAAAAGAATATATGACATGAAAACAAAAATATTACGGTTTGAAAATTAAACTGAAAGTAACTATTTTTTGGTGTGATAAATAACATTACACTTCACACATAATCCCACATTACACTTAATGCACATAGTATTCACTAAACTTTTACAATTTTCTTGTGCACATCGTCTTCGTTTTTTATTAGGAACTTCATCAAGTAGGTGATCCATTTTGTCAAACCGCACATCTTCTATGACCCTCGTCGATCTTCAAGAGTGAGGAGCTGCAGCACCGGGAGATTTAAAAGATGTCTTATATTAAATTAAATATGATTGAGCAATATATCTCCGAAACTCCAAATTGGTAATTTTTTTACCTGATTGCTTCGACAATTGCCATGCATTATTTACTATAACATCAAGAAGCCATGTAAGAATCGGCCAGTACCACTTGTTGCTTCTCATACTTATTCGGTATCTGTTAACGTCTTCATCCATTCGGTCTGTACCCCCCATATATCTGTTATATATTTTGACCATTTCTGGCTGAGATATGTTGATAATCTTTTTTTCAACAAAGCTATACCTCTTTGCTGTAAAATAGTTCCCAATGCCATAAGATGTTGATGCTATGGTGACAACGTTATTGTCCATCCAAGAACAGAGAAGGATTCCGTCTTCTTTTTCAATTGTATGCTTGTACGAGCCTCGAGGATATTTTTGTAAACATTTTTTAGATGGTAATGGGCAGTCTTTTGGGATTCTGTTTTGTCGGATTGTCCCAGTGCCACCGTACCCTCGTTCTTTCAAATTTTTTAATAAATTCATACTCGTAAACAAATTGTCTGTAAATATTTGATATGCAAAATTTTTTTTGCTGTCTTTTAAATTGTCTAAGAATGTTACTAAAGGTGCAGTAGCCTTTCCAAATACCTCATCGTATTTTGAATTTCGACTTATCCCTTTTTTCCCTTGATAAACTTCAAAATCCACCAAATAACCAAATGAAGTGTTAAGACACCACACCTTATAACCAAATCTGATAGGTTTACCACACAAAAATTGTTTACAGAGTGGCGTCCAAAATATTTGATCATCGATTCATCGCAAGCTAAATATTCTGTAGGGACGAAATGCTCTGAAAATTTTTCTTTCAATAGATTGATTAGGGGTCTAAGCTTTGACATTCTGTCATCTTTATCTAAATTATTATTGTCGGCAAAATGAATGTATTTTCCTATTTGTAGAAATCTATCTCTTCTCATGCACTTTGCCACCATGGGGCAATTCATATCCTCCATTGTGTCCCAATAAAATTTTTTCCCAGGTAAAGGGTCATATCCTGATAATATTAGGATGCCAAGGAATGCTCGAATTTCACCCTGGGATATATGAAGCGAAGTTGAGTTTTTCATTAGAGCGTATTTTTTAGTTTCATCAATAATGAAGTCAATTATAGTGTTATCTATGAATAGATCAAAGATTTCCAATGATGAAAGATTAAAATATTTTTCAAATTCCTTTTTACAGTTTTCAAAATTTTGAGCCGTATAATTTATTTTAGTCAAATGCCCACTTAACCATTTCCTTTTCCGCTGCTTTGAGTAAGAAGAAAAATCATAATCACAACCTATGCGTTGATTATTAGACAAAACTACTTCTGCTTGAGAAGAAAGCTGATTTCTAGATAAATTATCTAGCAAGCCCCCTTCATTTTCGTCACCGTCAGTCAGTTCATTAACTTCAGGAGGAGTTATAAAAATACTGTCCACTTCTACCTGACCATCCTCATCTTCAGACTGATTTGGAATGTCTTCATTCATCTCTAAAATATGCATAATTTCTTCCACCGTCAAACCGTCTTTCAGTTCTACATTTGCCCTAAAAATACGAATTTACATTAGGAAACAAAATTTGAGACTAATTATTCATTGCTATTTAGATATGGCATCTAAAATGAAGAGAGAACAAAAAAAGATAAAATTACTGAAATAAAAAAAAGGAATTTAGAGAAATAAGGTATTTTTGTAGTCAAGGGGCCCTTAGTAGTGCATGAGACGAGTGTGACATTTACGTCACACTGGTTAAAAGTACCTCATTCTAATTTTGTTTTAACTTTTTAAATTAAAATACCCTTTCAAAAAGCTAAATAAACTATTAATTAAAAAAGAAAATCAAGTTCAGTTGAAGATATGAATATAGGAAGGGTGATATTCCACTTACCAAGGTTGAAAGTCCATAGTGGAAAGATACACGTTTTCAAAAATAAATTGAACGAACACTGAAACATTCACTGACTGGAGACCGGCATCAAACTGAGAGAGAAGGGCTGTAGATACAAAGTCAATGCATGTTGCAGCAGGTACAGACACGTACGAAGCACCAGACAGCTGGACAGGCGTGCATCTGCCCTTGACGTATATGTCACACTCGTCCTTGAAGGGTTAAAGCAACTAAAACACAAACATTCACTCTTCACTACCCCTCTCCTTCCTGTGTTTTATATATGTTACATAGATTCTTTTAATTTTAGCATTTTATTTATTGCACACTTTTCATATGTTCATAAAAAATAATCTCTTGTTAGAGAAGTTTGGTGGATTTGAATCTATCAAATCATTCCTTTTTTCTTTTTTTTGTTCAACAATACTTAATTATCAATAGATAATGTTATAAGCTCATACTACATCACCCTCTTTTTAGTTTTATTCACTGCACATATTTTCACTTTCACCTAGTGTATGCACACTAGATGAACATGAAAATAGGAAGAAATTTCCTGTGAATTTCATTTGTACTTAACAATTTAATAGGTTTTCATAACAAAATTTCTCTTTAATGGTTCTTTTTAGCAGATTTTCCTTAAGGGACGTCTATTGAGCGATAGCTATTGAGGTCGTACTCATGATACAATTTTCGAAAAATTTCTTCAAATGTCCATCGATCCTACCCAGGAGTCCTTTCAAAATTTTATATATATATATATATATATATATATATATATATATATATATATATATATATTTGTCTTTTAACACTCTAGTGTTCGCAATTTTTGTTTGATCGTTACCAAACTTGATATTTAAATGTTTTATATAAAAATAAAGATCAAGTTCGTTAATAGCTGAAATCAGGCAAGTGGGAGGGGGGATTTTTGAAAATTCGAAATATCTCTGTTACTATACGTCAGATCAAAAAAGTGTATAGAACCAATCTTATTGCAAATTAAATTTACTATAAATATTGTTATATATATATATATATATATATATATATATATATATATATATATATATATATATATATACTAGCTCAGATACCCGGCTTCGCCCGGGAATTCATTTGAGGTTGAATGGTGATGGTATTTTTTTGGCAAGGCTTTACTTTACCCGTCCCAGTGTTTAGGGTTATACCTATTGTTGGCATTTGTTAATAATAAAATTAATTTTTTATGTAAGTCTTCACTGTCCTCCAAATTGTCATATTTCCCGTCTCCTGGGCATTATGCATAGATTTCAGTTATTAAGGACAAAATATTAACGTAGATTTGAATTAATTTTTCCAGGTCAGGTACCTCATAGTTCAAATTGAAATGAATTGATGAGCATATCAATCCGAGTTTTTTTAAGTTCGGTTTAATCGTTAGCGCCCAATGAAATAGTTAACTCCCGCTTTAGTTTATAGTGTATACCTCGTTTTTACTTTGTTATAAGATATAAAATGAATATGACAAAAGTTACTCTAAATAACAAAATAAACAACTTTTGTTATGTTCATATTTGCTGAAAAACGAATAGAAAATAAAAAAGCGAGTTTTTCATTTCAGCCTCTCTTATAATCACCACTCCCCTCGTATTTTTTAGCAGGCTTTACATTGCACAATATTTTGTCATTTACCCTTCCCAGTGTTTAGAATTGATACCCATCTTTGCCGTGGATTTGCTAATAATAGAATTATTTGTTCGATAAGGCTTCACAGTCTTCGATATTTTTATATTTCCCGTCTCTTATACATGTAAATATGGTGAATTTTTATTTCAGGCCTCCCTTTTAACCCCCCTTCCGTACGAACCTAAAAATTTTAATATAATTTATAATCATGGAAGAATTAATGCTAATTGACATACCGAGTTTTGTTAAGTTCGGTTCAGCTGTTAGTGCCCGCTAAAGTTTTAACGTATAACTTATTTATAATTAGGTATACGACAAAAGTGTATATAACAAAAGTTACTCCAAATAACAAAATAAACAACTTTTGTTATGTTTATATTTGCGGAAAAACCAATAGGAAACGAAATATCACTATTTTTAATTTCAGGCTTCCCTTATAACCCCCACTCCTGCCCGTCCATAGAAATGTAGGTATGGCTTATTATAATGAAGGCCTCACTGCTAATACACATACCTAGTTTTATTTAGTTCGGTTGAGTCTTTTTTGGCAAATAATATTGTTGACTCCCCTTATAATTTTTAGCGTAAAACGCATTTAAACTTCGGTATACGACAAAAGTGTATATAACAAAAGTTACTCTAAATAACAAAATAAACAACTTTTGTTATGTGCATATTTACCGAAAAACCAATAGAAAACGAAATATCGCTATTTTCAATTTCAGGCTTCCCCTATAACCCCCACTCCTGTTCGTCTCAGAGAAAATTAATATAGCCTAAAGTCTAAGTTGGGTTAGTAGTAATATACATACCAAGTTTCATAAAATTCGGTTCAGCCGTTTATGCGTGAAAAGGTAACAAACAAACAAACAAACAAACAAACAAACATACACGAAAGAAACAAAATGCAGATATGGTGTCTATGACATGTGAAACGAAAAGTTATCGTGAAATATCGTGAAAAAAATCAATGTACAGACAGAGGTTAAAATTTTATATATATACTAGCTAAGGTACCCGGCTTCGCTCGGGAAATCATTCTTGACTGACTAATGATGATATATTGATAGTAAGACTTCAATGTGTACAATCCCTCCACGACGTAATGATTTTCCGAAATAGCCAACCCTGAAGGGTAACTTTTGTGGATTAATAGAATAGAAATTTTGTTTTTTTGAAGGATAAATGAAAATGTGTTCCTAATCTATCCCTGTGCACTTTTTGACTCACCGTTTTTCAATAATTCAAACTATAATCATGGGTAGCATTTATTACAATTAAATATCATCTATAATGAACATATTTCCTTTCAAAAGCCAATCCGAGCTCACATAGTTTAGGTAAAGTTTTGCACGTAAGATTATATTTGTAATAGTGAATCCCACTGGAAATCGCTTCCAGTAATGCCAGACGGGAAATAAGTAAACTCAATTAACTGGTAAGGCTCCCGTCATCTTCCTCTCCCGCGTGAGACTTCTCAACATTCTTCTACTTAAATTATTGATTCAAAACATTATTTTATAATTTATCTACCGGATGGAATTAAATAATAGTGATACCCCGAAAATATCATATCGAGTTTAAACGCATATTCTTTTTTGTCAAAATGACATTACCATTAACGTTTAATTGTTATATTACATATTTGTTTCAATAACATCAAGGTAATAATGAAAAATAAATAATGGAAATGCTCTTATAGTTTATATTTCTACTGGAAATAAATAACAAAGTTATTTTCTAGGAAAAATAAATAAATGAGGAGGGAGTGACGAAGATTTATAACTTCACTAATCCGAATCATACTTTGAACTATCATATAAGACGAAAACATAATATCATTTGTCATTATATTCATTTATTAAAACCCCTTAAATAAGTACTAATATAATTATGACTCCCGTTTAGCGTATATCCCGTGTTTACTTTATTTTACGACAAAAGTGAATGCACACAAAAGTTACTCTAAATAACAAAGAAAACAACTTTTGTTATGTGCACGTTTGCCGAAAAACAAATAGAAAATAAAAAAAAGCGAGTTTTTCATTTCAGCCTTTCTTATAATCCCCACTCCCCTTTGAACCTAAAATTTTTAATATAGCTTATAATCACGGAAGAATTAATTCTAATTCACATACAGTGTTTTGTTAAGTTCGGTTCAATCGTTAGTGCCCAACAAAATTGAAGGCTCCCGCTTTAGATTTTAGTGTATATCTCGTTTATACTTTTCTATACGACAAAAGTGAATATAACAAAAGTTACTCTAAATAACAAAATAAACAACTTTTGTCATGTGCATATTTGCAGGAAAACCAATTGAAAACGAAATACTGCTTTTTATAATTCAGGCCTCCCTTACAACCCCCACTCCTGCCCGTCTCTAGAAATGTTGGTATGGCTTGTTATAATGAAGGTGTTAGTGCTAATACACATACCGAGTTTTATTTACTTCGGTTGGTTCTTTTGTGCCAAATAAAATTATTGACTCCCGCTATAATTTTTAGTGTATAACTCATTTATACCTCGGTATACGACGAAAGTGTTTATAACAAAAGTTACTCTAAATAACAAAATAAATAACTTTTGTTATGCGCATATTTGCCGAAAAACCAATAGGAAACGAAATATCGCTATTTTTAATTTCAGGCCTCCCTTATAACCCCCACTCCTGTTTGTCTTAGAGAATACTAATATAGCCTAAAGTCTAGGTTGGGCTAGTAGTAATAAACATACCAAGTTTCATAAAATTCGGTTCAGCCGTTTATGCGTAAAAAGGTAACAAACAAACAAACAAACAGACACCAAAGAAACAAAATGCAGTTATTGTGTCTATGACATGTGAAACGAAAAGTTATCGTAAATTTCGCGAAAAAAATCAATGTACAGACAGAGGTTACAATTTTATATATATATAGATATTAACAGAGATATTTGCATTTTTCAGTTTTGAGCCTTCAGCAAACCCCCACTTCTACTCATGTCGTATTAACAATAAGCTGTTATATCATGAACCACTTCATTACAAGGTTAAATACCAAATACTGTTTTCATTGAACTTTTACTTTGTGAGATATATGCAAATAAGTTCTGTTGTCACCCCCCTTCTTTTTTTTGGATTATTAAAATTTGAGTGATAGAGATAAAACTGATTCTGATTCATTACAAATTATTGCACTAGTTTTAGTAAATTGTTTTTAATAAAATTAATATGTTATATTCAGATATATTTCATTAATTATTTGTTTTTCCGGTCTATCTATCTATTCAGCGATACGGGGTAGGCTGGTCTGTTTGTTTACAATTCAGTCGCTTTCCATTGTAGAGATTATTAACTTGTATTCTAAATTGACTGAAAGATTTCTCATTACCGTTTGTATTTATTCCCTTAACATTCACGGTGTGTTACGTGTATGTATATTTGTCTATTGTAAATCTTCACGTGGGAAATCTGCTTAGTTTACGCAGCCCCTGTGTGACGGACTTTGGCTTATTTACGCAAGACATCTTTTTTGGAGAAGCAAAAAATCGAAAAACTTACATTTCATTGGGAAAAATGGTTTTTACCTTTTTCAGCTATGAACAAGTTGGATCCAGTCATTTAGATGGTTAATTTTCTTAGTAGTCCATTTTGGTATGCTCAATAATGGAGTGATCCATGTCAAATCGGTTTACTAATGCTGTAGGGATCTATCGTGCATTTCATTAGACTATAATTATATGAATATTTATGATTGGTCAATAAATATATATATAGCTTAATTATTATTTTAAAAATATTGAAAAATATGTTTTTTTCAACTGGTTATTTTAACACATACGGGGTGTGGATATTAAATAACGAGACTGACACTGTAAAACATTTTATTTTTATTTCATACATTTTTACTTATTATCACCTTCAATATACACCCCTCCTTTATCCCTACAACGCTCCATGCGAACCTTCCATTGTTCGAAACAGTGCTGGAAGTCTTTTTCTGTCAGCTCCTTCAGGACGCGTGCTACTTTCTCTTTCACAGCTTCAACAGACTCAAATCTTGTTCCTTTTAATGCAGATTTCACCTTAGGAAACAGATAGAAGTCGCACGGCGCAAGATCCGGTGAATAAGGCGGATGGTCTAACACTGGGATGCTGAATTTGGCTAGAAACCTCTTAACAGACAATGCAGAATGAGCCGGCGCACTAACTTGGTGGAGAACCCATGACTTGTCCTTCCACAATTCAGGTCGTTTTTTCCTTATTCTTTCGCGGAGTTCAGCAAGAACGTAAAGGTAGTAATGTTGATTAATCGTTTGACCTTCAGGAACCCAGTGAAGGTTCACAATCCCATGAATATTGAAAAAGAACAATTAACATTGCTTTGAATTTTGATTTGCTCATTCGAGCTTTTTTGGCTCTCGGTGAAGATGGGCTCTTCCAGTGCATGGATTGGCGCTTTGTTTCAGGATCATACATAAAAAACCATGATTCGTCACATGTTATTATCCTTTCCAGTAAGTTTGGGTCATTTTCAATGGCATTCAAAGTGTCAGTACAAACATTTTTGCGAGCTTCCAGTTGTTCAAATGTGAGAATTTTAGGCACCATTTTGGCACACACTTTTTGCATGTTAAAACTGTTATTTAATATTTGCCGTACGGGTTCTGTATCAATTCGTACAGTTTCAGCAATCGCACGAATACTTAACCGACGGTCAGGTCGAATCAGATTACCAATTTTTTCGATATTGTCATCCGTTTTCGACGTGGTTGGGCGACCCGGGCGTGAATCATCTTGAACGTCTTCTCGGCCATCTTGAAAACGCTTAAACCACTCAAAAACACGTGCACGCGATAAACATTCATTGCCATACACTTCTTTCAATAAATTATAAGTTTCAGTAGCGGTTTTTCCAAGTTTCACATGAAATTTCACAACAATTCGTTGCTCTACTGTTACACTTAACGTTTTTCCGGCGAAACAAAAAAACAACTCTAATGCGAACGAAGGCTACGGCTGTACTGATTTGTTTACAGAAGCGAGAGGCACTATATTCGAAAGAGGAAGCTTCACGATCACAGCTGTTAGTTGCTGGCGTTTGACGTATGCGCACTTCTTCTGTAGCAGCGTCAGTCTCGTTATTTAATAGCCACACCCCGTATTACTCAAGCAATCACCATTATAATTTTTATTTTTATTTATTGTAAAACTCTATTTGAATACTTTTTTTTTAGGTAAAAGAGTTTCATAAGGAGTTTTACAGGCCAGAAAATTTGTATGTTATAATTGTAGGACACATAAAACCCAATGAAGTGCTTAATGCACTTGGTCCTTTTGAGGAGAAAATATTATCGAAGGTACTGCATTTAATCTATGCAATAATTTAAAATTATTTAATGATAGATTTGCATACACCTTTTTCTCTTCTAGAGTGTAACAGGAAGTTTCACTCGCCCATGGCAATCTCCAGTTGAACCTCTTACCTCATCTATTGAATTAGAAGTCCCTTATCCAAATGACGAGGAAGACAATGGAATGGTTTATGTGGGTTGGAGAGGGCCATCTGCTGTAAATGATCTTTACAGGTTTACAATACACCTTTTATTTTCATATTTATATTTTATAAAATAAAATTTAAAAAATGACTGCCAATCGTATAATATATAATTTCAGCACATTTCCCACAAGGGAAATCAGCTATTGAGGTTGTACTCATGATGTGATTTCCAAAAAATGTCTTCAAATGTCCATCAATCTTACCCAGGAGATGATGAAGAAATGGTCCATTCAAAACTATATATATTTATCTGTTAATGATTAGGTACAATTTTTTTTATTGTTGTCAAACTCAATATTTAAATGTTTTATCTAGTTAAAACGTAAAACTGAAGGTTAAGTTTGTTAATGACTGAAATCAGACCAGAGGGAGAGTGAGTAGTAGAAAATTTTAAGTATATACATTATGGTTGCAAATTTAATTTCCTATGAATGTTCTTCTGTGCATATTTACATATCTCGAATATTAACAAAGTAATTTGCATTCTGTGGTGTTGTGCGGTAGGTAAGGTGTGTGTGTGTGTGTGTGTGTGTGTGCGTGCGCGTGCGTGGGTGAACACAAACATGCTCATGTGTTTTTGCTTGAGTTTGCACATACTCTTCATGAGTATAACCTAAGAGCTAATTTCCCTGGAGGAAAATCTAATAATTAATTTAGTTAAAAACAGTAAACTGCTAAGTACCGGAAATAAATAAAAATGAGCTGAAGATTTTGTTGTTAATATACATCTTGATAGCAAATCATAAGTATAATGTTAGTATAGAATAAGCCCGATCAAACAACGATTTTTGATTTTACTGGTTTTGATACTGAACTACTCACGTATGGGTCGTGTTCATTTTTAGTTCAAATGTGCTTAAATTCATTCTCCTGGATTGAATATTAATTTTTAAACTTAAGATTTGTTTTATCATTTTTCTTACCTTTAGGATGACTGCTTGCTCTGTACTACTGAAGTATCTGACTGATACATCAGTAAGTCCACTCCCTAAAGAATTTGTTGATGTTCCTGATCCTTATGCTAGTAAGGTAATTAAAGTTGTATTTTTTTTTTTTTTTTTTTTTTTTTTTTTTTTATTTCTAGTAAAAATTTTAATATTTATTCTTAACACTTTCGCTGCGGATACCCGAATCGAAAATCACTTCCAAAAAACGATTTTTTTTTTTTGTTGTTTTCTGTTTTAAAGTTGTTCAAACTAAGTAAAAACCTATTTGTGGTAATTTTTATGCATTTTTAACAACGATAATCGTATTTTTTTTAACCTCACAACGTATGCGAGGTCCGCACACGGCAGTGAATTAGGTAGGCAAACCCTCAAGACAGAACATTTTGTGTGTATTTCCCTACCTAGTGCACTGTCGTGTGCGGACATTGCATACGTTGCATTAGGAGGAAGAAATACGTTTATTAGGTTACAAATGCATATAAAGTAAACATAATAATGGAATAGATCTGTATGAAAATCATATTGATCCAAAATGAACTTATATAGCTGAAAATACACCACCTGATCAGAAACTTTCGTTTACTAATGGGAAATTTCTTTATTTCGTAATTGGTTATGAAATCATAAATCGGACCTGTCAATACCGCCCATATATTTATTATAATTAATAATTGCCTCGGGCTTCTCGACGGTCTTCCCCCTGCTCGTGACCGCCTTTATCTGGGCATCAAACTCCGATGAAATAATAATGACATCTCGTTTGTGGCGCCATTTGAAAACGGACAGACCCTTAACAGTAAATTTCTCTTTTATCTCTCGTTTTTTGAGCTTAGCCCCCACTATATCAGCTGGGTTGCCCTTCCGAGTCTTTCTTAGGGTACCAGTAAGATAGGTACCCTGATCCAGAAGCTCGTGGGCCATGGGGACAGACGTATAAAAGTTGTCAGCGTAAATGGCATAGCCGTGGCCAAGATAGTCATCAACCAAATATCTGACAACTTTATACAAGTGTCCTTTCCCTCCAACTTGTGGATCCCTTGGCCCAGAGTAAACTAACGTCTTCAGCACAAGACCGTCAGGTTGAGTCAACATATAAATCTTTATTCCATATTTGTGGCGCTTATTAGCGATATACTGGCGAAAGAATAGCCTATCCCTCCAAAGCATCATGGACTCGTCCAAACTTAATTCTTTGAAAGGGGTAGTATATCTCTTTCATCCTCTCAACAAAAAAAATTAACAGAGGCCGAATTTTATACAGTGGATCATGCTCAACGTTCGGGTCTTGTGGTTCTGTGATGAAGTGCAGGCTTCTCAGTATACGGAGAAACGTGTCTCGTGACATCATTGAAGGGAAAGCAGGGGTACTATAGGGGAATATGGACCTCCAATAATGAATGAGCCTCTCATGGAGAGACAAGTTGGCCCATAAAAAATAATAACCCCAAAAATTTTTGAAACTGCAAACGACTTGGCCAGACGGTGGTCAGAACACTACTGAATGCTTGTGAGTGCGGAGGTTCTCCCCACTCCAACCTTCAGGTCTCTAGAACGAATGGAGGGCGAGGCGACACTCCTCGCAACGTATGCGAGGCCCGCACCAGGGAGTGACTCCGGACCTCGCATATGCTGCGAGGCTCCGCAGTGAAGGTGTTAATGCTTTAATATTTCTTTATTTATATTTATATTTATTCTTAATGCATTAATATTTCTTAATGCTTCTTAAGAATATTTCGTTATACTACTTCTGAATAATATTTCTTAGTACTTCTTAATATTTCTTTATTCTACTTCTTAATATTTCTTTAATCGGTTTTAACTATAACACCAGTTGTTTCAACTTGAATACCTAGTATACACATTGTGCATTGATAGACTTGTATTTTGAATTATATGTTTTTTGATTTATTAACATTCACTTTATACGTCTATGGACTTACAGAACTTTGTTATCTACCTTATTACTCCTCCTCTAGTGATATTCATGTAGTCTTCGAATCCTTTCCTACACTAATCATTCATATAGTCCCGATGTCTTATATTAAAGATCTGAAAATGCCACTGATGTGGTAAAACATTTTTTTCATAGTGATGAGATAATGAAGGGCCTAGTCAAAGACTTCGAATTTCAATAAGGATACTTCAGCCAATACACTTTTTCTATTTCGGTTTTGAATTGTTTACAGGTTTGGTATACGATGGTTGAGAATTCTGAGTCTATATTGCTGCTGAATTTTGATAATGTTCCAAAAGAGAAGCTCAACCTAGTGAAACCTAAGCTGGATAATTTGTTGTCCCAAATCCTTCAGTCTGATGAACCAATTGATATGAAGAGATTGTCAACTGTTATTAACCGTCACAGATTGGAAGTCCTTTCTCATCTTGAAAATTCGCCACATGAAAGCATTGCTTATGTTGTCATTGGCCATATGCTATATGGTAGCTCTGTTCAAGATGTTAGTATTTTTTTTTTTTTTTTTTTTTTAATTTTAAGTATTAATTCTCAGTTTTAGGCTATAACTAAATAAGATGTCTTTAAACCAATGCATTTTTGTGTGTAACAGTGATTTTGGATATTTGTTTATATCGTATCTGAAAAAAGTAACTAATTTAAAATTTGTTTAATATATATTGCACTCATCAATAAGTTAGTAATGATAAAATAGTTATTTATTATACAAGTGACGAAAGTAGATCATTTTACAACTCGAGTGAAACGTTTCGCTCGCTTCGCTCGTGTGGTAATTTCACGAGAGTTGTAAATTCTACTTTCGTCACGAGTGTAATATTAAATTTTTTCTGTAATCGTGTTATACATGATCAGATCTAACCAGAATATGAACAAAATTAGGATGTTGTGAAGATTATGGTATGTTGTTGGTAGGTTATAAGCATGGTTGTGAAAGGTTATAAGCATAGTTATAAAACAACTAGTGATGATTGTGAAGTAGTGTAGTTATAAACAAGGAAGGTAATTATTATTATATTTAAATTTTAAAATATATTGATTATTTCCATCAATAATTCATTCACATTTCAATTTATTTTGTTAAAATAAATTCTTACAATGTTAAGAAACTTTTAAAAGCATTTAATTTCCAACTTCAAATTATTTTTTAATTTATACTTATTACTAATTAAGAAAGCAATTCACTTTCTTCACTTGTGAAGAAAGTGATTAGTTTCTTCACTCTATTGCAAAATGTTTCACTTTCTTCACTCATTTCAGTTTAGTAATGTTACCATTATTCAACGATTACAGAAAAATATAATTCCATTGTTATTTCCGCTAGTGGCAAGGGTAACAAACCAGGTTTATCAATAACACAATTTTGTGGCTCCTCATAATATATATATATATATATATATATATATATATATATATATATATATATATATTATAGGAGCCTCAAAATTGTGTTATTGATAAATCTAAAAAAAAAAAAATCTTATTTCCAAATAGATTTGTGATAAAGTTGTTGTATATCCAAATAATAAGCTAAACTTTGAAAGAAGAGGTTGCTCACATGACAAAATTATGCAATATTTCTTATAAATATGTAAATGAGTGGCAAAATTGTATGTACACATATGAAGGGCCAGGGGGAAAAAAGATGAAAGTCACTTTTTCGACGATTTTAAGATATTAGCGCTATCAAGGGGCTTTGAAGGAGTAATATCATCTGGTAGAACAACAAGGGGGGAAAATGATGAGAATCGACCGAAATGTGCATGAAAAGATTCGGGGTAAGGGGGAAAATAGATGAATGTCACAAGCGATATTTTGCGATTCCTGTGCTGGGCAGAATAAAAATTATACCCTAATTCGTTACCTTCATCATTTAGTGACTGAGAAGCATCGTTTCGACAGTGTTGAAGTATATTTTCCCATTCGAGGGCATTCATACCTCGAATGTGATAAAAACCTGAGTTACATCAACCAGAAGACTTAGGTTGAGTTGCCCGATGAATGGAGGAATGTCATAAGAAATAGCAGAGAGAGGCCGTCGCCCTTTGCTCTGATCAACTGCCAGCAAGAACTTTTCAAGACATGGACAGAATTCTTGAATCCTATGTACTTGAAAAGTTGCCCCTTCTACACTAGACCCGTGTGTTGTTTAAAGGTCATGAATGAACATCCTTCAAAACATTTTCACCGAAACACTTTTTCTGGTTGTTACATTGACGCTGAAATCCTTTGGAAACCACCAAAAAGGGGGAAAATGCAAGAAAACGTCCGGCTCCACGTAGACCTTTAACTAACCTGTATGATGGACCTTTGCCGATTTCTCAACCAAAGTTCAACGACTTGCAACAACTAAAAAAATTTTTGGTTAACCCTGTTGCGAAGGCGTTCTTTGAGAATTTGCCCAGCATAAATCCAGCAGCTGTTCACGATGACAGCGAAGATGTATACTTGGATTACCCAGATGAATAAATTTTCATAAAATGTTTTGTTCATTGTCAGTAAAATATAAGTTGTTCATTAAGTTTTTTTTTTCACCTTCATCATTTCACCTAGGAGCTACATGGAACTGCATATATTGATTACTAATAACTTTTAGGAATTGATTCACTAAAAAAAATGTATGATTATATTACAAAAGGAGTTAATAGAAATCAAACTTTGTTTTTCATTTTTCTCGAAATCACCTTTTGGTCACTTTCATCTTTTTTCCCCCTGACCCTTCATATATATACAATATATATATTTGTCTGTTACCACTCTAGCGGTCCCAATTATTGTCTTTTCGTTACCAAACTTGATATATAATCGTTTTAAATAAAACGAAAAATTAATTTCGTCAATGCCTGAAATTGGACTTTTGGGGACTTTTAAATTTTTTTAAATTGGGTGCTTTAGAGGGGGAAAATTTTGAAAAATTTTAATATCTCCATTGTTATGCGTTCAATCGAAAAATTGTATGGAACCAATCTTATTGCAAATGCAATGTTCTATAAATGTTGTTATGTACATTTGTTCACTATCTTGATTATTAACTGAGCATTTTTTTTTTAATTTAATAATTTATTTTTAATTTAATTTTTGCATTTTTTAGTTTTTGGACTTTAGTAAATCCCCACTCCTACTCATCTCATATTAACAATATGCTATTATGTTATGTACCACTTCATTTGAAGCCTAAATACCAAATATTGTTCTCCTATAACTTTTACGTTTAGAGATAAATGAAAATACGTAACAGATGTGAGACATCTGCTTAGTTATTGCAGCCCCTGCGTGGACGGCTTTATTAAATAAATGCATCAGTCATGAGAGTGTTTATGTAAATGACCTTCTGTCCTTTCAACAAAGTGAAAAGTTTTTGTTGTTTTGGGGATTTTACCCTTCAACAGTTGAAGTGCTTAACAACTGTATAACAATATATATATATATATATATATATATATATATATGATGTTAACTATTTGTTTGGTAATGTTAATATGGTTTGTAATTTAGTAATTTAGATCATCAATTAGTTTTTTTTTTTTACATATATTCACTATACAAACTTTTATTTACTTAGCTTGATGAAAGGCTGAATCAAGTTAGAGAAATTGAAAAACTAGCTGCTGAACCTATGGAATTTTGGACTGGTTTGCTCAAGAATTATTTATTGGAAGGTTATAGTGTGACAGCCAAAGGCGTTCCAAGTATAGCTGAGCAAAAAGAGCTTAGTCGTTTGGAAGAAGAGCGTGTTGCAGCCAAGGTCAAAGAATTGGGTCCTGATGGATTGAAGGCCAAAGAACAGGAATTAGCAGACGCTCTTGCTGTAAATGATGTATGTATATCTTGTAAAGTTTTTTCCTTTTTATTTTCTTCGATTTCTACATTTCATTGAAATTGTAAAATGACTTACTAAACATTCTCTTTGTATATTTATTATATAGAAATGTTTTCTTTTTCCTTTATATAATAAAGGTTAGTAAACAAAATTATTTTGATTATTTGTTGGGTGTTTTGTTTTTACATTTTGCAATGCTGATACAGGGGATTTCATTAATTATGGTAGATATTTTTCCAAAAAAAAAATGTCTTTTTTAAAATACTTTTAAAACAGTTATATAAAAGTGCCAAACCAGCCATTATTTCATATATATGTGGTTGCTATATGATAATCAAATCTTAAATGAAAATTCTACTCTTACAGAGCTATTACTCCTTGAGATTTACACGGATTAAATTTAATTTCAAGCTCTGACAATAGCTTTAGCAAGCTTACTAAATTTAGAAATTGTTGGCTGTTAGAATGTCCAGGTCCTCTTGTAAGCTGCCTTTGGGTAAAGTCTCTCTGCTCTATGTACATTATAGATAAATAATTATGATCAAATCAAAGTATAAAGTTATGGAAGTACTGATTACAATACCATATGATTATATCAATAGGATTTAAACATTATTTTTATTTATTTATTAACGTCCACTTTTTGCAACTTAGGCTAATCGGGACGGGTTATCTACAGGTTACCACCCTTTTCTAGCCAGGGTGGGATTTTAGGACGTTATTTAATGAATTTCGTCACTAAATAATTTCCTTTGCCCAGGCAAGAATCGAACTCGCCACTCTAGGTTTACCATGTGAGATAAAGGTCAACGCTTTAACTCGCATGGCTAACCTGAGCCCCAATAAACATTAAAAATGTTGTGTGAAGCATATATGAAAAATACAAGAATATTTTGAATGTAAAAAGACAATATACATTTTGGAGTATATAGATTTTTAAACAAATGTTGGTTCGGTTTGACTATACAACTGAAAAAATACATTTTATTAAGAAAACAGTCAAGTTTCACAAAAAAATTAATTATTTATTCAGTATTAAAAGTGGTACAATTTTTTACAATCGTTATTATACTATATATTATGAAGTTTTAATGAAATATGATTATTCCCTAGCTCTTGGCTCTTCTCACCTATGTGCAGCGCCTACCCATGGGGCAGACTGCGTAGTAGGTAGTCTCTCTCTCTCCCCCCCACCTCCCTTAAGCGTTCTCCCTTTCCACCTTTTAGCAACAGGGTGCCTAGCTGCAGCTGAGTCTTAAGCCTATGACATCAGAAGTACCTTCGAGGTGAATTCCTACCTAGTCTGTAAGAGGACTAGCTATGGCCGAGGCTCACTCCTATCATGTCATAGCTAACCTATAGACACCTTCCTTCTATCCCTGTGCCAATCAAACACTAGGTTGTGCCCCTTCTGGTATTGTTCTACCAATAGTAAAGCACCAACATGCAGACACAATAATTGATGCCATCTGGTTACGTATTAATCACATGACAAATGGTGACCTATTGCGCTACAAAGTCTTTGGATTAAAATTGCTACTAAAATATTTGATTCAGGCACAATAATGAATCTAAGAGCCACCCATTAGCCATTTCTTGTAGTTTTGCCAAACAGCATAGAACACGATAGCAATGGTTTATTGTATAGTTATCATATACACTGAGGACATGTTGTTTTTATATCCACAAAATGCTGTCATCTTCTTAATATATATAAATCTCCTGTCACGATGTTTGTCCGCGATGGACTCCTAAACTACTTAACCGATTTTAAATTAAATTGGCACACTGTGAGCAGTCTGGTCCAACTTGAGAGATAGGCTATATTAATTTTCTCTGAAACGAACAGGAGTGGGGGTTATAAGGGAGGCCTGAAATTAAAAGTCGCGATATTTCGTTTTCTATGGGTTTTTTCGCAAATATGCACATAACAAAAGTTGTTTATTTTGTTATTTAGAGTAACTTTTGTCATAAACACTTTCATCGTATTCCGAAGTTTAAATGAGTTATACGCTTATGACTATAGCGGGAGTCAACAATATTATTTGGGACAAAAGACCCAACCGAAATAAATAAAACTCGGTATGTGTATTAGTACTAACGCTTTCATTATAAGAAGCCAGACCAACATTTCTAGGGACGGGCAGGAGTGGGGGTTTTAAGGGAAGCCAGAAATTAAAAATAGCGATATTTCGTTTCCTATTGTATTTTCGGCAAATATGCACATAACAAAAGTTGTTTATTTTGTTATGTAGAGAAATTTGCTCAACACTTCTTTTCTATATGAACTACCAGGTACCTCAAATGAAAAAAATGATTCAAATCAATATTTTCTCATTAATAATTCAAATCTATGCACAATGCACAGAAAACGGGAAATATGCAGGACAGTGAAGTCTTACATAAAAAAATAATTTTATTATTAACAAATCCACAGAAACGACGGGTGTTAACCCTAAATACTGGGACGGGTAAATGTCAAAATATTGTGCAAAGTAAAGCCTTGCCAAAAATATACCATCACCATTCAGCCTCAAATGAGTTCCCGAGCGAAGCCGGGTATCTGAGCTAGTTTTAATATATATATATATATATATATATATATATATATATATATATATATATATATATATAAATATACTAGCTGAGATACCAGGCTTCGCCCGGGAATTCATTTGAGGCTGAATGGTGATGGTATTTTTTTGGCAAGGCTTTACTTTGCACAACATTTTGACATTTACCCGTCCCAGTGTTTAGGGCTTGTGGATTTGTTAATAATAAAATTAATTTTTTATGTAAGACTTTACTGTCCTCCATATTGTCATATTTCCCGTTTCCTGTGCATTATGCATAGATTTGAATTATTAAGGACAAAATATTAACATACATTTGAATTAATGTTTCCAGGTGAGGTACCCTTTAGTTCAAATTGGAATGAATTGTTGAGAAAATTTCTCTATATAACAAAATAAACAATTTTTGTTATGTGCATATTTGCCGAAACCACAATAAGAAACGAAAAAACACTATTATTAATTTCAGGATTCCCTTATAACGCCCACTCCTACCCGTCCCTAGAAATGTTAGTATTGCTTATTATAAGGAAGGCGTTAGTGCTAATACACATACCGAGTGTTTTAATTAGTTCGGTGAGCCTTTTGTGCCAAATAAAATCGTTGACTTCCGCTATAATTTTTAACGTATAACGCCTTTATAGTTCGTTATTCGACGATAGTGTATATAACAAAACTTTCTCTAAATAATAGAATAAACAACTTAAGGTACCCGGCGATGCCCTGGAAATCAAGGTTGACTGACTAATGATGCTATTTTTATAGCAAGACTTCAATGTGTACAATTGTACTTCCCTCCACGATGTATTGTTCTTACAAAATAGCCAATCCTAAAGTTTAACTTTCAGGGTTAATAGAATAGAAATTTTAGTTTTGAAGAATATATGAAAATGTGTTCGTAATCTATCCCTCTCGACTCACGGTTTTTGAATAATTCAAACCATAATCATGGGTAGCATTTATTACAATTAAATATCATCTATAATGAACATATTTCCTGCCAAAAACCAATCCCAGCACATATACTTTAAGCATAGTTTTATATATAAGATCATATTCGTATTAGTAAGCCTCAGTGGAAATCACTTCCTGTCAATTTCCGCTCTCGCTGGAGCGTTATCATGATTGTTTTCCTTAGATTATTGATTCAGAATATTATTTTAATAATTTATCTACCTGATGGAACTAAATAATAGATCCATAAAAATAATTTCATTTATGTTCAAAAAGCTAGATGAGGGGAAGAGAGCCCCCCTGCAACCTAGTAATACTTCAAACATTCATATTGAGTATATATTTAATACCAGAAATGCTCTTATAGTTTACATTTCTATTGGAAATAAATAACAAAGTTATAGGGAAAATAAATGAATGAGGAGGAGGCGACGGAGATTTATAAGCTCACTAATCCGAACCATACTTACAAATATCATATAAGACTAAAACATAACATCTTTAGTATTAATATGCATTTATTAAAAACACTTAAATAAGCACTAATAAAATTAATGACTCCCGCTATGGTTTTAGCGTATTTCCCGTGTTTACTTCATTTACGGCAAAAGTGAATACAACAAAAGTTACATTAAATAACAAAAGTAAACAACTTTTGCTATGTGCACGTTTGCCGAAAAAAAAAATAGAAAATGAAATATCGAATTTTTATTTCAGGCCTTCCTTATAACCCCCACTCCCGTTTGAACTTAAAAATTGTATTAAAGCTTATAACCATGGAAGAATTAATGCTAATTCACATACCCAGTTTTGTTAAATTCGGTTCAATCATTTGTGCTCAATAAAATAGTAGGCTCCCGCTTTAGTTTTTAGCGTATGTCTCGTTTATACTTTGTTATACGACAAAAGTTATTCTAAATAACAGAATAAACATCTTTTGTCATGTGCATATCTGCTGAAAAACCAATAGGAAACGAAATATCACTATTTTTAATTCAGACCTCCTTACAACCCCCACTCCTGCCCATCCCTAGAAATGTTGGTATGGCTTATTATAATTAAGGTGTTAGTGCTGCTACACATACCGAGTTTTATTTAGTTCCATTGAGTCTTTCGTGGCAAATAAAATTGTTGACTCCCGCTATAATTTTTAGCGTATAACTCATTTATACTTCGGTATACAACGATAGTATATATAACAAAAGTTACTCTAAATAACAAAATAAACAACTTTTGTTAGGTGCGTATTTGCTGAAAACCAATAGGAAACGAAATATCGCTATTTTTAATTTCAGCCCTCCCTTATAACCCCCACTCCTGTTCATCTCAGAGAATATTAACATAGCCTAAAATCTAAGTTGGGTTAGTAGTAATATACATACCAAGTTTTATAAAATTCGGTTCAGCCGTTTATGTGTGAAAAGGTAACAAACAAACAAATAAACAAACAAACAGACACGAAAGAAACAAAATGCAGTTATGGTGTCTATGACATGTGAAACGAAAAGTTATCGAGAAATTTTGCGAAAAAAATCAATGTACAGACAGAGGTTACAATTTTATATATATATAGATAGATATATAATCCAATAAAATGACATACAAACCAATTATAATTAAATGCCTCTACAAATTAAGGAAACAAAAAGAAACCAATTATATTTAGAGAAATCACATGCTTATATTCCCTCATATTGGCTTACATAAAATTAAACTTTGATTTTAGATTCCTCCACCTGACGAAATGCTGAGGTCAGTACCAATATTGTCAACTGATTCCATCCATTTTCATTCAATTACGAACACAACAAGTGAATCTAAGAATCAAGACCCACGTTTTATTTTGGATGAAGTTCCTGTATATATGCACCTTGATCATCTTCAAACTAACTTCATATATGTAAGTTGAACTTCTTAAAATGTTTAATCTTGCTTCTCACTGTCTCTTTTTTTTAAATTTAATTAATTTTAGTATAAATTCATTTATTGTCAGGATGAGCTTTTGTTTTTTCTTCAGGCAACATTAATATATGCCCGTAGAGTAAATGTAGATAATGAAAGTTTATTAGCTTGAAAGACATTGAATGGGAAATGCTTGGTATTTTTACAATTTCCAATACCTACTTGATTATGAAACTAAAAGTATTCACAATAGTACAAGTTATTCCTTGATTTTTAAATTAATAACTTAATATTATGTAGTTGAGCAATCACATGTTAATTTTGTTTCCAGATTATTGCTCTAATGGACTCATCTTCTGTTGAAGATCGCTTCCGACCATATCTTCCCTTGTTATTAGAATTACTTCAAGAATCGCCTGTTAAACGAGGTGACACTCTTATATCATATCAAGAAGTTGTGGCTCAGCTTGAACGTGATACGATTTCAACTATTTTTAGAGTTGGTCTTGATTCAAGCTCAAGATTTCAAGCTGGACCATTCTCAACTACAATTAGTCTTCTGTTACAGGTTTGTTTCCATGTTATCTTTTCCATTTAGTTGTATTTGTTTCAGGACTTGTTATTGATTTCTTGTTTCCACTATATTATTTTTGTTTTTATAGTGTGATGACTGAAAGTGGAGGTTTACTGGCGGCTGAGAATTAATGTCTAACTCTTGTTTAATATTTAGATATATAAAAAATGTATAGAACAGCATTTTTAGAAAATTAAATTTGCAAGATTAGTTATATGCAATTTTTCGATCTAGCTCATAGTAACAGAAATATTTTGAAACTCCCGCCCTTCTCATTCAGATTCAACCAAATCTTTAGAATCTCTAGTTTTGTATAAAAAATTGTTGGTTTTAGCAGACAAATTGTTTTATATATATATATACAGTTTTAAAGATCCTCTTTTTCGTCATCTCCTTAGTAGGATTGATAGATAATTGAATATATATATTTTTTTCCCCAAAATCCTGTCAACCTCAATGCTGATTTGCTTTGACTAAATAATTAGGTATTACTAATATAACTAAAAAACTGGAAATTATCTAAATACTCAGTAAACATTCTACAAGCTCAATGATAGTGATCAATCAATAAGTTTGTCTAGTGTACATGATGGTCAGCTAGTAATAATGACCTATTCAACAGAATTAACATTAGTATAAACCTCAACTAGTCTTTATCTTTGTTTTTACTTGTATTTTTAAACAATTGTAGGGGCCCTGTTTTTAATATTTCTCTTAAGCGAAATACTCTTTATATATTTCTGTTTGCTTATTGTTCTTAATTTCAAATCTTTTCTTGTTATTTTGATCATTGTAAATTTATTAATTTATTCATTGTATTTTTTTATTTTTTTTTTATTTTTATTTTTTTTAGGTGGAGCCTAAAAAATATGAGCAAGGAATCAAATGGATAAGGGAGCTTTTGTATGATACAGTTTTGACTGAAGAAAGAGTTAAAGTTCTTGGAACGAAAATTGTAAACAATGTTGCTGAAATCAAAAGAAAGGGAAGTTCAATGGCTTATGACTTAATGAGAGGACTTATGTATGGAAAGGGTAATACCGGTTTCTTCATGTTCTAAACTAATATCAGTTCTGTAGACCCATAAGTCTTGGACAGAACTCAAATTGCTGAGTAGAGGAATATATTATCAACAAACTTTTAAGGAATAGATGATGGCTAGACATCAAATAGAATGCTCTATCTTCTCACATTCACTTTTTTTTTTTTTTTTAACCAATCTACATGTTCATTATGCAAAAATAGTCTCTTTGGGAGAGTAAGACCTTAAAACTAACTTGTACCAACTTCAATCTCCTGCTCCAAGAGATGCTAAGAATTGTTACAATTGAATGCGAAAAGAAACCTAGAATTAAGAAAGGTGTATACAAGGGCTCTTTCATTCTCTTTATATATTCAATAATAACCAATATTAAAAATGAAGAAAAGAACTAAAGATATGGTATACCTCAACTGAAAAAACTGAAGCAGGTTTGTTAGCTATAAATCACAATCGCTGAGGACATTGACAGTAGACCTGAAGTCAATCGAAGAATAGTACTAAGCAAAATAAAAAGAGAAACAAGAGATCTAATAAGAGTACAGTTACAATTCTTTTCACTCAAAGAAAATTCTAATAGCCTGCTTTCTCTCCAGATTTATTTGTTGAGTTATGGTCATCATTTATTTCACATCATTATTTTAAAATTCAAGTATCTTTACCAACCCCCAACTTTTTCCAATATTGCAGGGTTCTCTCCATTAATAGTATGAGTGTTATTTTTCTTGAATAATTTTATAATGAGTTTCTATTTAGGAAATTTGCTATTCCTCAGGTGATATTGCAAAATATAGGTGCCAGACCATGATAACATAGAGAGAAATATATATAAGCCATTCATTCAAATTTTTAATATATGCATCTGTCAATGTTAAAAAATTTCTTGTCCTTAAAAATCATTCAGTTCAACATTAAACATCATTAATACTGTTAAGGTCTTCGGGTATTGACCGTGTCTGCATTTTTGTTGCCAACGTTTCGCTAGACATGCTTCTAGCTTCCTCAGGGCTATCTCTGAGACTGAAGAGTGTGTGTTCACGTCAGGATATAGGACTTGTCCGGTTTCTTGGGCGGAGTCTTCCCTTCCAGGTGTCTACGGATACTTCTTCTGGTGGTCGTTCACCGGCTATATCGTTTAGTTTCTTGTCCCTGGTCTCTGTAGAATGACGGGCTTCCAGAGTTTGCTGAGTCTGTATCTATCCTCTCTGTTGATGTTATATGGGCATTTGACTATTTCTATGGCTTCTCGAACAAGTCTTTCTTGGTATCGGTCCACCTTGGCCAGCACCTTAACTTCATCGAATTTGATGTGGTAGTTTCCCAGAAGTGTTCTGCTATTGCTGATTCTTCTGTTCGAAACTTTTTCAAACTCTTGATATGCTCGGCGACCCTGGTGTTTATCAATCTGCTGGTCTGTCCAATATATTCTAAGCCGCAAGAACAGGGTATGCTGTATATTCCTGGGATTTTTGTCTGGAGTTGATCTTTGCAGCTGGGTAACATGTGTGCTATTTTCCTGTCAGTGCCAAATGCTGTTTCTTTTCCCTGCTTCTTGAGTATCTTTGAAATCTTTCTGTTGTACCTTTAACAAAAGGTATTACGGCTGGTTTTCGGGGTTCATCTTCAATTGATTTTGTCTTCTTTTCTTTTTAAATTGATTTCTTCTTTCCCGTAACCATTCTTTAACAGAGCGGTCATCAGGTCTCTTTTTCCCTTTGGGAGGTTCTGTGGCTCTGATATTCTCTCAGCTCAAGTGACCAAAGTGCGAATTATCCCATTCTTCTGTGCTGGATGGTGATGAGATCCAGCGTGTAGGTATCTGTTGGTTTTCTGTAAACCGCATGCCCCAGCTGTCCGTTTGGTTTCCTTTCCATCAGAACATCCAGAAATGGTATCTTTCTATCGCACTCGATCTCCATCGTGAACTCAATGGTGGGGTGCATTGAGTTAAGATGCTGCAGAAATTTATTATTGGCTAAATAGTGGAGGTTTTAGGGGGGGGGGATTCCAAAATTCATTATATCTCGATTGTAATGAGTCGAATCATATAATGTTATAGAACCAATCTTGTTAAATTTTTTATTTTCTGCAATTGTTCTATTTTATTTTTTTTTTGTATCTCAAGTATCAAGCGAGTTATTCGTACTTTCTTGTTTTCTTTGCCTTCAATACCCCCCCCCACCCTTTGGTGGGAAGCTTCTACTCTCGAAATAAATAGAGAAAATGTGGTGACATGAGATCACAAGTGTTATACCAGTAAGTGGGAAATCTTCTTACTTTACACAGCCTCTGTGGGATGGACTTTTATTTATTATAAAAAGTCCTTCAATTCACATTTTATATAACTTTCTGACCTGATGTACAGAAACAGATATTAACAGTTAAATTTGTCTCTTTCCCCTTACAACCTTATTACATAAATATCAAAAAGCATTTTACATCACTCTGATCTGAAAGTAGTTACTTTCGCTACCGTATGTAAGTATGGAAAGTGGGTCTTTTTATAATAACTTGAAACAGCTGTTCTCTTTCCCGGTCTAGGGAGGGAAAAACTTTTCCCTCCCTAGACCGGGAAAGAGAACAGCTGTTTATACTTACTTACATACTATCAGTTGAAGTTACAGTTTCCAACACTAGGTTACGCTAGCGTTTCTATTCGAAAAACGATTTATATTTTAGTTATTTTAAAGCACTAAAGATATTATTGGTCGATTACTTATCATTAGAAAATATAATTACACTAATTTAACTTAGTTTTATTATAAAATTTGAAAGAGTTTTTAAAGTTATGTTGCTTGTATCAGATTAGTGCTCTAAATCAGCTGTTCAGAAATAATCGATACTACAGAATGCAAAACAAATCATTTAATATGATAATACTTAATAATTACGAGTTTAAATTATATTTTGCATTTTTTGCCTCGTGATGTAAAGTATCGTTCATAACTTGGGCGGAAAGTGAGTTTCCAATGCTCGATCTAATTTCCAGCCTCGGCCGTAAAACACGATCTCGCATAGGAAACAGTCACTTTTCGCCCTTGTAATGAAATATACTATATCTTACTACTTTTTGAAAAAGTTTAGATATTAAGCTTAGTCGGTAACAGTTGAAATTGTAGGAACTATTGCACATAGATTAATAGGATATTCACTGAGTGCACAGTTTTGCATCTTTCTACAACTGCGAGTTCCAGCCAATATCTCTCCAAACTTTCAGTATCAGAATTCAACAATACTTGCATTCGGTATGAAATAAAAAAATATACAAAAAGATAAACTTTTATAACATATGTTGAGTAAATACAGATGAACATTTAAATAAAAAAATAGGACTAAAGCTGTTCATTCCTTAAATGGTAAAAAAAGAGTGCATGACACGAGTAATTTATTTATAAAAGTAAAGTGTATTGTATATCTGTTTCAGGAAGTAAATGTAGTATTTTCATTTAAATTTGTTTACGCAAATTATTAAATGTGTAAAAACTTTGGAAATACTTGGAATGTTTTTTTTTATTTCAACCATCAACTTTGATGAACACTTTTCTAATTTGCTGGATCATTTTTCGACTACATCCCATTTAGCTATTTATTTATTTTCTTATAGAAAGTTTCATATTTGTTAACCTCTGAACACATGAGATTCCACTTTCTGACTCAACGAGATCACTTGTTCTTAATTTATTGCTATATGTGTTAAGAGAACAAATCCATAATTTACTGAAATAAAGTCTCCTGTACTTGATATATACTTCATATTTTACAAATTTGAGCATTATTTGTTTGGTTTTCTATAAAATAAGAATCTTCTTTGGATATAAAATGTGTTAACATTTCATTGTTTACTTTAGGTAGTAACCACTATGCAGTAGGAGCTTTACGCCAGTATAAGTTTTTGACGTCTGTTTTGGCCAAACTAGAGAACAAGGATACCTCTCATGAAGTTATGGCAGACCTGGAAAAATTGAGATCAATACTTACTCTTCCAAAAAACATGGTTATACATATGTCAGCTAATCTAGACATATTATCATCTTTGTATCCAACTCCTGCAAGTCTGTGGGTTAATCTTCTTCCTAATAATCTGTCTCCAGCTAAAGAAAGGTATTCCATCTTTTTAAAGAATGATGTTATTTGTTACAGAGAAATCCCATTTGACAAATTCTATATTTGATGTTTTTTTTAGATTAAGACCTATTCCGGACTGGAAGTTATTACAAGAAAAAGATGTGAGTCAATCCTGTGTGGCTGGAATAGGCTCAGTAGAATCAACATTTTTTTGCCAAACCATTCCAGGAATAACAGACTTCAATGATCCTAATTTACCAAAGATTTTGGTATTTTTCCAGTATGTCACACAAATTGAGGTAAACATAATAAAGTTATAGATTAAAAAGCATAAATAGACTAATTTGATTAATAATAGAATTAACCCTTTCTACAACTAAGAAAAGCTGCATCTACTTATACTGTATAGCAGACTTTTCCCCCATTGTTTCCAAAAAACTTGTATTTATTTATTTTTTGCACATGCTTTATGTGTAGATTACATTCTTCCCTAGCAATTCCCAATGGATGACTGCTTGAATATATTCGCACTCATTGTTATGAGATAATAAAATACTTTATTCTATTAAACATAATAAAGAAACTTTAGTTGTCTAAAAAACTATTGATAATAATTAATGTATATCCCTTAAGAAAGCTATAAATTTCTAGTCTTTTTTTTTTTTTTTTAAAGTCCATTATCTGAAAGGTTGTTGAAGGCTGTCTTCAGCAACTCACTATTGGGAAAAAATTTGAACTACAAATTTCAACGGAATTATCTGTTTTGACCTTCTCTGAACTCATTTTATTTTGACCATTTTTGGTGTTACGTCTGTATGTATGTTTCTCCCATAACTCAAAAACAGCTGCCCTTAAAATTTTGAAATTTGATATTTAGGATTATTGTAAGGCATTTCCCATTTTGATTGAAATTGACTAGACTAGGGGGGGGGGGGTTGAAGTCCTTTAGTATAGATGATCTTTCTTGTTTATCATGAAGAGATCTATAAATTATGTTCTATGACATTTTTCAATCTGATACATTGGAACAGAGATATACATCAATGCAATTTTTTTATTAAATTAAGTGAGTACAAGTAGGACATTAAAACTATCTGAAAGACTTAACCCGGCAGTGGTGGCACCGGGTCTCTGGGACCCACAGCTAACTTCGAATGCTCACCCTTTCTAGATTGGGTAAGGTACAAGTCTGGAATCCATAGTACCTCTCGAGAAGGTGTCTTAGATAACAAAGAAAGAAACAAGCAATTTTGATCCTCTTTGATAGGGGAGTTATTGGTTCAAGAATAAGCCCATGGGTCTCTCAGACCCGGTGCCACTTTTCTTGAATGTTTCTTTTTTCAAGGATTTGGTAAGGTGGCCCTGGGACTCACAGATAGTTGAACGTCAGCTGTAGCCATTATCTGGCCACTACCTTACTAAAACATAAACTTACAATGGTCAGGACTCTAAGAAGCAACAAGAGGGAAATATCTATGCATCTTTTGGATCACCGAAGGGAAGTATATTCTTCACAATTCGGTTTTCAAAAGAACCGCAGCATTTTATAGTATATTCCCAAAAAAAAAACAAATGCGTTCTCATTCTTTCAACCTTCCATCTCAATAACAGCATTGATCTTTCGACCGGAAACAAAAAAAAACCAGGGGCACTCACCTTCTATAACACGACTAAAGGAAGGGTTGATGTCTATGAAATGTGTGCCACTTATAATACTGTTCGAAATGCAAGAAGATAGCCGATGGTGATATTTTATAGCCTGATGAATGTGGCGGGCATCAATGCATTCATCATTTATAAAAGTAATAAAAAGTATGACGATAAATTTGAAAGAGTTGGGAAAGCAGCTGTGTGAAGATCATCTTCGCCGAAAGGCGCACAACACCCATGTGACGCACCAAATCTGAAGAGCTATCTGTAAAATACTGAACATCAGCACAACAGCCAGAACAGCTGGTCCACCGGCCCCAGGGAAAAGAGGAAGATGCAAGGATTGGACTGGAACTGATCGAAAATCCCGATACTACTGTCACATGTGTTCAGGTTTTGTGTGTCTTGAACACTCACTTTTTGTATGCTCAGACTGTTTTCAAAATAATGAGTGACTTTTACTATATTATAGTTAATTTCTTTATAGCCAAAATGATACATATTATTCTGAGTTGGTATTCTGGCAGGTGGAAGTGACTTCTAATGTAGGTAGGATGAAAAAATGTAGGCTACGCTTCCACTATAATAATTTAATAACACGGCAAAGCGCTTTCGATGCTGTGCATCATCGTCAGTGCCCTGTTGACACACACAATAATAGTTACAATTTTCTATAAAATATTTTAGGTACATATAACAAAAAACTTATTTTTCTTTGGGCTAAAAACATATAAAATTTAACGTGGAACTAAATAAAATATAAAACATTTCAATCATCAATAATAGTTACAATTTTCTATAAAATATTTTAGGTACATATAACAAAAAACTTATTTTTCTTTGGGCTAAAAACATATAAAATTTAACGTGGAACTAAATAAAATATAAAACATTTCAATCATCAACAGTTAAATAAATTAGGTAAATTAGGTTGGTACAAGTAGACAGTTAAAGCTAAATGAAAGAAGCCCTATATGAACAAAGACGTTTTACAAGACAAAGAAGAGAAAGGGAGACAAAGGGAGAACTTAGTCGACAGAATGTTGGAAAAACGTCTCCGAAGAAAAACCGAGATAGAGTTACAAATCACTCCCACCAACAAAAGGAATGATAATCCCGGCTACCCACTTAGCATCCCCTTCATTAAACCCCTCTCAGTGAAAATAGGCAACTTACTGGGAAAAGCAGGCATCAAGACAGCTTACCGGAGCAAGAAGACCCTCAAAAATCTCTTCCCCAACCCCAAAGATCCTGTTTCCGCTCTGGAGAAGTCTGGCGTCTATCGGATATCTTGCCATTCCTGTGAAGCTACATATGTAGGGCAGAGTGGCAGGAAGATAAAAACAAGGGTTAAAGAACATTTCACCACAAAAACAAGTGAAATGAAAAAACACCTAATGGCCGAAAATCATGACCAGGACTCTCTACAATTGGAAGTTTTGCACCACCTACCTAAGGGAAGGAAAATGGACAGGGTTGAGGGACTAGAGATTAGATTGGACCTTCTAACGGCAAAGAATAACATTAATATTAAAGAGGATGTCTGCCCTCTAAAATTTGTTCCAACAGCCTCTTTACCTCAACTAGCTGGAATGAAAAGCCAGTCTAGCTCCAAGAGCCGACAGGTCAACATAGAAAATCTTCGGTAAGTCCCCTTTGTCTCCCTTTCTCTTCTTTGTCTTGTAAAACGTCTTTGTTCATATAGGGCTTCTTTCATTTAGCTTTAACTGTCTACTTGTACCAACCTAATTAAAAAAAACTGTTGATGATTGAAATGTTTTATATTTTATTTAGTTCCACGTTAAATTTTATATGTTTTTAGCCCAAAGAAAAATAAGTTTTTTGTTATATGTACCTAAAATATTTTATAGAAAATTGTAACTATTATTGATGATTGAAATGTTTTATATTTTATTTAGTTCCACGTTAAATTTTATATGTTTTTAGCCCAAAGAAAAATAAGTTATTTGTTATACGTACCTAAAATATTTTATAGAAAATTGTAACTATTATTGTGTGTGTCAACAGGGCACTGACGATGATGCACAGCATCGAAAGCGCTTTGCCGTGTTATTAAATTATTATAGTGGAAGCGTAGCCTACATTTTTTCATCCTAGATACATATTATGTTCCAATAATGCTTATTTACTTTGTTTTCTTTTTAAATTTAAATGTATACGTATTAGTTGTAAATAAAATATTTTCTTCCAGATATTATGTTTATTATCTTGCAAAATCATGGTAGATTAATACTTATGGAGTGAAAATTTTTGTAAGAAAAATCTAGGCCCAATAATAGAAGTTTAGGGATCCGGGTCTCACAGACCTGGTGCCACCCTAAGTACTGTTCTAGAGGGTGCTACCACTGCAGGGTTAAACCAGGCTATTTAGACAAAGAAAGGGGGACAAAGGAGAAGGAGAAGGCCCCTCTGTCTTCTCCTTCTTCTTTGTTTCCCTTTCTTTGTCTAAATAGCCTGGTTTAAGTCTTTCAGATAGTTTTAATGTCCTATTTGTACTCACTTAATTTAATAAAAAAATTGCATGTTGATGTATTAAAAGTTGTGTATGATATTTAGTTCTAAGAAAGATAGTTTTTATTGTTATATGTTATTGAGTTTACCCTTTATCTAAAATATTTTAATAGAGATAGTAATTATTGTTTTTGTGTGTCAACAGGGCATTGACGATGATGCACTGCATCGAAAGCACTCTGCCATTTAAATAAATTGTTATAGTGGAAGCATAGCCAATTCTTTTATCCTACCTACATTAGAAGTCACTTCCACCTGCCAGAATACCCACTCAGAATAACATATTTTATTTCATACTTTTTCTTTCTAGGGACCAATGTGGAGGCAGATACGAGGCCAAGGTTTGGCCTACTCTTACAGTATCATTACAAGACCAAATGAAGCGAAACTATTTTTGTATTTTTACAGAGCCAGCAATATCATAGCAGCATACAAAGAAGCTCGCAATGTCATTGTAAGCTTTGGAATTTAAATTTATTTTACTTTTGAGCAAATATTATTTGACTTTTCCCTCACGCAGGAGCTGTGTAATTAGCGAATTTACTTATATGCCTTGAATTTATAGAATATCTCATAATTTCGAATCATAATCCTTAAACTGTTTTCCACAATCTGGTGCCATGCAGAAATAAAATATGTCTGTATTGAGGCAACTAACAGAAAGTTAAATAATCCTAGATTAAGTTATTTGATATGAGTAAAGTATTATTATTATTATAGTGGCGAGTCCAATTCCCGCCTGGGCAAAGGAATTTATTTAGTGATGGAATTCATTAAATAAAATTCTTAGTCCCACTCTAGTTAGAAAAGGGTGGTAACCTGTAGATAACCCGTCCCAATTAGCCTTAGTTGCAAAAAAGTGGACGTTAATACATGATTTTTTCATTACAATAGTTCATTTCTTTCTTAATGAAAATACACTTCTTAAGAAATTTTACTCTGCTCTTGTATGGGCTAAGGAATTTGATAGGGATGATATAGGGTATGAAAGTCTCACAATTAGGTTACTTAATGAAAAGTAATTTTAAGACAGTAAGTGAAAGTTAATGATATATGTGGACCATATCAACAACATCTAAGATTTTTGGATTTTTAGGAGAGCAGGTTAAAAGAGAATGTCACTTGGGATGAAACTCTTTTTGAATCTGCAAAGTCATCACTTATATTTGAAATAGTTCATAGAGAAAAGTGTATAGGTGATGTTGTAGGCCAAAGTCTTCTTTCATACTTCAAAGGTGTGGGTCACGACTATAACAGGTAATTTTTCTTACCTACTTATGTATCAATGCTAATTTGATTTTTGAAATTTAAAATTATAAAATTTAATTATTTAAAGGAATCTTATAAAGCAAATATCAACCGTCGAAATTGAGGATATGATGGAAATTGGTCCTAAATATGTATCACCTCTTCTCGATACCAGCTTGACTAAAACATCTGTTATTTGTCATCCATCAAAAGTGGAAGAAGTTGCAAAAGGCCTGGCCACGTAAGTTAATTTCATTGCTTCTTTATAATAATTCTTGTAACCCCTATTTTACTTATTCATTAATTACTTACTTAATTGGGTTAGATCATTAGTAGTGATTGAAGAAGTATCAAAGTGTACAATACAAATTGGATATTTTAAATGGCATATATGTGTGTACTTACAGTCTAAGAGATAATGACTATTTTCACTGAGATGTTATTCTTAACCTAAAGCTAGTTGGAAATGTTAATAATTGCATGATAATTGTGCTCATTTTATTTATTAATTGAATATTACCAAATTCTCACATTCCAAAAAAATATAAACATGAAATGTAACCATTGTGATATCCAGGAAAATACATACTTTTTTGTTTTCGACTTCCTTGTATGCAATAAAGGAAGTATTATAATCGTGAAAATTCTTAGTGTTCATTTTGATCATCCCCAAACCTATTTTTACCAAAATCAAATGACTTGTTTACAATTCACCTAAATATGCTGGGGCTCCTTAATTTGATGAAATGTTAGTCCGACAATGTTATTATATGTGACTATTTGGGGACTATAGCTGATTAAACCAATGAGCCTATTTAAGTAAACCACGTGTAATCCTTGAGACGTCAACCAGATTAGCATTGTCTTCTCGAAGCTTTATCTTACCCCATTTCAGCTCTAACCAGCTACTGATTTGTGCCTTCTGGCTTTTAGCTAGCTTAACTGTCACCACTTGGGAGACAGTCGTTAGCACTTGCTACTGATTACCCCCTTGGAGGTCAGTAGGGAGCCTTCATCTGTTGGAAGGTTACCATAACCATTGGCAGTCATTTGACTTCAAAAGGGCTCCATTCATAGCCCACTGACACCATCACAGCCTCTGCATTGCTGAACACAGTAATTATATTTATGTATAAACATAATATATATTTTATGGGGTCTAAATGTTGGTGTTATAGCCTCATCGCACCTAACCTACTCCTCATTCAGCCATGTGACTGAAATAGCAAGGACAGCATCCACCTATCTAACTTTCTTCAAATAAACATATGTGATTTAAACCAGCCAGAGAATTCAACTACGATTAACACATCTTGCGACCAGCATCCTCTATTTGGAACTGGATACCATCCTGTCATTACTCTTTCTCAATGAGTGTTAGTGTGATCCCTTGCCAACCCCATGGTGCCATTTCAGCCCAAACCTCAAAGCCTTGAGTGGTGGCGGGCTTGGTAAAGCAAATCAGAATAAGGATCAACTCTCCCTACAGGTTTCCTTATGCATGCCTGTCAATCGAAGATCCCCTACAGGTTTCCTTATGCATGCCTGTCAATCGAGGATCCCCTACAGGTTTCCTTATGCATGCCTGTCAATCGAGGATCCCCTACAGGTTTCCTTATGCATGCCTGTCAATCGAGGATCCCCTACAGGTTTCCTTATGCATGCCTGTCAATCGAAGATCCCCTACAGGTTTCCTTATACATGCCTGTCAATCGAGGATCCCCTACAGGTTTCCTTATGCATGCCTGTCAATCGAGAATCCCTACAGGTTTCCTTATGCATGCCTGTCAATCGAGGATCCCTACAGGTTTCCTTATGCATGCACAATCGAGGATCCCCTACAGGTTTCCTTATACATGCCTGTCAATCGAGGATCCCCTACAGGTTTCCTTATGCATGCCTGTCAATCGAGGATCCCCTACAGGTTTCCTTATACATGCCTGTCAATCGAGGATCCCCTACAGGTTTCCTTATACATGCCTGTCAATCGAGGATCCCCTACAGGTTTCCTTATGCATGCCTGTCAATCGAGAATCCCTACAGGTTTCCTTATGCATGCTTGTCAATGAGGATCCCCTACAGGTTCCCTTTTGCATGCCTGTCATTCGAGGATCCCACAAGTAGTCGGATGGTTTCCTGTCCCCCATTTCCTTTCCACCTTGTACTGGGTTCATTTACAGACAGGATACAATGACCATTTGTCTGAAGTCATCCAACTTGATTTGCTATAGCTACTATAGGGAGTTGGACATTGAAGCCAAGGCTAAGGGTTGGCTATGAGATTTTGATGGATGTATTCTAGGTACATAAATTCCTCTCATGACAAATTTCAATTTCAGTTTCAAGATTATTAAAAGATTCTATAATAAGGATTAATTCAATATTCTAATTGCAGATATGGACTCCAATTGAAGACGTATAATAATTTGGATGAAAGCTTTTTAAATGAACTTTAAAAAGAAGCTGATGTGATAACTTCATCATTGGTCTAAAATTTAAAATTAATTAAAATATGTGAAACTAATCTGTTTAATATTTTTATTTTAATATTGTGCCTTTAAGAATAAGTTAATGCTTGACTTAATTATTGTACATGATCAATGTGATTTTAGTAACATTGTTAAAACAAAAATTTTGTTTATATTTTTGATAAGAAAAGTATCTAGTCTTATTTTTTCATTCAAATTTGCCCTATATGTTAATAATGTTACAAGTATACTAAAACTTTTTTCTTTTTTTTTTATTTCACATTAAATAACCATATAACAGCTTTAAAATCAAATAGCTTTATTAAAATATTAAATTGATTTTTATTTCCTTTATGTTATTTTAATTTGGAAATATTTCAAGTAATCCCTTGGTTACTTGAAGCCCTTGGAAATAAGACATGGTAACTAGCATTTGCTAGGAAAATAGCATTTTATATTTATTTCTTAATACATGTTATATTTAATTTTAATTTCCAATAAACAATACTAAATTAAAAAAAAAGAAAAGAGTATAAATCTAGCAATCAACAAATATTAGTAATCATGTTTTGTTTCTGATTGCCTCACTTACAATTAGTATTACTAGTTTAAGTGTACCTGAAAGTAATAAAATACAGCGTTATTAGTGAAAAATGTCTCCTTTATACATACAGTATTAATTTTATATTACTATTTCCAATATGTTTTTTACCAAAGAAAAATTATTTGAACCAGTCAGGACTCCTGGCTAACCAGGCCAGAACTTCTGCTAAGATAACAGATTCGACTCCTTTCAACTGAACACATTGTGCTATTGTTTGAAGAGGCAGTAAATAAAATCACGAACCATTATCAGTTTTATTCATAAATATAAAGTTTTTTTCTCACTTATATTTAAACAGTCGTAATATTGACAACTATATCTCCTAGAATAAAACTACTGTAACTTATTAAGAAGTCTGCTTGTTGAAAAGTAAGTTCTCCTTATGATATCATTTTATATATTCTGGTATAATCTTCTTATGGACCTCTCTATTGTCTGGGATAAGCAGATCAGGAGAATTGAACAATAGGAGAATAAACTATAACATTTATAAAATCATTGTATATCAGTTGTGTGTTTAAGTATATGTTAAATAAGAGTAAGTAGAAATTTTGGAAAAAAATTATTTGAAATTATTAAAACTGAAGTTTTGGGAAGTTAATGTGTCGTGATCCAGGAATAACTGCTATTTTAGCAAATTTCCCTTACGGGAAATCAGCTACTGAGGTTGAGCTCATGATGGAATCAAAAAATTTCTTTTAAAGTCCATCGATCCTACCCAGAAGATAACGAAAATGAGGTCTATTCAAAATTGTGATATATATATATATATATATATATATATATATATATATATATAAAACAATTTTGAACAGATTCCTCATTTTCGTTATCTCCTTGATAAAGAGGGGAATTAGAAAATTCAAAACATCTTTGTTATTGTGAGTCTTGTAGTGTTCTTGAACCAGTTGTGTTAAATTTTTGATTTTCTACAACTTTAGTTCTATGCATTTTTTTGGTAAGTCAAGTATTCAGAGAGTTATTCGTACTTTCATGTCTTTTCCTTTGGCCTTCACTAACCTCCCCCCCCCCGTCTGCTCTTCCATTTTTTTACAAATAGAGAATATGTGGTGATGAGAGATCACAAGTGTTATACCAGCACTTGGAAAATCTGCTTAGTTTATACAGCCCCTGAGTGATGGACTTTTTACTAGTGAGGGGCAATGGCTGTTAACAATTACTAAAACTGCCCCTTCTCGTTTCATCAATTGGCTCACCATAACAGACAACCTTCCTATCTGCCCAGCCAGTTAGCCAAGGCTTAAAATTAATTTTTTCCACTTAGTTTTTATTTAGAAACAACACCGTCATGTATAATCAATGACATAAATCCCAGTGCTCTTGAGGCCATTAATAACAGGGACTACTTTGAGCCAGCCAATAAGTAAGTTTGAGAACTATCACTCATGAAGGCTTTAAAGAGTATGTCATAGTTTCTTAACTGACTGCATTTGGTTAATCTAGTCATTGATTATCTCATTCAAAAATAAGTGTATTGTGAGCAACACAGATTCAAGTTACACCTATCACAAAACAACAATGTGTTTCCACTCCAAGATATACAACTTTTGAGCTTGCTCTTTATGTTTCTAAAAACAAATCAAACTTCATATGCAAATCCTTCATCAAACGTTTATAATGGAGAGTTTTAGTGAACATTGGAATACTTTTGAATACCTGTTTCTTCAGTGGTTTTATTGAAATTCCGAACTTCCTCGATTAGTTTCATAGTAAAATTCACAGATTTGAATAAAAATAAAACACTTTAATAAAAAAAATAATTATCAAATTATTTTATATGCTAAAGTATTTTTGATATATTTATTTTGAAAATATTCAAGATGGTCTTCTTCAATGGAAGTACATCATAATGAATGGCTGCTTATAAATAATTAGCTTTATTACCCACTGTTAACCCTTTCCACTCCAAGGCTGTTTTTGTTTTTATTCCACCAGCTCCACGCTAAAATTACGTTTTTTTACTTTTAGTGTTTTTTGTAAAAAAAAACGACAGTATGGAGGGTTATTATACTTATATGCAATTATAATCGACCGATCACTACTTTCAAAACGCGTTACTTGTTGCACCATCAATCCGTGTCCGTGCCCCACAGCGAATTGATTCAGTCACAGTCTTATCCGCCAGGAAAATTCACACCATACATGACATTACAGGTCTTTGCATGAAAACAAACACGATGATGCACAGAGATAAGTTGTTTACGATGCGAACAGATAACGGTGCAATAACAACTAGTTTTATTATGTAGCATCGATAAAATTTAATTGAATTATAGTATCTTACGATTCTAGAATATGTTTCATTCATTCGTGACTCAAACATTTCAGTAACAAAAATCCCTCCTGTTTTAAAATTTTCCGCAAAAAGAGGTATTACACCATGTCGAGTATCACTCGACAGTGGAGCTAGCTGAACAAAATCAGTGTCGAGTGACACTCGACATGGAGTGGAAAGGGTTAATGGATTGAAATATAAATTGTTTCCTGGGGAAATATAAAGATTGAATTAACTAATCTTTACATAAAATTGTCCTCGCTGAATTTAAATAGAAAATCAGACAAGCCTCAAGAGTTTTATTTATATATATGTCCAACATTCTAAATTGCTTACATAAACTTGTATGTATATAAAGCAATCACAGTTATAGAACTGTTTATACAGCAAATTCAGTTTGCTATAATATCGATCTCTGCCATAGTCTGGACTTTTACATTTGAAACAAAGGAATTTCATTTTATTGGAAATATATACCTATGTCATGGCATTTATTATTAATTGTATTAAATTATAATATGAGTTGTTTATTAAAAAAACAATTGTACAAAAATAAAGATTCACAACATTTTTATGCTAATTTATTATTCTGCTTCACTAAAAAAAATATCAACAAGACTAGAATATGAACAACAACAACTTAAAAGTACTAACAAATTAAAATAACGTAACATTAAACAGAAAAGCTTTCTCCACAACCACATGTGCCTTTAATGTTAGGGTTGTGAAAGATAAACTCTGAACATAATTTGTCTTCTACAAAATCCATTTCAGTTCCAAGCAACGTGAGTTGAGCTTTTCGGTCAATTATCACACAGACTCCTGTTTAAAAAAAAAAAAGTATATAATGTTAAGTTAAGGAAATAACTAAAAAGGCAGTATGAGTTTTATCTGGATTTACCATCTTGATGCACAACTTCATCCATCTTCCCCTTCTCCAAGCAGTAATCCAAAGTGTAGCTAAGGCCATTGCATCCTCTTTGCTTCACTCCAACTTTGAGTCCAATCTATGTGTAAAATATCAGTAATTAATATTTTGTAAATACATATGTTTCTCAATTCATTCACAATTCAAAATGTTTGTGCTCTTAAATTATGAAGTGGTAAACAAATAATTCCTCTATAACAGACTGATTGGAATGTAGCATAAAATGGGTAAATTCTCCAAACCTATTGGTTATGTTTGTGGTCAATTACTTGGGGAAAAAGACAATTTCTCTTTTATTTGAGAAAAGATTCAAAGCTTACTTCAAGATTCGAATTAAAAATCAAAAAAATCATGAGTGCCATAAGTGTGTTGTTTATATAAATATTGTTGGTACAAGGGTACTATAAAAGTGATGCTTTGGTGAACCAATGAAATGGTATGAGTCCAAAAACCAAGTTGACAATTGTTACCTCTGTTTTCCTAAAAAGTCAAAACACAGTGAAGCCTGCTAATTTTGTTACCCCCAGACTCCAGTACCAAAAAGATTTTTCAGTTCATTCATTTCTCTAGTATTTGTGTAGATGTATTTCTAGATCAAAAAATTGCAGAACTATATTTGAATAATCAATGAGAACTCAAAGACCTTGTCAAATATTTATATTTGACCAAAGAAAATACAGAAATATTAAGCATAAGATTAATACAATAGAATCCTTTACAGACTAGACTAATAATAATTATAAAATCAAAAATATCACATTTCTTTAATAATCTTTATACAAAAGAAGATGGATTACAGTTCTTTAATAATTTTTATGTAAAAATCTTTATGTAAGATTTATTAAAAATCTTATGTAAAAGTTATTTGCCAAAAGAGTGAAGACTATTTATTGATGGATAGTCTAAAATAAGTCAATTCAATTAACATTAAGTTTAAAGGCCTTGATTGGTGATGTGAGACAAAAAGAAGACAAGACCAGTTTAACTTAATCAAATATATTCACAAAGAATAACGTAGAAAAAGGTCTTTGCAAAAATTGAATGTTCATGGCCGGACTTCTATTGTCAATTTATAAATACGCCTAAATAACTAAAAACGTAGTTCACAACCCAAATGTTGTAAAGGAGACTGTTATTCTTAACCTCGCTATATAGCAACGTATAACAACGAGATACTTGCAAACAAGTGACAATTCAAAGACTAACTGTCAAGGTTATTCATCAAGTTTGCGAGTACCTCACAACTACAGCGTTTTACTCCATAACAGTAACTACTTCCATCTTCACTTGTAGCATATGGGACAATCACTTCAAAGAAACATGTGATATTTTAAAACTTTAATTGGAAAAGTATAATAGAATACACCAAGTATGAACAGATTTAAAGGTAGTGGTTTTAATTTTAGGATTGTAAACTGGTTACACAAAGTATTTGTGTTTCCTCTGTAGATAATGGAGCATGTCCTGGTCACTACGAGTAACAAAGTAGTATCTAACAACTAGATTCGTGCTTGGTCAGAAAAGTATAAAATATGAACTATTAGTACCACCTGAGAAAATCATTTTAAAATTCTTACGTAACATACTTGGTTTAGTAAAGAATTTAAGGAAGGGACTAGGAAGTCAGATATCAAAAAACAAAATAATCAACTATTTTAAACAGTTTGTCTTAAAAATAAATATTCTTACCGCATCTGGTTGGTTGCTGAGCAAATCTTTCACTCGATTAACAGCTGCAGGTGTCTATTAAAACATAAAAAAATAAATTAATTTGACAAAAAGGCTTTAATAAAATATTCATCCTATTTTATGTCCAAGTACTCTCCTGTAAATTGATTTTTATTCAATATAAATCTTTACTGGACTCTTCCAGATAGTTTACATAGTAATGAACTACTTTACAAATACAGAATGCTGAATGTTATTCATGTATTAGAATTTCCATTCTAAAATTGCAAATAAGTTTACAATTTATTGTTCCACCTCTTTTAATATCTGTCCTCATTGAATATAAATAAATTAATAAACAAATATTTTCAATCCTTTGTTTTGTTGAATTACTGAGTGATTTGAACAGAAAAATTAACATCTCAGGCCGCTTAGATTTGTTTTAGCAGATTTCCCTTGTGGGAAATCAGTTTTATGGTTTTGCACATGATATTGGAAGAAAAAAAAACCAAAAAAACCTTTGGCTAAACAACCCATGAAGGGCCAAGATCTGACATACTGCTTTGGAAGGAGAACAAAAGGCCAGTTTGAGTCATTAATCCGTATTTTGTTAGCAGTGAAGACCAAGGTTTTTTCACCATGATGAGGTAAGAGAATGTATAGAAATCCAACCTCAAAGGTCAGTGGGTGGTCCCAGGGTTTGAACTTGGAACCTCTAGCAAAAAAGCCCCATGATTTACCAATGGACTACCAAAGCTGCAGATTTCTGAAAAACCTCTTCAAATATTCTTAAATCCTATCCAAATTTTGTATCAAGCCAATGAGAGACCTCATTGAATGAGGAGCATTCAAACACGGTGTGTGTGCACCTGGTACGTATGTATGATGTATATGAGTTGTTTCAGGTTTCAGCATTATTTAAAACCGCACCCCTACTCTCATCTCACATCACAGGAATATGTCAATATATCATATTCAAGCTAAAATACAATTTATTGTTTTTCATAGACCCTTACTGTGACATAATGTGTAAATGTACAATGTGATGTTATTAATGTACATCTATACACTAGGGCCTCAATTTTTACTGCTTTGTATGAAGTAAACTAAGTATTATAATCACACAAATTTTCATATTTCAATGGAATTATCCATATTGTCTTTCACTGACCTCATTTTGACTAGTTTCGACATGATCAATGTATCCTTATTTCGCATAACTCAAAGACAGCTAATCTTAGAAAGTTGAAATTTCATATTCAACATTTTTATTAAATCCAATTCTGCACCTTCTCTTTTGATTGCAATTGGCCAAGGAGAGGTGGGTGAAAATAAAAAAGTATAAATTTTGATACATTAATTATTATACTAATTGTGCTAATCCTTGGAAAACTAAATTTACATTAATTTTTAATTTCAACTAGATTCTTTATAATTTTATTTGTGGGTGATGGTTTATAAATAATATAAACTTCAATCAATATAAGAAATAACAGATTCTAAAGGAACAATATCGGTTAAAGAAATTATTTCTTAACCAAATAAGATGATTAATATATTTGAGGTTTCTTTCATAATACACTTTTGATAGTAATCATTTTGTGTATATAAGCCTTTAAACTTGAAATATTTCGGTTTAAATTTGATAATATTACAATAGCATGTTTCAGATGTGCTTTTCCCAAAATATTTATGTTTGTGTTAAGGATTTTTAAACAGGTTTTTGCATCTAGGTTTGCAATCATTACTTTTTTTAATAAGATAATGTTTAGCTTCACAGGCACTATTGTTTAGTAAATATATATTGCCAGCAAACATATAATTCTTAAAGAAAGATCATCATGAATCGATTAAATATGAACCTTATTGCCCACTTATGAAAAAAAAGTCCATCACGCAGGGGCTGCGTAAACTCAGCAGATTTTGCTCGTGATGTTTAACAATAGATAAATCTACATACTGGTAACACAACAGCACCGTAGACATCAAGTGAATAAACACAAACGATAATAAAAAAATCTCCAGACGGGAAGCACCTGAAACGTAAACAAACAGGTATGCCAACTTCTCACATGAAAGAAAAACAATTACAGAAATATATCAGAATATAACATATTAATTTTATTGAAAACTATTTACTATATCTAGTACTATAATTTATAATGGATCAGAATTATTTTTATCTCAATCAAATCAAATCTTAAAAGACCAAGAACATAAGAAGGGGAGGGGGGGGGGCGGTCACGATAACATATTTGCACTTATCTTGTATAATAAAGGTCTCTTGAAAACAATTTATGGTATTTAAGATTCGAATAATGTGGTTTATTATGTAACAGAGTATTGTTTATGTAACATGAGTAGAAATGGGGGTTTGCAGAAGGCTGAAAAGTGAATAATGCAAATAACTTGGTTAATATTCAAGGTAGAGAATAAATGAATAGAACAATATTTATAGTAAATTTAATTTGCCATAAGATTGGTTCTACACAATTTTGTGATCCGACCTATGGTAACAAAGATATTTAAAATTTTCGAAACTCCCTCCTCCCACTTGTTCGATTTCAGGCATTAACGAACTTGATCTGTCTTTTTGCATACAACATTTAAATATCGAGTTTGGTAATGATCAACAAAAATTCCAACAGCTAGAGCGTTAACAGACAAATATATATATATATATATATATATATATATATATAATTTTGAACGGAATTATCCCTTAAGGGAAATCTGCTAATAGGCATAGTCTAGTTAGGGCAAGGTCAAAACTAGATTTGGAGCCTGATGGATTGGACGCTACCATTGGCTGAAGACAATGAGATACATTCTCACTTATACTGCTAAACCTCTCCCTGGAAGTGACAATCCGAATAGTAAGAACAAACCTTGGTGGTACCATATACAATACTATGTTATTAGTGATGTCTTGATCTAGAAATGTTGTATCTACGCTGGTGCTTTGTATGATTTTGAATGCAAAGTGTAAGATTTAGAGCTTAAACAAAGGCATGACAGAGCAGGCAGTTTGATGGTCCTACTGCAATGGGAGAGCTCACGTTTACTAGATGAATCATGTTCAAGTACATGAGTGGGATAGTTACAAACACAAATATAAAAGCCAGAATAATAAGGACCAGATGCTTTGAAAATGGATGATCCAGTCCTTTATATAATAAATAATTATATCTAACATTGATTATCTAATTAAATTTTGCCCAAACAGTGCTCCATCTCTAAATCTGATCCAATTCAAACCATTAATTAACTTGATATTCAATTTTCCATAAAACAGTTAAATTGCCTCTTGAGATTTTTTTCATCTCATATTAAGTAGGATCGATAAAGATTTGTCAAAAATCATATCATAAACAGAACCTCAATAGCTGATTTACCTTAAGAGAAATCTATAAATTTAGAGTTATTATTAAGTGAGAGAGAATGGGTTACTCAATATGTAGGGGAGATGTTTGTAATATACCTGGTATCCTTTATTTCAAGAAGAACTTAAAGAATGCCTTTATACAAAGTCATTTGCAGATTATTTATATAAATTGAAGAGAATTTTTTAGAAGCAATCAGCTACAAAATGGGAACGATGATTAAATGTTTGAAGTTTACGTTTATTATACCTGAGAGCCATAGACCTAGGATTAACTCCATAGATACAAACTTGGTGCCCTTTAAGAAGATAAGAACTTTGAGAGATTACCAATTCCAAGTAATTGGATTGTGGATAAAATCTAAAAGAATTTAGATAACATGAGAGATTGTCTAAACTGACTCAAAAGATACAAAGGAGGGATTGCAGAGAATTATATTTCCCATATTTGGTATGACAATAAATATAGGCCTGAAACCAAAGTTGATGTTATAGATATATTAAAATTGTGGTATGTTATTAACTAAATTAGTAGTCGTGTTGTAACCTACTGGGTAAATTATATACATAAAAATTTGCAGGTCTAAGGCTAAAATCCGCCAAAACTTATATTGGCTCAATATCCACCAGCACTTTAAAAACTATCTAATGTGCTCATTATCATTGTAGATATTGTTAATTAACATTTAGTAATCCACCCTATTTTCAAAAATTCATTAATCCTTAAACAACTTTTTTTAAACAAACAAGGTAATTTTGGAGACTAGAATAGATAGTGAGTTTTCTACTAGCATGAAAATTGTCTATTCTGTAAATGTAAATACCCTAAATGTTCATTTTAAAAAAAATGATAGAAATACATAAGCTGCCCTCAGAGCAAATAGTCATTAATATCTCACTGATATATAAAGATATCGCCAACCCATTTTCCCACTCACTATGTTAATTCTTTAATTGTTGCGAATGAATCAATGTTAGATGCTCATAGCAAAGCTGGTGTTTAATAATTGATTTAATTCAGTTCAAGCATGTAAAGAGTTGATAAACCCCTGATATGTAAAAATATGACAGTCGAGCAATAATTATACTGAGCTGTAAATTTTTGAAATGAGGGGTCTAAGTATTAAATTGTTCTATTTAAATTTTAGGAAGCCTACTAAAAGAATACCTGGGAATTATTCTTCATTCAACTGTTGCAAGATCAAAATGCAGATGGAGCCAGTAGTTTCATAGGAGCAATTGAAAGGATGATGGCCACCAGGGAATCGTAGAGGCTGTGGGTACAGTTCTCAAGATTTTAATTTTTAATAACGTTAATAAAATAAAACAAAATTGTAAAAACTCTTCTTTGCCATTTAAATACTAGTACATATAAGATTAAATAGAAACATATTTGATCAGTAGACTTAGGAGAACGGAATTCTCAAGCATACTACTTCTAGAAAGTTTCTCAAAACAAAACAAAGCTATGTAATTACAAATTTTTTGTTTTTAAATATCTATTACACATAATAAATTATATGTAAGATTTTCTGATAATTATCTCCAATGGGTGTGGAAAATGAAGGCAAGTCAACGAAATACTTCTTCAGGTCAACTAACAATGGATTTTAAACTTCGAAAAACAATTCAGTGAGTATTTCAGTACCGGAGAAGGTTGATCATGTTTCCACAAATCCCTAAATTTAGGTCCTAAAATGGAGAGAAAATTTGAAATAAAATAAATATAGGTTAAGATAGTATAGCCATGTCAGGCAGGAAAGAGCGGGGTACACTGATTTCACGACACCTATTACTGGACCACCAGACTAAGATCTCCCAGAGAATAAGATAAATGGCATACTACTACAATGTGACTTCGAACTATCTATATATGTAATAATAACAATTGATATGATAATAATAATAATAATAAATAAAGAGATATGAATGAATGAAAAATTTCAAAAATATAATATGAACTGCTAATATAAAAAAAAATCTCAGAAAATAAAATCTTACAGTTTTATTTTGAGAGAAATACATGATAGCCAGATATTATGCAACTCTTCTGAAGAAAGGAAAGTAAGTTAACTTAGATAACCTGGTCACATTAGCAAAGAGTGAACTAAAGAACCTAATACCTAGTCAAAGGAAGTGACAAGGGCATTCACCAAATGGTTCATAGGATTATTTCCATGCCCATTAACTTTTATTAGTACACTTTTGCTTGTAAGGACAGAAATAAATACCAGGGACAAACACATAAATCTAAGACTACACCTTATAGTTCCATGCATTTGGTTCTTTTGGAAGCTACTCTAAATTTTACTATCCCCCACCACTGAGGTGTTTTCAAATTATGACTTTCTGGACCTCCCTATTCCCCAATAATCTTTAACTTCAAATATAATATACTTTTATCATTTGTGTTAAGAAGATAACAAACAAGCTAACAAGATCTCTATAACAGCTAAGAATCCCACTGCCAATATTAATGAGAAATACAAGTCATCCAGGATTACATGCAATTGATCAAACATTTGAAACATATCAAATAAACACAAAGAAGATTCAGAAGACTGTGAGAAGCTTATCTAATAGTGTATAATTGAATAATTTTTAAAAGTAGTATTTAATGGAATTGAATAATCATTTGATGCCCTAATGAAACTCTAGGATTAAAACCAATATCGGGGCTCAGGTTAGCCATGCGAGTTAAAGCGTTGACCTTAATCTCACATGGTAAACCTAGAGTGGCGAGTTCGATTCTTGCCTGGGCAAAGGAAATTATTTAGTGACGAAATTCATTAAATAACGTCCTAAAATCCCACCCTGGCTAGAAAAGGGTGGTAACCTGTAGATAACCCGTCCCGATTAGCCTAAGTTGCAAAAAGCGGACGTTAATAAATAAATAATAATAATAAAACCAATATCAAATATTGAAATTAGTTGAATACCAACTCCACTTTATTGTACTTAGGCTAATCGTGACGAGCTATCTAAAGAATGCCACAGTGATTTTGGGAATAAGCCATATGAGCCTTCTGGTAAATGCAAACCTTTCTCAGGGTATGAATTATAATTTCGTAAGCAACAAAAAACCCTAAATGAAATCTAAAATTCTTCCTGAGGATTTTAAAACTAACTTAAAGGTGGCATGGAAAAGCATTAATTTATATAATGTTTGTTATAAAAGGTATACAATTTTATTACAAACTAGGCCACACTGGTCAACTATTTTTTAAGGTAGTAATACACTTAAGTAAGCTTACAGGCTACAATGAAGAAAAGAAAGTAACATGAGTTATTATTTGAGATGTTATTGGGAAGCTATGACTGGACAGGTTATGAACTAACCTGCATGCCATGCTCAATTTAGGATTAATTTTATAAATTGTACATTTTAATACAACAAAATGGAAGTAACTTATTCAAATTGTTCACAATTAATTTCAATTAATGCTAAATAACAAGAAAAAAGTTGGTGGTACCAGCATGTTTGAGTATAATGACCATGCATGGGTTGTATTTCTTACTGATAAAACCAAATGAAAATTGAACCATTAATTATTTATTTTTGAGGAAAGGATTTGATAAACTATTAGTTACCTTGAATAATCAATGAGTAGCAAAGGGAGTAAACAACAAAACTCAATAACAATAAGCATAAATAGAGCATTGTATATTTAATAAAAATATCTGAATAAATTAAGTTGTGCAATTAAACAAGCAACTTGTAATTAGATAAACATAACTATAAGAGGAAAATAATGGGCAATATAAAAACAACTAGGTGTCCTAAAGCATGGTGTATTCTAAAACCGTTGGAAATCAAAGTAAACTTTTATTCATAAAATTTTAGGTTCATAGCATAGCTAACCAAATTTTAGAGAAAATGGGAAGCCCATTACAGCATTATTTCACTGGTATTAAGGGAAGGTTAAAAGGTCATTAGCTCAAAAACTTGCCAGTAAACAGAATACAGCAGGGAAGGTTAACTTATAAATAAGGAAGACAAGAATGCCAATTTGAATTGAATCTTGACGATTACTTTTATATTTGAAGAAATATTTGTTGAAATGAAAGAGACTGAACTATACATGTTCTTATTCAAATCCTAGTCCAGAGGATAACTAAAATATTTTTTAATCCCTCAGCATTTTTAGAAATAATATGTTGCTAATTAAAATTAAAATACTCACCAAAACGAGAGCGGCTCTGGTTGCTATAGGTTTTCTTGCTTTAACAGCTCTTATTGTAGCTGCTGCAATTGCACCACCTCTCGCAGCCATTCTTCACTGAACTCAAAAATTTACTTTAAACCGTATCCACTAAAATTTTGATGCATTTTAAACATTTTTTTGATATTATTTACGAAAAATCATTGCAAAGGTACGATTCAAACACACTAAGATAATTTAATCAGCTGATGCACTAAGATCAATTCACCGTCGAAAACAGCCGAAGTGCGTTCGGGTGTGTGTGATGTCACGCTCGGGCCCCTCCGAACAGGCCTGACTCCGAGTTATTACGCTCCCAGGATTCCTCAATAGTACATGTCCGCCATAGGGCTTGGATGGCTGTACGTTGGTTGGGGTGCTGTTCTCTTCGAGACCAATTACGGCCTCATGCAGCATTCTCCTATTGAAATCAAGGAAAGGTTACTAAGGGCACTCGACAAGGAATACAATGTAAGATATTAAATGCTTTGCGACGTATTGTTACAAATTTCTCACCTAAAGATTACCCCCAAGTGTGGACTGTCACTCCATTCACATTGTTCCATAAACGAAATTTTCTCGGCCCTATAATTCCTAAATAAAGTTACCTGAAGAAATAAGGAATCTGTTCGAGGCGTATTTGGACGATGATAACGATGGTGATATTTTGATGTGAATTAATGCAACTGAACCTAGAAAGTGTTGCCTTTAGCCTGTCCCAGCTCGGGACCTTAGGCGGTACTGCGCCTGCGCATCTAATAGGAAAATATCCGGTTTATCTTTCTTCATTATTGTGGAATATTAATTTATTTATTTTTTATAAACTATATGAAAATAATTTTGTTTTCGTCAAAAAATATGTTTCGTTCATCATTTTATACTTGGGAAATTAGGTAACTATTTCCTAGCTTTTATTTTAGGCTAGGATGACATTTAATTTAAAATTTTGAATTGGTTCAGATTTTGTTTTTTAGATTTTAAAAATATTTTGGGCCCAGGCTTTTTATCAATCAGTGTACCTTACTTCATTTGACTTTAAAAAGGGAATAAGTTATTGGTGATAGCTAGTTAATACCAGTATGTATGTTAAAGGTATTGGATATGGCAACTGTGCTGGAAATTGTCACAATCTTGGAAAGGACTCCAATCACAAAAGAAGCTCTCGAGGTAAGAGAGATTATTATTCTTCAGTACTTTTTAAAACCTTTCTCTTATCACTAGTCTTAAGAGGCCACCTCCTGCTTCATGGCAATCAGTAAACAGTCTCATTTTACCTGTTAACTTCAGCAGTTTAAAGTTAGATAATATTAAATTACTTACTACTTCTCAAGACTTAAAAATGTCTTAATTCGTATGGATTATTAGAATTTAATGAAGCCTTATTTCCAATAATAAGATGAAATTAGCTTCATGTGGCTGAAACTAACTTGAATCCTTTAAAGAATTTGTTAAATACTTCCACATGGTGTGCGAAAGATCTAAGTGCATGGGCTAACATTTATTCGACATATGTGAATCTATAATGCCCTCATACTGGCTAACTACCTATACTATATTAAAATAACCTTATGAATATACTAGGAAAGAAGCAAAAATGACCAGAAAATCATTATTCCATGAATATTTACCTCTTGTCAGGTTATGTTCTTACGAAACATATGTAATTGTTGTGCTATTTTTGAAATTGTCCAATTCCCTTTTCATGTGCCCTGGAAAGATTATACTGGTATTTATACATGCTCCATGATCTCTATTTTTTAATTATCATATCATGGAAAGAAACTAAATATTTTTTGTGCTCAAAAATAATTCTCCTTTCCTCATTATTTTTTCTTCTTTCATTTTTTTGCATCATCATGGAAACTATAAAAAAAATCATTATGAAAAATAAATACCCATTCAGTGAATATTGTTTTTTGTTTTGTATAAATCTATTTCGAGAATCACACCTTTAACATAAAAAAAAAAAAAGAAAGAAATACTCCTTGAGAGTTAAACTTATTGTAACTTTGTGCAGTATGTTTAAAGAATACTGAAATAGTTTGGCTAACATTATATTTTTAATAACAACTCAATATAAATGATTCAGGGTTTTTAATATATATATATCTATTTCTGCGTCTGAATGATAAAATGTGGTTATATTATCTCTACTTCTAGTCATAAACAAGTCAGTTATATATTTCTTAGCCCAAATTGTTATCTTTGCTCTTTCATTTCTAATTTTTATGATTTTGCTTAAAATATTTGCTAATTCTTAATTATACTCGATCCTTAGATAATTCTAGAACTTTTGAATTGAGCCGATGCTATTATTTATGATTACATGCAACTTTTAAATAAACCTTGCTGAATTTTCAGCAAATATTTATCTGTAATAGCACGGGTTTCTTACTATTTTTGTATTATGCATAGTTGCTTTCTAGACAATAAATTTCATAAATCTTTTTTTTTTCAGTCATTACATTATAGATGTATTCATATCCTAGAATCATATAATACTATTTGAAATTATTGTAAACAATTTTTTTTGTTTATATCAAATTGTTTTCTGAAATACATTTGCACCCTAGTTATGAAAGGTTCAGTGTTTCTTAAATGTGACTTTATTCTTTTTATTCTTGTACATCATTCATATAAAGGCTTCAACATTCAATTTGTCCACAATTCCCACAAGTAGGCTCCTATTTCAAAGTTTAAAAAAATACGATAACTTGTAAGTATAGTTTTTATTCATCATTTTTTGTTTGTTATCTATTAACATCCACCTCGTGCTACCAAGGCTAATTGGGAGAGGTTACCTCTCTTTTCTAGCCTGGGTGGATGGGATTTATATTAATTTCCTTTCATATAGCATCGGGTGATCAATGTACATCACACTAGAGCAGAAGAATCCTAATCACAGAATATATTCAATTTAATTCCATCCTTAAACTATTCCTTTCTTCGCAGATTTCCTTTGTTGCTTAATACTAGTTCTTATCTTCTCTTTTTTTTTATGCGGATTGTCTGATGGCTTTGAGGATTGATACATTTTGCGTAATGTGTCATTATATTTGTCTATAGGACATCCAGGTTCCCGAGTCATCAACTATTGGTATCCCGATTCATTCATACCCATACTAATCAGTCACTCCAATTTCTATATTACTATTCCTGCTTCCAAATCCTTACTTTTGAAGTCCATGGTCTCCTTACTAACATAGCATTTATGAATATATATTTAGTTTCTATTATTCTAATTTTATACTATTTACTCCCTCAAAATTTTGTAAGTGTACGTTAACTCACTTTTTCGAGTTAATGTAACACATGCAAATGAGACTTATAAACTAACTGGATGGGACTATAAGTGTCAATGAAGAAGACAGCCCCCTGGTTATGGATGATAATGTATACAGGATATGGATGCTAATAACCTATAGACACTTATGCCAAATTCTTCTTGAAATCTGTTTTGTGTGTCTATGAACCCCACATTGCGTGTATTACATAGTTTGAAGCACTCAGTGAGTACTATTTATAAGTATCAGATTTTAAAATTCCTAAGTGGAAAATGACTGGACAGCGAAAATTATACTAGTCCTCCTCTCCTTTTATTCCCACTCTTATGGGACATCATTGTTTTATATTTTTTTCAGTTAAATTAAAATCATAAATATATTCCTCAAAAAATATTTTGGTTTCTTTATTAAATTTGTTTATTGTATATTCTTCATCTTATTATTCGTTTACATGATAAGTCAAAGAATTATAGATGTAGCTCTCCTCTTAATGTTCAGAACTATATATTGTAGTATTTTTAATTTTTTTTCATTTGAAAAGGAAATGACTATAACCAACTCATCGGTAACAAGTACGAAATAACTTTTCAAACATTTAGGTTGGCTAGAATGTAAAATACAAATAAGATAATATATTAGAAGTTTAGGTATTATTATTCAAAATAACACTTAGGGATGATGAATTTATTTTTAGTCGGCATAATAAGATACAATACAAATTGTATAATAAACTAATAAAATAAAACAGAATATTCTTTGGAATATAAATGTTGTACCTCAATGAATAAAGAATAAAAATAGCTTATTAGCCCCCCTCCCCCCCAAAAAAAAAATTTAACATTGCAAAGAGCATTACATTTATCTTCATTGTCTTTAGGTAATGAAGATGAATCTGATGCTCTGAAAATGCACTTTTCTCATAATAAATCATTTTGTAAAGGAAAATAGGCCTTATTTTATTTATTCATCCTGAAAAATTTGTTCCTGTGCTACCCACCAATCACTGGAAGAAGAAATATTACAAACAAATTTTATTATTATTTTCAGGAAACAGCATGATTATTATATAATGCCTATGCATATATATAGTGCATAATTATTACCAATCAATTTTTCAATTTTATGCTTGTTCATAGATTTCTAAGATGGATCACCCGCTAATTACAAAAATACTAGAACTAATACACGCACTAAACACTTGCAATTTTAATATGTTGTGGTTACCCGGACACATGGACATTAAACAAATGACTGATATCGACAAACATGCAAAACTAGCAACAAAAATGACTATTACTGACATATCTACAACTAACACCAACAGACCTCAACAAGATTGTACAAACAAAAATATTCCAAGACTGGCAAAAACACTGGTTACGTACTGACAACAAACTATTGGAAATAAAACGCAATGTTACACGATGGTCAAAGAGACAATACGTAGATTCAAGAAGAGACCAAGTCGTCCTCACCAGACTACGTATTGGACATACATACCTGACACATTCTTACATAATGAACAGAAAAGACAAGCCTACTTGTATTCATTGCAACACTGGACTAACTATAAAACACCTACTAACAGAATGCAGATTACAAGTTACTTAAACATTCCACATTACTTGAACGAACTACTGACTGAGGGTAGCCCACATATTAACACAATTCTGACATATTTAAAAACAATTGGGCAATTTGAGAATATTTAATTCCATATTTTACATTTTTTTAATGTGTGTGTGTGTGTGATGTATTTAAATTTGAATGATGCCTGTTTTTATGAATAGTTTCTGTTTCAAAGTCACCAAGTTTACTTTTTACCTATTTATTTACTACCCATTTTTAGTTCTATATTTTGTTCGTGTTTCTTGTTTTTTTTGTGTTCTGTTCCTTTAGTTTTGTTCTTTATATTATTTTATGTTCCATGTTTTGTTATTTTGTTTACTTGTTTTTGTTTTGTTTTTCCCCCACGTTTAAGAAGAGCAAGTCGCCATAGTTGCGGAGCTCCACATAATAAATAAATAAATAAGATGGATTATTTGAGATGAACAATCAAGTTGTTGGTTTAGCACAATAAAAAACATGTACTATACTTATACTATGAGTTTAGCCTTCTTATCTCCATTTAATCCTATTAGTCTCTACAGTACCTACAAAAGTAAGCAGTTAGTTTACTTTCATTATTTTATTTTCTCAATTTCGTCTTCAACATTCAAAATCTGACATTTCTTATCTTCTTTTGGTATTCATACTTCTAACCTGGAATTTAAATAAATTTGATTAAATAACAACTCCTAAATTAGAGAGCGCCGCTGGTCAGGTAGGTTAGGGGACATGGGTTATCTTCCATCCCCCTATCTAATCTGAGGGTAAAAGTATGTATAGTTTCAATCCAAGAAAGAAATTCACTTCACCAGTGCATGACAGTTGTCTAGTGAGTGAATCAACTATATGAAGACTTGACTCTCCTATGTCTAAAGACAAGCCAGGGGTTGCATGTCGAGTTGACAACTCATTACGTAAAACTTCTGATCACAATTGCAGCTAAAGAGATGATAAAGATCATACTGCATTTTGGCAAGGGCGTCATTTCCTACAAAATACTACCATTCTCCTTGAGTCACAGAAACTCATCATATGTTCGAGCTGGAATCACTTTCCTATTTGGACAAATGACACTGTAATTTTATAAAATGTTCTTGAAATACCTTTGAGCATTTGTATTAAGAAGTCGACCTGCATTAGTGCCGGCATTGCATAAAACAACCTTGTTGTGCAATATGATGGTACAAAATTTGGGGACTATAGAGCATTTTACAGTGTACTTATTATTTAGAAATCTTCAAATGCAGTCTTGTTTTGTTTATTATTATTTACGTCCACTTTATGCTACTATGGCCAATCGGGACGGGTTATTTACAGGTTACCAGCCTTTTCTAGCCAGGGTGAGCCCAAGGAGGTTATTTAGTGAGTCCATAAATAAATTTCTACTGCTCAGGGCGGGAATCGAACCCGCCACTCTTAGGGTAGGGCCACACTGCAGGATGCTAGATGGTTGCATGGAGGTAGAGGGTAGATGCATCCTGGACGCAGTGAAATGAAGCCACTATCCAACTGACTGCCGAGTAAGAATCATGCCTCTCTCAAAAGTTGCATAAAAAATTTTGCTAAGTTCATCTTCGGGAATTTTGCTAAGATCGTCTTTGGGAATTATAGCGGCAGATAGTGTAATAAGAAAACCGTGGTTGTATCCTTACAATTTGAGGCGGCAACAGGACGGGGAATTCGTGAGAGTATACAAAACGACAACGCCCGGACAAATTCTATTCCTATTTAAGGATGTCAGTTGAGGTATTCGACTTACTTGTGTAATTGACTGAGGGCAAATTGCAAAGAATTTCAGAGAAGCAATATCAGCAGAAAAACGTCTTGTGATCACTGTGAGCTAAGTTGGATTTAAACAAACAGTTAAATATTGGTCGTTTATTAATTACAAATAAACATTAAAACATAATAATTACAAATAATCAATTAAAAATAAAAATTACGAGGAAAAATGAAGCACAGCATCATGCCATTCATCACAGGTTCTCATCCGCTGCATTAAGAACAAGGGACACATTCTGCGATTATTTTAATGGTGTTGGTTCGGTCGCATGGCAGGAAGATTATGCTCTGCCTCAGAATATCATTCGTCACAACAGTGCAAATTGATGTGTTTTACATGTCTGCTTACAAATTGTATGTAGGGGATTTTGATATCGGTATTAACACTTTAAATGCGGAATTTCCGAGATAACTTTCACTGGAATCTTTGAAACTGCGTAAACAATGGTTGGCTTTTCTTAAATAATAGTGCAACTGTAGGTTATTTAAAAAAAAGACAGTTTTGTAAAAGAAATAATTATAATAATAAGTAATAAGGCTTTCTTCCATTTTCGCCAGGCTACCTGGATGGATTATCAAACACGACTGATATGGGTGGATAGACACCTGGCGGGTCCCCAGGATGGTTTCAGGAGGCTAGAGTTTGGGCCACTGCGGCTACCATTGTTCAGTTACTCACGTTTGTAAATAGCTGGATAGTCGCCAGGCGGGTATCTACCATCCACCATCCTACCAACCTTCCTGCAGTGCGGCCCTACCCTTAGGTATACCAGGCGAGATTAAGACCAATGCCTTAACTCACACAGCCAACCTGAGTCCCCAAATGCAGTCTTGATCACCTTAAAAACTTAGGTCAACTCTAATCTCATTAGTAAAAATAAAAATCATTCCTCTAAATATTTATCAGCTTTTCAAAAGCAAATTGTAATTTGTTTCTTTTGTTAGCTCAGCAACAAGAAACCCATGAGCAGCATGTTTGCAATTAACCTGGCTTATGATTCTCTTGAAAATTGAAACACTGCACACTTGGAATATGTTCTTTTTAAGTTTGTCTTCTTACAGCACATTTCATGAACGTTAGAATGGCTATAAATAAATAAACCAGTCATCCATTTGGTACAAAGACTTATATTACTTTTACTTCTTGCCCCTCTGGAGTAGAAGCCTGCTTCTTCAAATTATAGTTGAAACTGACCCATTGTTCTATCAGGAACATTCAGTCAGAAGATTTCTTTTCAGGGAAATAAATATCTAATGAATAAATGTTTGTCAATCACATTTGGAAGCCAATTTTTGTTTGATTGCCATCAAATTTACTATTCAAATGTTTCATGTTAAACTATATATCAAGAATGTTAATACATGAAATTGCACCATTAGAAGTGAGGATTTCGAGTAGACGTAGAATGTAAAATTACAAATATCCCTAACATTATGATTAAAAAATGAAAATCTGATGATATCATTTTGTCATATCTATTGGAGCTACACCTTGTGTTTTTAGATGAATAACAAATTATTGTTCTTTACATTTTTTTCTATTTAAATATGAATAAGGTTAGTTGTACTTTTGTTATTTCTACCTTCAGTAAACCACTCTTGATCCACCATCATGTCCTCCGTTAATTTCAAGTCTTGTTTTACCAAAATTCTAATTGAGAATAGAATATAAAATCTATGGATCTTCTTTTGCACCTGGGGAATTTCTTGCCTTCTACTGGTGTTCTTGGAAAGCACTTTCTGGCTTTCTCTTATTTAAAACCTCATAGCATCACCCTGTTGGATTACTGTTAGGAGCCATCAACACTCGAATAAATCTTGTTTATGGAGAGTCATAGGAAAATCTATTCCCCAATTACCAAATGTTTTTCCAATGAATAGATTTTGTGATAGAATTTTAAATCACTAAAAAGCCTGCCAAATTACTCCTAATATCATTTTACTTGAAAGTGAATTAAATTGTCAATTAAATCTTAAAAAATCTAACAGAAGTTTCATTGTTTTGACATTTCAAAAAGATACTGCATCTTTTTTTCTTTTATATATATATGTGTGTGTGTGTGTGTGTGTGTGTGTGTGTATTAACATATGATTTTTAAAAAACAAAATGAACAAAGTAAAAATAATTAAAATTCACTAACTTTTCATAAGGACATCGTCTAGCCTGGGCCTTCCCTAAACTCAAGACTGGCCATATACAATCAAATTGAAAATACTCCATATCAGCTATTTTAGAGTTCAAAAATTCAAATTCTTGTATTTCTACAGTATACTTCAATGGGAGCTTTCTAATGTTGATAAGATGGAAATCCAATAACGGCATTTGAATGACTAAGACAATTTAACTGAGATAAGAATGTAACAAGGGATTACTCATGTTGTCATGGATGATAACTATATATTAAACTATACCAATCTATCTTTAAAATCTTATATATAGAGAGAGTAAATATTTAAAGAAATAGGATTTGAATGATGTTTGTTTATTCCACTTGTTATTTATAAAGGGGCTCATTTGGTGAAGATTTTATTGTTCCAGAAGAAAGTCTAGTTCTTTTTTGTAAGCTTTTGTTCAAGGCTGCTAATGCAATGAAATTGTCTGTTGGTCTTTTATTGCTTACATTTGTCTGTATTCTCTTTAAATCATTTTATTAATTCTTTTATGACATGTTAAAACTTAAAGGTTTTTAGTGATGAGTAAAATTGTTTGCTTCACTTGGACTAGAAAAGGGCAATAATTGTAGATAACCCAACCTAATTGGCAATAGTAGTGTAAAGTGGATGTTAATAAATACTCTTTTTTATATTAACGTTTAAAAAAAAATTGGAGCTTAGTTAAGCCATATGAGTTAAGGCAATGGTCTTGATGCAATTGGTAATCCTAGAATCATTGATTTGATCCCCCACATGTCCAAAAGAATTTAATTAGCAAGTGAGTCACTTGCTGTCTTTCCCAAAGAGTGCATGCAAGTAGCTCTGAAGGTGGAGACAATAGTCTTTGAGAGCGCTCAGCGATGAAATAAAAAACTTGTGAAAATTGGATACTTTCTTTCTTCTCCCCACATAACGTGATCTTTTGTTTTAGATAAAAAATTTAAATATCAGTTTGATAATGAACAAAAAAAAATGTGTAACTGCTAAAGTTTTATCAGTCAAATATATACGCTTCCCGTCAAAAGTATCGCAACACCTAAGAATTTCTGCTATTTAAAATAAAATATAGAGTGTCTCTCCTAATTCCATTACAGGGTGAAGTATGATAAGCATTAGGATTATCTAAATCTTATATAGGGATTAAGGACATAAGAAGGCGTTTTTTCAGTGATATTTCATTCAGTGCTTTCATGCATTTCATTGTTTGACTATGAATTAAATTAAAATATTATTTTTTTTAATTATATTTATTAACTTCCACTTTTTGCAACTAAGGCAAATTGGGATGGGTTATCTACAGACTACCGTCCTTTTCTAGCCAGGGTGGGGACTAGGGATTTTATTTAATGTATTCCATCACTAAATAAATTCCTTTGCCCCTGGCGAGAATCAAACTCACCACACTTGGGTTACCGTGTGAGATTAAGGTCAACGCTTTAACTCACATGGCTAACCTGAGCCCCCTGTTTGACTGTGAGTACTGTCATAATGTGAATAATTTTTGCCTAGTGACTGTATCCAGGCATTAAAATGAACAGACCCTTGCATTCCAGTCCAGAGGAATCCATTCGTATTGTCACTTTAGCAGAGGAGGGCCTTTTTGTACGTCAGATCAAGTTGTGTATAAATGTCATAAAAGGCATTCAAGAAGGCCAACTGGAGGTCACCGACGACCCCTTTCTGAGCGTTCAAGCACTCCGGAGATGGGAATCAACAAATCCAGAGCTCTACTCCTTTATGTGCATAACTTGCGCAAATCAAGGCAAACTGTCGGGAGGAGGCTTAATGAAGTTGGCTTTACCTCGAGAAGGCCTGCAACTGGTCCACAGTTCACTAGGCAACTTTGTGTAGTGAGCCTTGCATTTGCAAGAGAACATATGAGTTGGACCACGAATGATTGGAAGCGTGTACTCTTCACTGATGAAACGAGTCTCTCCATAGTCCGGACGGTTGAGGTAGAGCCTGGAGAAGGCCCCAGGAGCTGTTCAGCCAATGCTGACTTATGGAAAGGCTCTTTAATGTTCAATGTGCCTGGGGAGCTCTTACAGAGCTTGTCACAGTGTGTGGTGGCTCTCTGGCGGACCCTAGGTATGTGGAGGAAATCATTCAAGAACATGTCATGGCTTTCATGCATTACATTGGCCCAGACTCACTGTTTATGCACGACAATGATAGGCCCCATACTGCAAGCTGCATCGTGTGGAATGGGAGGAAATTCCACAGGATGCGATTCAAGATCTCATTAAAAGCATGCTAAGGCGCTTCAAAGCTGTAATCACAGCTCAAATGCGCATAAAAAACATAATAAAATCAGTTGACAAAATCCAATGAACTTATGATAATACGTTCCACTAGGTTAGGTAGTAAAATCAATCTTGAAACTTCCCTACATTCCAAGTCAATATAAATAAGCAATAATGTTTTCTTTTAATTTCAGTTAGCCATGTGAACAACAGTCAAAATATACAAAATAATATTTGTCATCAAAGGCCTATGATTTGGAACTCAAATACATCCCACTAATAACTACCATAGGCACCTACGGAAGTTCCCTAGCAATAAGAAGCTCTTGCATGACGATCTTATTTATTCCTTGGTGTCACTAATGATTAAGCAACCTAGGCTTTTATTCTGGCAACTATTCAGCATTTATTAGTCAATTTAAGAGGAATGATTAAACTGTATAATAATAGTACTTATTTAAAATGAATAGATAATTATTTATGTATGAAGGTATCAGAAAGCAATCATGTTTTATTATTATTACGGAATTTGAACTAACCACTATGATATCTATTATCTTTGTTATGTGGTGATTCAAATGTGCTTATTCAATATCTTCATGTGAATTGTGAATTTATTCATTTTTTAACCTAATTAACCTTAAATACTTATAGCAGTTTTTATTTTATTTTTTAGACCACACGTTTGGGGCGTGACATCAATGAGTTGCGACGTAAGACCAAAAATGAATTCCTTGCAAAACGAGCTAAAGACTTGGTACGAAGGTGGCGTGACTTGATTCTTCCTCATAGTGAACCAGCACCAGTGCAAACAGACACTACTCAGCAAAATGGTGCTAGTCGTCTTGCTAAAAGTGCCATTTCTAGAGCACATCCTATTTCACCAGCCGCTTCTCTACCAAACAGTGATAAAAGTAGTGTAAGTCCTGTACTTTCGTCAGTGAGAGTTGAGGCTGTTCCTAAAACACATGCTGCAAACAAAAGGTTGCGGAAAGATGTTTCTTCTCCTTCCTTAGCAGACACTACAAAACGGATTTGTGTGGAATCTTCTCCAGAGCTTCCGTCTGTGAAACGTGCCAAGACTGAATCTCATAAAAATAGTGAACAACGCTTAAATGGTGATCACTATGATTCCGTTGGGTCGGACTGTGAAATAGTTTCTGTAACTCCTGCTCAGCCTAAGCAGAAAAATCGCAAAAAAGCACCCAAAGATAGGACTCAAAAAGAATCTGTAGGCGAAGATATAGTCAAAGAAAAAATAGCCTCTATTGCAAGAATACCAAAAGTTAAAACCACTCAGGAATTGCTCGCTAGTTTGAAATCACGTACTGGTGATTCAACTGCAAATTGTGCGGTGCCAGTAGTTGATCACGATATTGCAAGAAATAAGACAGAACATATTGCAAGGTTCTTGCGGTCTCAATCTGATGAAGTAGAAGTTATAGATGTTGAGTCTCAGGACAATGAAAATGGGAGTGAAACAGTTACTGATGCTCCAGAGCAGAGCTCAGAAGTGAAAGAAGAGGCACCTGTAGTTCGAACTGCTGAAGAAATTTTGTCCAGGCTGCCCCCCTTAGACCTTGAATCCATTAAGTGGGATGAAACTCCTGTCCCTTCACCCGAACCACATGAAGTAACTAGTGGAGAAATCAATCGAGTACTTAATGAGCATGTGGAAGGACTCAATGGCAACTATGACGAACGTGGTGCCGATAATAGTGAAAACAAAGTGTTTCGTGAGTGGCATGAAGTAGTGTCAAGAACGTCTTATAACAGTGAACTCATACATATATTGCCTTATGTAGTGATCGATTGATCATTTATGAGTCATCCCTACTCAGTTCCAGTGTATGAAGAAGAGCACACCAGTTTCATTATGTCGCATATTAATTTATTACGTACTTATTGTGTTGAATTATTTTAACTTTGAAGTTTTGTGTGCAAAGTTTTTTTACCAGGAATATTTTTTGTCACACAAGAACAAGTTTTTGTTTTCTTTATTTGTTCATTATTGTAGTTAAATATTACTGTAAAGAAAGTGCCTAAAGCCTGACTGAATTGTTTCAGGCTACTTTGAAGTGTTATTGAGTTTTGTTATTAATGATTAAATGTTAATTGTTCTTTGTTTATTACCTTGTTATATTATGTATATTTATATGTATATTTTTCTTGATTTCATTATTATTTTGTGCGCATAATGATTGGTGTGGACAGAGTAATCAAATTGGCAAGAAGGGTTTTTAAACAGAAACATTCAGCATCTAGTCAGGCATTTAATGGTTTAAATATAACTAAAAAAGTTATATTTAAATTTGTCATTGTGTATACTAGTTGAATGTATTATTGTTCAGAAAATTCTGTTTAATAACTACTTGTTTGAATAATGTTACCACATAACATTCCTTATCTTCTTCATAATTGATCTAACGGAACAAGTTCGTTATTAATGTGTCCTGTGCCTTTGTTTCTCTGAATGTGGCCTTTTCCACGTCGTAGAAATTTTTAGTGTATAAATAGCCAGATATGATATAAGAATTTATTTTAATTTCCAAAGATAAGAATTTTCCCATATTATTATCCATATAATTGTCATTTATTATATTCAAATTTGTTTAAACTGAAATTTTGTTGTTCCATTTCAGTTTCAATATGGGAGTAAACTGTGAAATTTCATATTATTTATTGTATATGCCATAGCTTTTTTTCTTTTCTCTTTGTTTTTTTTGAGCACAAGATGCGTTTATTAACAACAAATATATATGTTTCTTAGTTGCTATCATGCTCTACTATGTAAATATTGATATATATATTATAAATAGATATATATATATATAAAATTTATCTTTTCTGTTTTTTGTACTTGTGTATAATATACACTGGTCTCATACTGAAGACTATAAAGTGATAATAAATATAAAACGTTATTACTTTTATTCTTTTCCTTACATTATAATCAGGTATCCTGCTTCCATTTACCAAATGATATATAATTGATGCTTTAAGATAAATCAGCTATTGAGGTTGTACTTGTGCCAAGATTTTATAAATAACTCTTCAAATGTCCATTAATCCTACCTAGATGATGAAAATGAGGTTCGTTCAAAATTATATGTGTGTGTATATATATATATATATATATATATATATATATATATATATATATATATATATATACATATATATAAAATTGTAACCTCTGTCTGTACATTGATTTTTTTCGCAAAATTTCATGATAACTTTTCGTTTCACATGTCACAGACACCATAACTGCATTTTGTTTCTTTGGTGTCTGTTTGTTTGTTTATTTGTTTGTTACCTTTTCATGCATTAACGGCTGAACCAAATTTTATGAAACTTGGTATGTATATTACTATTAACCCAACTTAGACTTTAGGCTATATTAATATCCTCTGAGACGAACAGGAGTGGGGGTTATAAGGGAAGCCAGAAATTAAAAATAGCGATATTTCGTTTCCTATTGGTTTTTCGGCAAATATGAGCATAACAAAAGTTGTTTATTTTGTTATTTAGAGTAACATTTGTTATATACACTTTTTTTGAATACCGAATTATAAACGAGATATACGCTAAAACCTATAGGGGAAGTGAACAATTTTATTTGGGACAAAAGACCCAACCGAAATAAATAAAACTCGGTATATGTATTAGCACTAACGCTTTCATTATAACAAGCCCCATACCAACATTTCTAGGGACGGGCAGGAGTGGGGGTTATAAGGCAAGCCAGATATGAAAAATAGCGATATTTCATTTTCTATTGGTTTTTCGGCAAATATGAACATAACAAAAGTTGTTTATTTTGTTATTTAGAGTAACTTTTGTTATATTCATTTTTGTCTTTTGACAAATTATAAACTAGATATACACTATAAACTAAAGAGGGAGTAAACTATTTCATTGGGCGCTAACGATTAAACCGAACTTTAAAAAAGACGGTATGTCAATTAGAATTAATTCTTCCGTGATTATAAGCTATATTAAAATTTTTAGGTTAGAACGGGAGTGGGGGTTATAAGGGAGGCCTGAAATAAAAATTCGCTGTATTGCATTGTCTATTTGTTTATCGACAAACATGCACATAACAATAATTGTTTACTTTGTTATTTAGATTAACTTTTGTTTTATATATTTCTCCAGGAACAATGTGTGGAGCAAGTAATTTGCGTAGAAATATTGATATGCTCAAGAATTCATTTCAATTTGAACTCTGAGGTACCTCACCTGGAAAAATTAATTCAAATCTATATTAATATTTTGTCCTTAATAACTGAAATCTATGCATAATGCACAGGAGATGGGAAATATTACAATTTGGAGGACAGTGACGACTTACATAAAAAATTAATTTTATTAATAACAAATGCCAACTACGGGTATTAACCCTAAACACTGGGACGGGTAAATGTCAAAATATTGTGCAAAGTAAAGCCTTGCCAAAAAAATACCATCACCATTCAGCCTCAAATCAATTCCTGGGCGAAGCCGGGTATCTGAGCTAGTATATATATATATATATATATATATATATATATATATATATATATATATATATGGGTGACGAGTTTTATTCTCTTTTAGTAGCTAGCAGTCTTCTCATTCATACTTTATGACCTGGAGGATTTGATTGTAAATTTCTCATAAACAGCTAAGACTTATAAATAAATATTGTTATGGTGTCATAAAAGTTTTAATTTTTTGCATCAGAGTATGTCTTATAATTTACAAAGGGGTGGCCAAACAGATAATTTTTTTAATGCAATAGTGCCTACATTTCAATTTGAATGGTATGCGACTAAAGAGTTTCTTAGTTGAAAAAGAACTTAAATATAGAAACAGTAACACAATATGGGATATAAAAAGAATTGTAATTAACATAGGGTCTTAAGAAATTTTCTCTTAGAATAGATGTACGAGATATAAAGACAGTTATCATCAGGAAAATAACCCATGATTGGCATGCACCCACAATATCTGATGGTTTTTTTTATACCTGCTTTTAGTGTTTCTTACCTAACACTATAACCTAAACAAAAAGTTATTTTTTTATTTTACTGCTTTTCATTGTTAATGTAATAGCCAACCCGTGATAGTCATATGTCACAATAGTAAGGATATCAACAATAATATCAATCTTGTGGGCAACCACTGAAGGCACAAGTTTAAAAAATATAGTTTTAACTCAGGACATTATTTTCAGCAAGAAATCTAATAGTTCCATTTCTTCATCTTCATTAATTTGTGCAGAGTTCTTACCTCTTAATTGTAATTCTTGTATTCATTATACCTCTTAAGAATGTCTATGCATATATAAGCCATACCACAGATTTTTCCCTGAGTCTTAGTCTGTGAAGCACTTTATAAAATATATATATATATATATATATATGTGTGTGTGTGTGTGTGTGTGTGCATACATGCACTTATATAAAAATATGGCAGGGCTAAATTAATTAAAATTTGATTCATGGCTAAATTTTTAGAATCTGTGCTGTGATCCACCAGCCAAAAGATTTCGTCTATATGATATGATGAGCTGTTACTCATCTAGACACTTTAATTAGCTTCTTATTGGGGGTGATTAATTTGATAAGACTCTTCTTTGTCCTGACAAAATTCAATGGGATTTGAGAACCCTTGCAGAATGAAAGTTGTAAGTCATTATTGAAACCCGTCATTGTTTTATTAAATCTTAACATTTGCAAATAAACTTTTTTTACAAAGCCAACCCATTTGCCTGGGGGTCATCCCTCTTTTTATTCCAATCGTTCAGGCTTGTTCATTGATAAGAATTGTTGAACACCCTTAAGTTATCTTATAGATCAATGAGATCTCCCATTACTGGGAAATGTTTTCCTCTCTTCAGCTGTTAAGGCACTGAAATTTATTTTAGCCTATACTCTTGTAGTTTGGTCCCTTATTCATTCATTCATATGAGTCGTTCAGTGGACACTCTGATAAGTCCATTTTTGCAAAAATGCTAATTTTGTATTTTTTAGTAACTTCATACATGAGGGTCCATGCAGACAATAAATGTCAGCAAAAAATTAAATCATTAAGACTTTTAAAATTGCATTGAAAAATTCACTCAGAAGAATATGAAATATTTTTTAGTTGACAGAGTGACTAAGTCCATTGGTATTATTATTATTGATAGTATGGTTGTTGAATACAGCGATTCAAGTTGTTCTAGTGATTCCAGTGAAAATTTTTCTATTCTTAAAATGAAAAACTATTTTCGAGGATTGAAAATTACTAGTTCTGACGAAGAAGGTAGGCATCGGATGATTATTATTATTTGAACACTAAAATTTTTTTGAGGTATTATTATTAAGTGTATTGTATTCTATTCAAGGTACTTTGAGAGGGAGACGGAGAACAAGAAATTCTGCAAACTGGTTTAGGAATAAACTGAGTGCACTTAGGAATGAGAGTAAATCCTACACTAATAGGAGTGAAAGGTATTTTCTAATATACTTGTATTTCAAGGCTGTGAATGTAAAAAACGTTTCAATAATAAATTTAATAGTGGAGAGGAACAACACATTTTTGGTATTTTCATGAATCTGAAAAACCAAATGGAAAAGAAACTGTTTATTAGAGATATAGTTACGAAAGGAGCTCCAAAACGGCAAAGACCTAGAAATCAATCCAAAGAATCAACATGTGTTTCATTACTTTTTGCCTTTAGGAGACGAAAGGATACAAGTTTGTAAGCAATTTTTTAAAGATACATTCAATATTAATGATGGGCCGATATACTCTTGTGCTTCTAAAACGTCCATCAATCAGTTACAAGATAAATGAAAAAAAAAATTGGCAATTAACAAAGTAGATGCATCTATCGTTATAAAACACATAAAATCATTTCCCGCATTTTCAAGTCACTATACTCAAGAACACAACCCTCACCGAAAATACTTAAATCGTTTACTTACAATTAATAAAATGTACCAGATGTATTTAGAAAATTGTACTCAAAATAATATCACTCCGGTAAAAAAGAAAATGTACTATCACATTTTCAGTACAAAATTTAATCTGCATTTTAAGATTCCAAGTAAGGATACTTGTTCTACGTGTGACGCGCTTCAAAACAAAATCATTTATGCAACTTCTCCCCAGGAAAAAGATGAAGCTAAAAATAATAAAGTGTTGCATTTATCAAAAGTAGAACTAGCAAGGGAAAAGCTAAAAGAAGATAAAACTAAAGCGAATAAAAATTACTATGCTTGCACTTTTGATTTACCTTATCCTAAACTCAGCACATCAATTGCGTATTACAAACACAATACATATGTATACAACTTTGGTTGTCACAATTTTAATCATAATTTATCTTTCATGTTCAGCTGGCCTGAAACTCAAGGAAGCCGTGGTTCTCAAGAAATAACAAACATGCTTAGTTAAACATATTGAACGTTATGCAAGCACTTATCAAAATATTGTTCTCTATTGCGACTCTTGCACAGGGCAAAACAGAAATATAAAATTAGTTCTGAGCTTAATGAAGCTTGTTATAAATGCGGCAATGCAAATTTCAACAATTGATTTAAAATTCTTAGTTAGTGGTCATAGTTACTTATCGAATGATACTGACTTTGGTATTATTGAAAAAAAAAATCCAAAAAGATTCCAAATATATATTCTCCTCAAGATTGGTATAATATTATTAAAGATTCAAAAAAAATTGTTTGCAGAAAAATGAGCCATACTGACTTCTAGAGTACTGATATGCTTGAAACAGGTGGATTAGAGTGGAGAAATCAAAACCTTTTGTTATTCAGTACAAGACATAATTTATTAGTCTGTTAGTGTCAACTGAACTGAGACTTAGTGTCAACTGAACGACTCATATAACACAAGTCTTGTTCTTCCACTCATTGCGTATAAGTATTTAATATCAGCTGCAGGGATTCAATTGACATGTCTATCAAGCAAGATTCAGCTCTCTTTTATATTTGCCAAAGCTGAGTGGTATACAACCTAATAAATAGTATCATTATTTTTTCTAAGTTCTGTTTAACTATTGTAATACTATTCTAGAAAAATATTTGACATTGTTGATTAGTACCTAGCCAGAGAACTAAATCCTTAGCATGTGCTATGTTAAAGAAAAGCTACTAGGTCTCTCTCTGCCAATAAATATAGAAGCTCCTCTTATTACGCAAATATGGATTTTCTTTAATGAACAAAATAATCCTAAGGCAATGATGCTGTATAACACCTCTCAAAGGGAAAATGGTTTGTCCCTTGTTACTACACCATTCTAAGTGGGTTTGATTGGTGTGAAGATAACCTCTGAAACAATCTTAGCTGTTAAAGCATTTCATACTCTACTGTCTTGTTTCTTATGTTTAAACCAGCTTGGCTGGGATTTAGAATGGACGCTTATACCTTATATACTATTGAGATTGAAAAATGGCTGACAGGCGTTTGCTTACCATACTCTCACAGGCCTTTTTTCAAATATGAATCGTAATACTGTACTCCCAGGTTAATTGGCTTACTAAATAGTTATCATCGACCCTTGGAAAAACCTCTGGGCCTCCTGCTCTTCTTACAGATCCTCTGAATGGCATCTACTATTGCCACTGGCTTGTACTCCATTTGTATGAATTTGAGGCCTTCCGGTTCATTCTTACTAAATTCCTCGAAATGTCTTTTTTTTTTCTGAGCAAAATTCCTGTATTCCTAACAATAATTTTCCTACTTTTCCCACAGATATCTCTCTTTGCATTTGCAAGAGGAGTCGGTAGTCTGAAAAAAGCTCCCTGAATCTTCTAAGGGATGTTTAATTCCTCATTAAAAATGTTAAGACTAATATACATGCCATGGCAAGGAAAAGAAAAGACTTAAGAAGTTTTCTCGAGCTCTTAAAGAGCAGCACAAAAAGAAACACTGAATTGATACATCTATAGGTCAACCTAATGTTCACAGTGATTTAGAAATTACTTTATAGCCACTCAACCAAATTTTACTGAAGGTTACACACTCCTTAGCTATACTTTGCCACATAATTGTTGACCTTGGTCTATTACCTCTTACTTCAAGAAAGCAGGCCATTTGTCTTGAGTACTTTCCTCCTCAGGATATACCCAACTGATACATGCTCTATGTGGTTTGTTCTGTACAAGTAGTCGTGATCAAAACATTAGCAATGAAACATGCTTATCATTATATTCCATAATCATTCGACCAATCCAAAAAAATATTGTCAACTTCGTAAAAATAAATTTTATTTATAACAGCTTAATCATGATTTAGTCCATAACAGAAGAAATAAATTTAAGGAAATAAAATTTAACTATTTATAAAATTTATTTATTTAAAGTTTTAATATAAAACTTTTTAACATTATGATAAATATAAGATAAATTTTACACATTTATGTTTATGAAAGTCTATCAGAAGTCATATGACCTTTTTCTTTTGGATTTGCAATTTGACTTCCAAACTGAAGAGCTTTCTTTGGGAAAAGTGCAGCTTCCTTTAATCCTAAGACCCAGGCAAGAAGACGAAGAATGAATTTATCACCAATTCCCACTGGTATATTTGAGTAAAGATAGCACCTGTAATGGAAGAAATACTATAACAACAGTTATCCTGCAACAACTTAATAAACACAATACTTGGGGACCATAATAGACATAAATGTTAAGACTGGTTTCTAACTTTTAAGTCATATACAATGCCTGTATTAAAAATTTCAAAAGAAAATATTTCATAACAATTGGGCAAAAAGGATAGTAAGTAAATTGTAGTAAGAGCTTTTCAATTAAGGCTAACATTATGTGTTAAATTGGCATTATATATATATATATATATATATATATATATATATATATATATATATATATATATATATATATATGGGGCTGTCAGATGTATACGTGGTAAGATAGCAATACTATAGGTTTTTTTTTTTCCTATCAGATTGAAAGGAAATATCACTCAGTTCTAAAAAGAAATTAATTCAATTTACTAAGTTTAAACATCTTCTATCTAAAAAATTTGATATCTTCAAAAATAACAACAAACAAATGGTTAATTGTTTGACCAAGAAACCTGAGACATAGTTAGGAACAATTGTCTCTTTAGTATCAAAATATTAACCCGCCAGCGGGCGCGCTGTTGTATAAAGTGCTACAGCCCCAGGAAAAATGATCCCTCGTCCCTCGCAGGAATATTTGGGGCTTACCCATTTAGCTAATCCTTCCCAACACCCCCCACCACACAATGAATGGGTCATTCGGCGGAAAATCCCCAACGGTCAGTTTGTTTTGCACTTTCAAGGGAGAAAGTCGTCTTGTAGCACTTAGTACAACGTGCGCCCTCTCGTGCACCAACATTTGTTCTCGACTTCTACTGTGGATTTCTTCATAATGTAAGTATCCAATGTCCTATAAATTATTGTTCTTTATATTTTTTTAATGATATAATGTTACGAACTTGTATTTAAACAATTATTTTTTTTAAAAAAAGGTCAAGGGAAATAATCAGGGACGAGGATATTCCTAGGATTCTTCAAGAGCTCCAAGACCTCTCGGATCAGGAAGAGCATGAGGAACCCCCAGAGCTTCTGGAACACGACAGTGACTTCAGTGATGAAGAAGTCAACAATAGCGAACACGATAGTGAGAGTGAACAGGACGCGAGTGATTGTGAACCAAGTGGAAATTTTGAAGAGGAACCTTTCACAGGTAAAGACAAACTTTCAAAATGGCAGAAATATCCAATATCAAAGCGTTCTAAAACTAAATCTAAAAACGTTGTGAAATGCAAACCGGGCCCAAAAAATATTTCGGACGATGTAAAATCTCTGTTTGATTTCTTTCAATTATTTTTTGATGTAAATATTGTTCAAGAAATTTTACGAAGTACCAACCTCTGCATAGACAACATTAGGTCAAAATTTACGAGGTCTCGCAATTGTTTACCACTTGAGATAGAAGAATTGTATGCAATTATAGGGGCATTGTATTTCATAGGCAATAAAAAGTGTTCAAAAACGAATGTCACGGAGTTGTGGGCTACCGACGGAACTGGATTTGAAATATTGCGAGCTGTTATGAGTGCTAAAAGATTTTTTTTTTTACTCAGGAATATGCGACTTGACGACCTTACAACCAGGGTAATTCGCAGAGCACAAGACAAGTTGGCACCCATTAGATATGTTTTTGATTGTTTTGTAAAAAATTGCACCACATATTATGAAATGGGCCAATACGTTACAATAGATGAAATGCTTCATTCATTTAGAGGCAGGTGTTCTTTTATACAATATATACCAAGTAAGCCAGCAAAATTTGGACTGAAAATGTTTGCAGTTTGTGACTCAAGTGTTTATTACTGTAATAATTTGGAAATTTATTGCGGACAACAACCAGAAGGCCCATTCAAAGTTTCTAACACACCTTTAGAAATAGTAAAATGCCTGATTGTGCCTCTTGAAAACTCTAATAGGAATATAACAACAGATAACTGGTACACAAGAATTCAATTAGGAGAGTACCTTAAATCGAAAAACCTTACCCTCATTGGAACAATCAAAAAGAATAAGAGAGAGATACCTGCTGAATTTTTACCAAACAAAAATAATCCTATCGGGAGCTCTCTTTTTGGTTTTCAAAAACATAAAACATTGGTAACTTATGCAACAAGAAGAAATAAATCTGTTATATTATTATCGACGATGCATGACGATAATACAATTGATCAGTCAACCGGTAAACCTGAAATAATTATTGATTACAATAAAACAAAAGGAGGAGTGGATACGATGGACCGTATGATCCAAAATTATACTGTATCACGCGTAACAAAAAGATGGCCTATGTCAATATTTTTTACGATGCTCAATATCGGAGGAATAAATGCGCATATTCTGCACACACAGAAACATTTGCAAAGCCCACTAATACGCAAAACATTTTTGAAAACTTTAGGGATGGAGCTGATGAAAGCTCAATTATGCAAAAGAGCGAAAATTCAAACATTGCCTCTAGATAAACGTCATTTTCTTCAAAAAGAACGGTACGGGTCACCGGAACCACAATGCTCAGAACCGCCACCTCAAAAAAAGAAGAAAGGAACCTGTCATGTATGTGGAAGAAAACACAATACTTCAACCACCATCACTTGCGACATCTGCCATAAATTTGCATGTAAAAAACATATAAAAAATACAGTGGTTTGTTTATCATGTGACGCTCCTAACGTGAGTGAGGATAGCGAATAAAAAAGAAGTAATTGTACGATGCCCTAATATTATATTGTATGGACGCCAATTTATTTATGTCAACATTTTATATTATTTTATTTATTGCAACAATTTTTTGTATAATCTTTACATTATATTTATTTGAATTAAATTAATTAGTTTGTTATTTTGATGTTTATATAAATGGAGATTAATTTACGTTATAGATAATTATGGACTCGAAGATAAAAAATGACATAGAATATTAAATATGAACGTTTCATTTGTATTTTTTCATATTAGATAAACTGTTTTAAAAAATCTCTAATGTAAAAATAAATAACTCAATAAATACTAGAACTAAATTTATATAAATATAACTAATAAATTATATTATAATTATTATAAATTATAAATAACTAATGAAATTCCTATGCATAACTGAAAATATTTTATTTTTTCCATACATCTATAAAAATAAAATATATCTTAAAATGCTATTAAAACACTGTATAATCGAAGAATTGAAAGTATAAAGTAAAATGAATACATACCCAAAGATCTGAATAAGGGAAAATAGAAAAATTGATTGTAGCACAAAGTACTACACGCGCCCGCTCGCGTCATAGAAAAGAGCGCACCCGCTCGCGGGTTAATTAAATCAGCCATCTAACTTTGTCCAAGCTGTACAATTTCAATGTATCTACATAGCCTGCTCTTGGCAAGCTTGTCTGGTGAGTGAGATGTCCTGATTTCCAAGGAAACAAATAAGGGAAAGAATAAGAGCACACATTAATTTCCCATTGTATTCTGTCTGAACGCTAGAATTATTAGGAAGCCTTCTCTCCATAACCAGCTTAAACTGGCTAATGACAAAAATTAGTAGTGTATAGACTATATCCTTAATATTATTCCAGTCATACTTCACTAGTTGTTTGAAGCCACACAGTCAGATGCATAGTGCGTAAGTAATTTATAGTTTCATATAACAATAAACAACAATTAAAATAAAGATGTAGAAACCTTTATAGTCAGGGAAAGTAGCTTTTTAATCTAAATTTTCCATTTATGCATATCCTAGTGTACCCTTTTCAGCTACCATATATATAAAATATGACATCCATTCTATGTAAAAAGGCTAATGAGGACGAGTTGACAAAATAGTGTGTAGCCCCAGTGGGATGAAGCATTGTAATTTGGTGAGTCCAGATTACTTCTGTGTCTAATGAAGGATCCAAAATCATGACTGACAGTTAAATGGCCAAACAACAAATCAAATTTGACGATGAATAAAATAGATGATTCCCTTAAGGAAAATCTGCTAAAATTTCAGCTGCAGGTTTTTCCATTTTTAATCTCTACTCTATTTACCATTTACTCTCTTGCCTTCTTCTAGCTTTAATGAGTCAAAATGTTTAAAAATAAGGTTTACTAAACAATTTTGCTACTTGAACAAAAATGACAAGGAAGCTTGAGTACTATCAGTTTTAATGTAAAAGAACCAGGTTGTGTAGTGTTCATCATAAAACATGGTTTTAGCAGATTTCCCTTGAGGAAAATCAGCTATTGAGGTTGTAATAATCATGACATGATTTTCGAAAAAAATTCCTCAGATACACATTGAACCTACTTAGGAGATGACGAAAACGAGGTCTGTTCAAAATTATCCTATATCTATATATATATATATATATATATATATATATATATATATATATATATATATAAAATTGTAACCTCTGTCTGTACATTGATTTTTTTCGCGAAATTTCACGATAACTTTTCGTTTCACATGTCATAGACACCATAACTGCATTTTGTTTCTTTGGTGTCTGTTTGTTTGTTTGTTACCTTTTCACGCATAAACGGCTGAACCAAATTTTATGAAACTTGGTATGTATATTACTAATAACCCAACTTAGACTTTAGGCTATATTAATATCCTCTGAGACGAACAGGAGTGGGGGTTATAAGGGAAGCCTGAAATTAAAAATAGCGATATTTGATATTTCGTTTCCTATTGGTTTTTCGGCAATTATGCACATAACAAAAGTTGTTTATTTTGTTATTTAGAGTAACTTTTGTTATATATCTTTTTTTCGTATACCGAATTATAAACGAGATATACGCTAAAACCTATAGCGGAAGTGAACAATTATATTTGGGACAAACGACCCAACCGAATTAAATAAAATTCCGTATGTGAATTAATAATAACTCCTTCATGATAATAAGCTGTACCATTATTTCTAGAGACGAGCAGGAGTGGGGGTTGTAGGGGAGGCCTGAAATTAAAAATAGCAATATTTCGTTTCCTATAGAATTTTAGGCAATTATGCACATAACAAAAGTTGCTTATTTTGTTATTTGGAGTAACTTTTATTATATTCACTTTTGTCGTATACCGAATTATAAACGAGATATACGTTAAAAACTACTGCGGAAGTCAACAATTTTATTTGGCACAAAAAACTCAAACGAACTAAACCAAACTCGGTATGTCAATTAGCACTAACGCCTTCCTTATAATAAGCCATACTAACATTTCTAGGGACGGGCAGGAGTGGGGGTTATAAGGGAGGCCTGAAATTAATAATAGTGATATTTCGTTTCTTATTGGGGTTTCGGCAAATATGCACATAACAAAAGTTGTTTATTTTGTTATTTAGAGTAATTTGCTCAACAATTCTTTTCAATATGAACTACCAGGTACAGCACCTGGAAAAATTAATTCAAGTGTGTGTCAATATTTTCTCCTTAATAATTCAAATCTATGCATAATTCACAGGACACGGGAAATATGACAATATGCAGGACAGTGAAGTCTTACATAAAAAAATAATTTTATTATTAACAAATGCCGACAACGGGTATTAACCCTAAACACTGGAACGGGTAAATGTCAAAATATTGTGCAAAGTAAAGCCTTGCCAAAAATATACCATCACCATTCAGCCTCAAATGAATTCCCGAGCGAAGCCGGGTATCTGAGCTAGTATATATATATATATATATATATATATATATATATATATATAAAATTGTAACCTCTGTCTGTACATTGATTTTTTTTCGCGAAATTTCACGATAACTTTTCGTTTCACATGTCATAGACACCATAACTGCATTTTGTTTCTTTGGTGTCTGTTTGTTTGTTTGTTACCTTTTCACGCGTAAACGGCTGAACCGAATTTTATGAAACTTGGTATGTATATTACTACTAACCCATCTTAGACTTTAGGCTATATTATTATCCTTTGAGACGAACAGGAGTTGGGGTTATAAGGGAAGCCAGAAATTAAAAATAGCGATATTTAGTTTCCTATTGGTTTTTCGGCAAATATGAACATAACAAAAGTTTTTTATTTTGTTATTTAGAGTAACTTTTGTTATATACACTTTTTTCGTATACCGAATTATAAACGAGATATACGCTAATACCTATAGGCGGAAGTGAACAATTTTATTTGGGACAAAAGACCCCACCGAAATAAATAAAACTCGGTATGTGTATTAGAACTAACGCTTTCATTATAACAAGCCATACCAACATTTCTAGGGACGGGCAGGAGTGGGGGTTATAAGGGAAGCCAGAAATTAAAAATAGCGATATTTCGTTTCCTGTTGGTTTATCGGCAAATATGAACATAACAAAAGTTGTTTATTTTATTATTTAGAGTAACTTTTGTCATATTCATTTTTGTCTTTTAACAAAGTATAAACGGGATATACACTATAAACTAAAGCGGGGGTCAACTATTTTATTGGGCGCTAACGATTGAACCGAACTTAACAAAAATGTCAATTAGCATTAATTCTTCCATGGTTATAAGCTATATTAAAATTTTTAGGTTAGAACGGGAGTGGGGGTTATAAGGGAGACCTGAAATAAAAATTCGCGATATTTCATTGTCTATTTGTTTTTCGACAAACATGCACATAACAAAAGTTGTTTACTTTGATATTTAGATTAATTTTTGTTTTATACATTTCTCCAGGTACAATGTGTGGAGCAAGTAATTTGCGTAGAAATATTGATATGCTCAACAATTCATTCCAATTTGAACTATGAGGTACCTCACCTGGAAAAATTAATTCAAATCTATGTTAATATTTTGTCCTTAATAGCTGAAATCTATGCATAATGCACAGGAGACGGGAAATATGACAATTTGGAGGACAGTGAAGATTTACATAAAAAATTAATTTTATTATTAACAAATGCCAACAACGGGTATTAACCCTAAACACTGGGACGGGTAAATGTCAAAATATTGTGCAAAGTAAAGCCTTGCCAATAAAATACCATCACTATTCAGCCTCAAATCAATTCCCGGGCGTAGCTGGGTATCTGAGCTAGTATATATATATATATATATATATATATATATATATATACATATTATTGACGTTCTACAGTTATTGTTCTATACATTTATTCGTAGCTCAAATATTAAGTGAATAATACGTGTTTTCTGGTTTTCAACATTCAGTATATCCTCACTTCTACTCATCGGAGTTTGACTTAGAAATTTGAATTATGTGGTGAGAAGAGAGAGTGTGTTATGCCAATACGTGGGAAATCTGCTTAGTTTACGCAGCCCTTGTTTGACGGGCGTTCATTAAGTTCTGATGGCTATCTGCTCCATCGATTATACAAACTTGTAAAAAAAAAGTTGTACTTCCTTTTTAAAAAGCACACGCTCAGACACGTAGAATAAACAAAATATATATCCTATCAAAATCAAATAAATGTATAGAAAATTAAATAAATGTGTAGCAGTAAGTCACATGAGCTTATGAAATTTATCACCCTAGTGATAATAAAATTGATAATAGTACCTATGCCATGGAGGAAGAGAATCAACATAAGCAACTAAATGTTCATCAAGGTATGGTGTTCGTGGTTGTCTCCCATGATCAGCAACAACTCTATTGTCTCTGCCAAGGTTCCGTTCACCAATATTCTTAATGCTGTCACAAAGTTCTTTTCCTAGTCCTTTCCAGCCTTCACTCATGAATACCTTTCTATGTTTTCTATATCCTCCAAACAGTTCATCAGCACCCATACCTAGTAATACAATCTGCAAAAAAGGTGGGAAATTGAGTATAAGGAATATAAAAATGATGGTTTTAATATTTATACATAAAACAATTTTTTTCAAAAATATATATTTAGTTGAGATTCAAAGTGACAGAAATAAATGATCTGTTGAAAATTGTTTTCCTAATAACTGTAATACACATATGCATATTACTATACAATAACTAATATTGTAAAACCTTTGAACAATTTCTCAGACTAAATTCTAACAGCATACACATAACTTTTTTATAGCTACCTGGACATACAGAAATTAAGGAAAGTAAGGAGATCAGCAGCTTAGCAAAAGCAATGTTAGATATGCCAGACATTGACATAAACTGTACAGAACAGCAAGATGTAATAATCGAATACACTAAGGTAAGATCAGTGACAGCAATCTTGGGATAAGACACATGAGAATAAACTAAAGACAAAGCATTTAGGATATCATCCTCTAACTTTTTCACATGATGCATGTTTGAATGCTAATCTCTAAAACCACATTGATTCAATTCAGAATGATTTAAGAACTAATGGAGTCTTTGATTCAACATTTTTTCAAGCAGCTTAGAAGGACAGCTAGTCAACGAAGTGGGTCGATAGCAGGACACAATTATTTTATCCTAGCCTACTTATTATGTTTCTCAATGTAGTTTACACAAAACATTATAATTAAATGTATGATGTACACTTTGGATGGTACATACAGAAAATAAAGCTCCTTTTTACTAGGATAGTGCACAAAGTAGAAAGAGGGGGGTGAGGTTTAGAAACTCTAAGCAATCTACATATCAGTTCAAATAAGCTATCCATCAGTGGCCTTCCCAGAACAAGAGCATCCCGATAACCAATAGCAACATGGCGCAATTAAGTAAACACATAATTTCTAAACAAAAATTGTTATCTTACATGTCCAAAATAAGAATTTAATAATTCTTATTAAACTTTTTCTTATTAATATTCACAATGTGCAACTGAAGTCATAAAAGGAGCATTTCAAATGTATATTGTAAGGAAGATATGCATGGGGATTCAAAAGTAATTATACAAATGAAAGAAGCAAGTCTCTGTAGATTATTTATATTAGAACAGATGGCAGAAAAGGATAGGAATCATCATTAAGATGAAAGCTTACCCGTGCTGGTGAACAATAGAATTCTTCATTTAACAAGCCTTGACCGCGTGCAGCAAACCACAAAGCACATCCTAAGCTATCATCTAAGATGCTTGATAAAGGACTTATAAGTTTTGAAATATGTTCATTCCTTTTATTTTTTAGCTCGTCGGATGGAACATTAATCTAAAATCGCATAAAATATTCATAAATTTATTTCAATCAAATAAAATAATAGAAAATTGAAGAGAGCTAAGCAGCATCAAGATTAAGGCTTTTCTTTTAGCAGATTTTGCTTAAATGAAATCCTCTATTGAGGTTGTACTCATCACAAAATGTTCATTGTGTAGGTGTGTGTACGCAACTTTAGATGTTTAGACCAGGAGTAAAATCAAAAATTCAAAATATCTCCAATATTTTGAGACAGATTAAACAATGTTATGTAATCAATCCTGTTAACATTTAAAACTCTACAATTGCTATTCTATACTTTTTTCTCTAACTGCAATAATAATTGAGTTATTTGTATTTTTTTTTCAGTATTTAGAAAAAAAACCCGTTCCTATTCAACTCATGTCAACAATAAGCCTATATATCACCAAATATCTTATACCAAACTTAAGTACCAGATATTATTTTATAATTCTTATGTTGCTGGATGTGGGAGTGCAAATCTAGGAAACAGTTCTTAATAACTGGAAGTCTACCACCAATTTCTATATTAAAGCACAAGCCCTTTTGGCACTAGCGTGCCATCATCAGGTACTCGGCTGTATAATAGATGTTAGAGCTAAGGATTTATTCCAGAGTAGTGCCCCCAAAGCCTTAGTCCCACCCTGGTTAGAAAAGGGTGGTAACCTGTCCCAGTTAGCCTTAGTTGCAAAAAGTGGATGTCAATAAATCATTATAAAAAACATCAAGAAGTCTTAAAAAGAACAAGATTAATTATATGAAAACAACAAAATAATTTACCTCAATGAAATTCCATGTCCTGTTGGGGCACAATGATTTTAATTCATCTAAGGTTTTTCTGCCAGTTCGTCTGTCTGGGACAATTTCAAAGGTATGCTGTGCACTTCTTTGAAAGGCCACATTATAAAGGTCAATAGACTCATCAACATCAACAAAACTATTAGCAATAAGGGCAAGAATGGCGGAGTCTAGGCCACCAGAGAAAAGTATACCAAGCTTGGAATGACAACAGTGTTGTTTTGATGAAATACAATTCCTGCAGAACTTTGGTTTCCTTATAACTCTTTTCCTAACAGATTCATAAAGTAAAGTCTTCAAATCTTCAACAATCTTACAGAATAAAGGTTCCTCCAATGCTCTTAGAAATAATAAAGACCCTGCTTGAGTAGACATTGTTCCTAGATGAACAAATTAAATTATAATGAATCAACAATAAAAGAATATCAATTTCCACTCATTAATTACTAAATACTCTCACAATAATGTATCTTCAAAGTATAAACATGGGGCAATCTAAGATATGCTAGGAAAGGCCTCTTTATCATTCATTTATAATTATTAATCACAAGGTTTGTCTGAGCAATGCTTAAATTGAATATAGTTAGCGTACTGAATATAATGTAAAACTGCATCTTTTGATGGTAAACAATGGGCATTTTCAGGCGGGGGGGGGGGGGCAAAACATGGTGATAAACTTTAATTAATTTTTGTAATGACGGTAACAGCCTTCAGAAAATAACAGACCTTTAACGAATTTCGTCTTAGGAAAGAACACCCTTCCTAGGCGAAGGTCATAGTAGTTTATCACCTGAGAAAAAATTAAGTGTTGTTTTTTTCCAATGTGGGATGCCATTTATGGAATAAAATAAGTTTATATAACAAGAAAAAAGGATTTGTTGCACTCCTAAGACCCAAAATGTCTGCAATATTTCTTAAACAGTCTCTGTCAAATAATACTAGCAATTAATGCTTGCATCTTAAATGTGTTGCCTTAAATCCTCCTCATTTGAATACATCTCTTTCTTAATAAATTTTCAAACAAAGGAATCCACAGAAGAAAAATCGGGAAACCTTGATGGTCATGGAATTATACTTCCATTTCCAATATCTGTATTAAACTGTAAACTGGATTAGTGTCAATGATACTTGAGATAGAAAAATGAGATAGACTTATGGCATACTTATTGTTTAAACCTTATGCTAAGTAACAATCCTCATGGTTAGTGATAAGAAACTAATTCTCCCAATATTTCTAATAGTATCTGAATCCCAGCCAATTAAATAATAAATCATTTATAATCTGGAGCAGTGTGTAAAACAAATAAGTATTGCTGGAAGTTGAAACTTCAATTTTATATGAATTTCCTATAAAAATTGGAAAAGAACATTAATTAATGCCAAAATATCCATTACTGTCTATTTGGATAAGTAAATTACCTTTGAATATTAGGTTCTGGTTTTCTGAAAGAAAATTTCACTAGGAATTCTATTTTCTACTTTTGCTTTTGAGGATACCACATGAATTTCAGCAAAAACAGGAACACATTGATAAAACACAATAATTTAATTTACTCTTACGCAGTTAGAAATTGTTGAAATGTTTTGTCGCTTGTTGGGTTTACTTATCTTTTTCACACCAAGTGCTGTTCGCCCTGTTTTATATAAATATGTACTGTATAAGTACATAGTTACAAGGTGATGTGATAACTCTTCAAGATAATGGAGCCCTATGAAAAACTTTATGGGGAGTCCTTAAAAGAATTAGTGTGTCTCTGATATTTTTTTCTTATATAGCTAAGGCTCAGATTTGTTCTAAGATATTTAGAGTGACCTTAAAATCTACCAAAATACTAACCTGAATTTAGAACAAAATCAGGTACTTCGGGCTCTTTATTTAACCAAGCACTGCCAAATACTGTGGCGAGAACTTTGTGTTTTAGCTCTGACTTGGTGTCAACGTGAACTTCTAAATTAATTACATCTGTAGTCAGCATGTGGCACCAAGGGTAAATTTCTAAAACTGAAAGAAAAGAAAAAAAAAACATGAACAACAGTCATGAAATAAATATAAAATGTTTCTTTTGTACAAATTAATTTTGTGATAAACAGTTGAAGAGTTATAGAGGTTTAAATCACCTTCCACACTTCTTCTATAGAAATAAAGCTTTATGTAAAGAGCTAAAAGGAGACAAGCTGTTTGCCACCAGGTGTTGGTAAATCTATAATCATTTAAATTCTAATAATCAGAAGTAGGCAAATGTATAAAATTTTTAGCTCATATATAATTTTAAAGACAGACTTAGCTTTGAGAGATTGATTTTGCAATGTTTCCCTAAATACTAGAATATTGTTACAATGTGCCAATAAAGAAAAAGAAAAAAATAACCATATATATATTTTTTTTTGATAAAAATTCACCTTGATATGCATAAACACTGATTATTTTTAAACAATAAAAGTTTATTATAAAATGTAAATTTCTTACTTATATCAGGAGCACACAAATCAATTTTGAATATGGAACCACTCGGAACTTCAGTAAATTTTTTACTATCCTGGCATGAGAGACCAACAGAAGAAAGTTCGATTGTATCTCTTGAGATACACCATAAAAGACTATGACGGCCCAAAACGTCTCTTCCAAACCACAATTCTTTTGAAACCGCATCAAAATAAATGAATGCATATGGGCCACAGATGAACTGCAAGTAATTAATTCCATGGCTCAATATTTTTGAGAATACTTCTTCGGAGTCATTTAGTTCGTCATATACATCTTCCCCACCTGCAGCCTAAAGCAACGAATAATAAATTACACAATTTGTTTTCTTCATAATATTAAATTTTAAATATTACTTTAACAATTAGAACTCTCTTCAAGGTCTAAAAATTAACTAATTGATTAGCTTGAATACAATTGAGCATAGTTCTGTGATTAAATACTAAACTAGGATTTGCTAAATCTCACTAGTCACACTAAAATTTCTGCAGCAAAAGGATCTGTCGACTTCATCCTGTTATTTTTATTCATTTGCTTAGTGACGACTCAACATCATGAGGCAATTTAATAAAGAACTACCAATCTTTGATATGTTTAAAAAGATGTAGAGATAGGATATCTAAGAAAAAACAAACAAATAGATGGGATATCTCAAAAAATAAACCTCCTAGCTAAATGTGACATTTACAAGCATAACAAGAAAGTGTTAAAAAGGCAAATTAAAAGCATTCACTAATTAGTCATGTTCCTACCAGAGCAGTTGCGCCACAGAGTTTTATGGTTATATGTGTACCTGCCAAAAATGAAATTACATGATTAACCCTTTCCTCCCGCAAAGCCACTACAGTTATGCATTAACCCAGTAATCGTGGCATAAATGTCAATAAATACAAACATCATATAGTCTTCATTAAAGTATTGCTCAATAAGCTTCATTTCACATAGGAATTGGGTAATAACTCTAAGTCCTATTGAAAGCATGTAGAGCGTGATTTTGTAAAATGTTGAAATATCCTCTGGAAGAGGTGTCTGTATGATATGAAACAGTTTTAGTAAATTAAAGCATATTAAGAATAATAATGTTTATAATTCATGCCACTAGAATAATGTATATAGTTAAATTTGATCATTTTTTAAATGACTGATTAACTCAGGGATAAATATGTAAATTTTAATACTTTTCAAGTTTATAAAGTGTGGAAAAAGGAACACCCTGCATTGAGTTTTAAATTTAAAAAAAAAAAAAAAAAAAAAAGGCACCTATGATCTAGATATTAAATTAATCTATTTAACTTCCATAGTTAAAAAGGCTTCAAAGGTATAACATTCAAAATAGCCTGTAATTTAAAGGTTAGATAAGCGCTCAGTGAGAGGGAGATATATAAAACAATAAACATTAAACAAAGATCATTAATTAAAGCAGTGCAAGTGGATCCCTCATCCTTATTAAATTAGATGAGGTATAGTGAGGCAAAGACATTATTATGAATTGGCAACAATCAGCAGTTTCTTCTAAAAGTTCAACTAAACTTTGGAGTGGTGGGTCTAATCACCACATGTAAAATGGGTGATCTCGTTAAATAAGGTAGAATGCCGCTCATGGTTAGAAAATCATAGATAACCTGTCACAATCATAGTAAATTAGAAAGAAAAACAAAACAATATATATTCTTTTAAAGCAGCAAAACAAAATAAGGTATTATACACACACACAAGTTGTCAATAAAACTTACCAAGTCTGAGTATTTATCTCCATTCCACAGAAACAGAGACTCATTAGGGGCTGTAAGCGGCTGAGTTTTTGTACAAGGCCCTTGTGTCCATAGTGTGGTTCCAAAAACATTGCACCACCAATCAGCGAAAAGTTTTACTTTTATTTCACAAAAACCATCGGGACCACGGTTTTTAAGAAGATCCTTATTGTGACATGCCTAAAAAAGAGCATTTGTATAGTTCTGAGATAAGGAAAATTTTATTTATTATCTTAGAATGATTATTATTTAACGATGAAAAGATCCATAATGAGGGAATCACATTTTCATTCATAAAATGTCTGCCACTCAGAGGCTGTGTGTCAACTAAAGCAGATTTTCCACAGACTGTAATGACACACACATTATGTTAAACCGTTTTCTACTTCACCCTTAGTTAAAAACCTCTATAAACAAGACTGGAAATTTAAGCTGTGCTTGGGATGTTTGATGATATAGCATTAAATAGAATGAGTAGAAGTGGGGATTTAGTCAAGGATGAAACTCTAAAAAACCAATAACTCTTTAAATGCTCAAGTCCAGGAGAAATGTTTGAGCACATTGAGTTTAAAAAATAAAAAAAACTGATTATGTAATACTTCAAATCAAAATATACATTTCACCATATCATTGTAAAATTCACCCCTAACAATTATAGAGAAATGACTTTATTTATTTTATACAGAATTATAACATTGCCATAAATTCAAACACTCACTCATTGAAGAAAAGATTGGAATGACAAAAATCACAACTAGCATTTCACAGCTATGTTCACCTCGCAAGCTATAAAAAAATATGAAATAGTACTTACAGCATATTCAATAATATACTTCAATCACTACTAGACTGACATATCAACTAGTTCTGAGACGTTTTAAACAACTGATGAATAAACTTCTAAGTAATAATAAATGTATTTATGACTAGCTTTGTTTAGAATATATTTGTAGTGAATAACGAGTGAGAATGTTAATCATTGCAAGACTAAACTCTACCCAATCCATTTACATTTCCCAACTCAATATTTACTACGACAACTCTCAGAGAACTATGGATAATCGGTGTGCTATTGTAGTCTAGAAGAATAGATATTAAACATTTTTTAATCGAAATATAAATCATAATCATGGATGGCATTCAATATTATGTATTAATCCGCAAGAATGATTTTTTTTTCCTGACAAAAGTTGTGACTCCTTTTGTCAGGAAAAAAAAAATCATTCTTGCTGATTAATACATAATATTGAATGCCATCCATGCATAATAGTGGGTAGCTATTTTATATACTTAATAACTTCTCTCCAGTCACAACAACAATTAAAAATACTCTTTTGCATATTTAGATACTTAATATTCATAATGGTATCTACATGTTAGGGACAGAAATGTGTGCCATATTAATTGAGTTATGTTAATAAGTAGCAGAAATAACTTACCTCTAAACTTTTATATTTCAAAATTTTAGTAGTACCCCCGTAAAATATGTGTGTGCCTGTATGAATATGTATATATATATATATGTGTGTTAGTGTGTGTTAGTGTATGCATGTACACATATATATTTTAGTGAAATTTTTAGCATGGGAAAATTATTTAGAATATTAATGTGGAACCCTAGCAATAGCATTATATAGCATTATATAAGTAAAAGCATGAGCATATTCAACAAAAAAAATATTCTTCCCAGAACAGCTCTCAATGACGCAAATGTAATCATAATAAATGGTAAAATCCAAACTCTATTAACCAAATAACATTCGTAGACTGTAATAAATACCTGACCTGCTGTTCCAAAATAGAGTTTCCTCTATGTAAAAAGCAAGAAATGCCACACATCAGGAATTTAAATTTGGTGGCAAAAGTTTTACCATATATATGTATAATTAATCATTTAAGAGCCCCGAGTATCAGGTAATTCAGATTTTAATAAATACTTGTACAAATCAAAAATATGTTAAACAATGTTTGACACTTGGAAATGAAGCTCTTTGAATTAAGATGGCCGTTCTGTAATGAATACTCAACATCAATTCCACTGAATGTACCACTAACAAGAACATTACTTTTATGATGTCACAAACATTTAAAGCTTTTGTTGGGATAGGGCATGCAAATTATCATACTTATTTCATAAGAAATCATTTTTTTATATTGTTAAATATTGGATATTAGATTTTTTTAAAGCCCTTAATTGATTAGGACTATTTTGATTAGATATATTTACGGTTTCTTTTTCTTTCACCTCTCGTATAATATGTTCGTTTCATATAGCTAGCAAACTGCTTATGTAATTTATTTATCTTTTTGTATATAAGATAAGTGCCAATTTTATCCTATTGAGGTTAATCGGGACGTGTTATCTACAGGTTACCACCCTTTTATAATTAGGGTGTGACACTATAGGGCTTATAATAGCATTGCAAGGAATAAAGTTCTCATTCATTGTTCAGTCTAAAAATTTCCCGAACAACGCTACCTCAGCAATGCTACTTAATAATTACGAAGGAATGCTATCCATAATTAAGATTAATACTCTTCACCATGTTTTGAACGGATCAGACAGATTGACCAGGAAATAGATTTTTTCTCAGTATTCTTGAAGACTAAAAATGAATTATACAAGCTCTCTTTAAACTAAATATTCAGTTATAAAGCCTAAACCCTGAGACGGGAAATGTAAAAATATTGTGCACAGTACAGTCTTGCCACAAAAAAAAATACCGTCATCATTCAGCCTCTAATGATTTTCCGAGTTAAGCCGGGTACCTTAGCTAGTATTCTCTACTTTTATGGGGGGAAACGATTAGTAAAATGGTAGTGGAGGAGGGGGGGGTACTGAAGGCTGAAAACAAGAAAGTACAAATAAATCTCTACAAATATAAAAAGTATTACATTTTATTTTCAATGAGATTGGTTTATACTATTTTTCTATCCGACGTATAATAACGGAGATAATTCCATTTTCCGGCTAAAGTGTATTTTAGTCCCCCCCTAGCCGCCATCTTGTTACGTCACTCTCCGACAACTTGTTTCTTCCTACCTTCCGACATACAGTCGGATGTATTGCTTTCTACTAGTGTTTACTATTCATATACTTTCCGCTTTAGCTATGGCTTAACAAAGTGAGTGCACCCAAAGTTTTTTACTCAATTGGAAGTGCAGAGAAAGCGTGCCATTATTGAATGGTGCATAAAAGTGGGATTCTTGTCGCCTACGTGCGAATGCCCAAAATGTGGGAAGAACATGCGCCTGCTACAGCGAGAATATTTTGCTGATGGATTTCAATGGCGATGCAGAAAAAAAGGCCAAAATCATCATGATATTTGTAGGAGCGTTAACCCTAGAACTACCAAGGGGGGGGGGGCTCCTTGAGCCCACAACTTTTTGTTTTTGTTCCCTATCACCCAATTTTAATGGGATATTTTTGATATGTTATGTATTCCTCAGAAAAACATCCTAGAGTGAGGGCATAACAATAAAATTAAATAAAAAAATTTCTATGTTGAGAAAAAAAAAATTTTTTGACGTATGGGCTCGAGGAGCCCCCCCCCCTTGGTAATGCAAGGGGTAGTTATACACTTAAGTACCAAGGGGGGGGGGGCTCCTCGAGCCCACTGATATTTAATACTACTTTTAACTAGTAATTCAAGTGTTATTAATTATATTGCTCAAATAATAATTACTTTGATGTAATTTTAACATACACAAACCTTCTCAAGTTTTTTTTTTCTCAAAAAAAATATATATATTCTCCCCATATAATTTTTTTCATATAAAAATATATTACTGAGATGGTTATAATTATTGCTCCTGATAGGTACTTTTTTAGAAAAGAGAAGATTTTCTAGGTTGTTCCCAACTAGGGGAACAGTTAGTCCATGCTGCATCCTGGATAAACACTCGGAAAAAAAATTATTGTGCAAAAGCACCGATAATTGCATTACGAATCTGATAATTATATTTTCTTAAATTATTATTCTATTATAATGTTATAATAACTTAGATATACATAACTTTTTATTCTAACAATGTTTAGATATGTTCCTCCAGTAGAATAAAATTACATTTAATTTAAAGTCATCCTTTTTTCCCCATCCGAACTTTTTTTTTTAATTTATTTTTATTTTTGTAATTAATTTTTTTTTTTCACAGGTGTCATAAGAAACGTTCATTAAACATAATCCAATAGAAATAAAAATTTTAAAAAAATTATAGAACCAAAATAAAAGGTTTTTAAGGTTGTGGGCTCGAGGAGCCCCCCCCCCCTTGGTAATCCATGCGACCTGGGAGAGGTCGGTAATACTAGGGTTAAGTTAAAATTAAAATCCCCCACACCCCCTCGGTTTTAACCACCGATGGCGTATTTTGGAGATTTTAAAGTGTTAAAAAAGATAAAGTTAGAAAAACAAAACCCCCACCCTCGGTGTTAACCACCGATGACGTATTTTGGAGATTTTAAAGTGTTAAAAAAGATAAAGTTAGAAAAACAAAACCCCCACCCTCGGTGTTAACCACCGATGGCGTATTTTGGAGATTTTAAAGTGTTAAAAAAGATAAAGTTAGAAAAACAAAACCCCCGCCCTCGGTGTTAACCACCGATGGCGTATTTTGGAGATTTTAAAGTGTTAAAAAAGATAAAGTTAGAAAAACAAAACCCCCGCCCTCGGTGTTAACCTCCGATGGCGTATTTTGGAGATTTTAAAGTGTTAAAAAAGATAAAGTTAGAAAAACAAAACCCCCGCCCTCGGTGTTAACCACCGATGGCGTATTTTGGAGATTTTAAAGTGTTAAAAAAGATAAAGTTAGAAAAACAAAACCCCCGCCCTCGGTGTTAACCTCCGATGGCGTATTTTGGAGATTTTAAAGTGTTAAAAAAGATAAAGTTAGAAAAACAAAACCCCCGCCCTCGGTGTTAACCTCCGATGGCGTATTTTGGAGATTTTAAAGTGTTAAAAAAGATAAAGTTAGAAAAACAAAACCCCCACCCTCGGTGTTAACCACCGATGGCGTATTTTGGAGATTTTAAAGTGTTAAAAAAGATAAAGTTAGAAAAACAAAACCCCCACCCTCGGTGTTAACCACCGATGGCGTATTTTGGAAATTTTAAAGTGTTAAAAAAGATAAAGTTAGGGAAAAAACCCCACCCTCGGTGTAAACCACCGATTGCGTGTTTTCGAAATTTTAAAGTGTTAAAAAAGACAGGGTTAGAAAAACAAAATGGCCGCTATCGTCATCGTGCTCCACCAGGGGGGGGGGAGGGACTAAAATACACTTTCACCCATTTTTCTAAATTCCTCCTCTCTATTCCACCCCCGATTTCAGCCATTGACCAATACGCTCTAGTGCGTAATGAAACAGTTAAAAATTGAGTATGTTTATAAAATAAATAAATATTTTTTATTCACAAACGTCAAAATCTTAATTGATGACGTCATTGCAATACGTATTTGCATGTAACCTTTGAGTAAAGTTGTTTGCGATATAAGAGTTTATTGCTAATATTGGGGATTTACTCAAGGCTGAAAACTAAAAAATCTAATATCTCCGTTAATACTAAAGTTATAAAATAAATATATATAACAATATTCATAGTAAATTTTATTTGCAATAAAATCAAACAAGTATTTCGACCGCTAGAGCGCTAACAAGTATGTATATATATATATATATATATATATATATATATAATTTTGAACGGACCTCATTTTCTTCATCTACTAGGTAGGATCGATGGACATTAGATTGAATTTTTCAAAAAACGCGCCATGATTACGTCCTCAATAGCTGATTTCTCTTAAGGGAATTCTGCTAAAATGGACAGCTTCAAGCTGCTCCTTGTAACATGAAAGAGGTTACTGACTATTGCAGTATTAATTTCTAAATAATACCGCTTTCCTTAACTGTAGTTGTAATGGTTCTTCATTCTCATCAGATTGATCGAGCCTTCATCATGTCTATTTGTCGAGTCATTTGTGATTAAAAATTCTATTTCAAGCCAGTGTAATTAAAAATCATACAACTTTAAGTAATGCAAATCGCCAAAGATGATTTATGAATATTAGTTTCTGATTTACAAATCACTTCATTCACGCTCGACATTGTCTTAAGATTTCTTTTATGCATTTATTTCCAGTTAACATGTGCTTGGTTGAAATCGGAGGATGTGTAGTCTCCCCTTTAATTTCCTACAAGATAGGCTGTATTATTTAATACTTCGGCTTAATTTGGGAAAAATATTAATATATTATGACTCAGTATTTTAGTGTCATTATCTCCAAACAAGACGTAAATATTAATTGTGTAATCTGTTTAATGATCACTGCAACAAATGCAGCTAGGAGCAAGATTTTCGTGAATTAGTTAGATAATGCCGCAGGGTTAGCCCCCCCCCCCTCTTGGCAATTTTAGATAAGCGTGTATCTAATACGTTTATTCTTTCACCCCATAGATTTTGTATATTTATCATAATAAAAATTGTTCTTTCCAAGATCCGTTAATTTACTTCACACTTTTAATTGATTCTTACAACTTTTTTTTAAAGATGATTTTCTTATCTGTAATCAACTCACTTCTGAAAAGTTTATAAATGCCGCCAATCTTATGATCTGCCCATACACTGTTGCTTTCTTTGCATAGTTGACCGTATTGGTATTTTAAAGTAATAATTGTTGTTGTCAATCTCTTCTCCTGAAGATTACCTTACTTTCTTAGTCCACTTGCTGCGTTAAACACTTTAATCTAGCGTTATCCGATTGTATTATTTTGTACGTAATATTTTTGTAATACCTCTCGTGTTTAGGTTGTCATGGCGAAAGTCCAAATTGGTAATGTTTTGGTTCTTGATAATCCATCGTCGTTTTTGAATCCTTTTCAATTTGAATTAACTTTTGAGTGTATAGAAGAACTGAAAGAGGGTAAGTATTCAATATATATATATTGCGTTACTTATTCTGCTTTGTGCTTGCTAATATGTACATAGGTGGAATCATGTTTGTTGTTGCTTTATGCTTTGAATATTTATAAAGTAGATTAAAAGTTTGTTTTCAGTTTATTTATTTAGGAGGTAATAGTATTGCGAATAATAAAGCATATTTTCTTCAATTTTGGAAACTATTATGTAGAGTTTAAATGAGGTGAATCTAATATTAGCTACTGAAGGTTTGGAGAATAACTAGAGAAGAAGAAAAAAAAGTTGATTCATTTATCTATCAGTTTTACATTAGGTGGCTAAGATATAATGATTTTGTCTGTACTATAAATTTAGATACTTTGATTAGAAATAAATTGTGTCATTTTTATTTAATTGATTCTAAGACTTCCACCTACCAACTCATGTATTGTTTTTATCTATTTAATTTTTGTATTATATAACTTGTTGTGCTTATTAGTTCTGATCTCCATTATAATGTCAGTTGCAAATCATATTAGCATTTCTGAATGATATTTGTGTAAATTTGTAGTTTCCAAAAATGTTATAAAAGTAAATAATTAATTATTTAAATATGACAAGATATGTCAATCATAATCATTGGTTCTCTAATTAATCATAAAAAAAAACAAAAAAACTTTACGATGGAATTTTTATGCATTGTATATCGTTTACAAAAATTGAATTCATTTTCATTTCTAAGCAATTATTTATGAGCTCCTCAAAAAAATGTAATTTACTCAGGGGTAAAGTCTTATAAAATAATTTGAAATGAAAACGTTACCAGATTTAAGGCTTTATTAATTAAAACTCAAGTCATTCGAAAAATTTTACTGCCACTTCTACCTCTTACTAAAGCCATGTGGCAGGTTTTTGCCCTTCATGAGCTGTTGAGGCAATGATTTTTGTTTTATCTCTTTATGCAAATTTCCACTCAAAATTCACTTCTGTAAAATTAGCTATCCCCTCATTTGAGAGGCTTTAGTTTGAACAGCTCAGAAACTTTATTTATGGCATCCTGGTAAATTAATTCTTGGGCAGTGATTTTCATGTTTTTAAGCCTGGCTTTTTCCATTGCAAAAGTGGAAGTTGGTCTTTTCTTGACTCCCTTCCTGTCCTGTATGTTTATTGGTACTATGTTTTGAAAATCATGTGGCTTTATTGTGATTGAAACGTTTTTTTATGTTGTTTGTTCTTTGAGGGCAATTTTTTTAGTTACGAAGCTCACATTTCTGATTAATACAAGTTTTCCTTTTGAAATAACCTGAATTATGACATCAGGTTGTGGGTTGGTTTCTCCAGTATATATAATGCTTTCGTCAAATCTGTCTAAAGAGGCTGTCATTACTGGCTGTGATTTTTATGTTTTTAAGTACGTGCAAAACTTTTTTTTTTTAATGTGAGCGCTCCATTTTCAAGCCTGTCGAAGCCTGAATAACATCTACGAAGTCTAGTATCAGTTGTGTAGATAATGGAACTTATTTTAATGAAATATCAAAACATTACTTAGCTGGTTGCAGACCTAGGTTCGGTACCAATCTCGTCCCTCCACATTCCATTTTGAAAACTGAGAAGTTATTCAATTTGGACGGATTTAACATTTTTTGTTATTTGGTTCATCAAAATAACAAAAAGTTCGTCATGCAGATGTTGCCATCTCAAATTTGATTTTATATTTCTCCTCCAATAAGAAACCCATGTAAACAGGCATTGAAATGATGCGAGATATAGTGTGACTCAGTCACTGTAAATACAATTCAGACTATTAGAATTGGTGGTTTACTGAACGCTGAAAACAAAAATATCTTCAATTATGTTTATGTTTTAGAAAACGTGTATAGTACAACTGTAGTACATTTCTTTGCTCAATAAATTTGATTTTTATCACACTTTTTGATCGGTACTTGTGTATTATATCCACCACATTTTAGTTCCACTAGCTCCACGCTAGAGTGCTGTACTGTTTTAAGTAGTACGATTCATTGCCCGCAAGGGAGGTTATACTTACCTTATAACCTTCTACGGGATTATAATGATAAATAAAAGATAACACGATTTTTAAAAATAAAACATTTTATTCACATTTAGGCGGGAAATGTGTGGAAATACTGTTCTTCATATTTAAGGACACAACTCCCTCATGTAACTGTTCCAATCAATAGCAGTCTTATTGGAAATTTGAGTTGTTTTTTGCAAAAATTGACAGATGTCAATTTTTCGCACCAGCAGTAAATGAACTTCAATGCATTACAAAATGGAATTTTACTTCCTTCGAACCAAGTGTCAATCCGAAAGCCAACTTGACCACCACACTTTCTTACATTACACTTCCAAAAAAGACTTTTTTTTCCACTATAAAGTTTCATACAATGTGATTTAGGACACTTTCTTCTGATAGCCAAAATATTCCTCTCGTGTAAATATTTAACAGCGTCTTCTTCAGCCGTTGGCAAATCCCAAAGAAGCATTTTTAAAGGACTAAGAAACTCTAAACAGCAAACGCAACTATGACAAAAGATAACCTCATTAGCCTGGGAGAGCTAGCGTCGCACTTCAGTAGCGCATTCTAGCGTGGAACTAGAGGAACTAAAATGTGGTGGATATAATACACAAGTACCTTTTGATCCAATGCATAATAATGGAGTTTAAACATGGTTATGTATTTTATTGCTTTTTTTTAACCCCCAACTGATCTGGTTTCATCCATTAATGATTTTTAGTTTTGTATGAAATGGTACAGTATTGAATGAGGTATTGACCAAATAAAAGTTATGGAGTTTATGTTAACAGTCTTATATCCATCAGTCTCACATAATAAAGGCCAGTCTAGACTCACATGTGCAAACAATGTTTTTGTTCTGTAGGTTTATCGTAACAATCTTGATTCTGGGCCTTGGTCTTACTATGAAACCCTGATCGAAATTCATTAAAATGATTTTGAATTCATTTGTCCTATGTGTAAATACTTGTATGATTCAGAATATGGCAGAATTGAACAGGCATAGGAAATTTATTATTAGTAACTGTATTTTTGTAATATTAGTTGTTTATTTTACTTTATTTTTTAGATTTAGAATGGAAAATGATTTATGTTGGGTCTGCTGAAAGTGAAGATTACGATCAGGTATTAGACACAATCTATGTTGGCCCTATTCCTGAGGGAAGGCACAAATTTGTTTTTCAGGTAATAATCTCTATATAGTTGCAATTTTAAAATATTGTTTATAGAATGTATTGGAATGATAGTCGTTCTTTAATTTTGCTTCTATGTTATTCTGAATATATCACATGTTTATAAAGCTGTTTTATTTTTGTTTTTACTGCTTGTTTAATGTCGTGAACATAAAAGTAAATCTTTTTTTCCCAACAATAGGTCTGGGTTTTATAGTCATTGCGTGTAAGCCAAGGCATTTGTTTGTTTTTATTGTCTGTAGCCAATTAATTCAAAAGAAACTTCCATTCTGTTGTGAATACTATTTAGGAACTAAAAGTTTTCATTCAGGTTTGTGAAGATCATTGCATAAAACCAAAAATTAACTATCCAAGGGTTTTTGAAATTACACATGTATTAGGAACTATTGTAATAATAAATTCTCTATATTTTAAAACAATTCCTTCAATTGATCTAAAAAGTTTTCTATTATTGGGGTTTGCTATGTTGATGATTAGTGCTTTATTGATCCTTTTTTTTTTTTTTTTTAATTTTACCATACAGTCCATTAAAACAGATTCATCCCATTAGGGAATAAAAGGTGGAGCTCCTAAGAAATAGATTTTGGAATTTATTTTTTCAAGTAGGCTATTTAATGATAAGCTCCACTTTAATAACATTTAAAATATATCATATTGTGTACATGTACATCTACTAACATGTAAAATTGTAACGTCTGTCTGTACAATGATTACTTTCTCGAAATTTCGCGATACTTTATTGTTTCACATGCCATTAACGCGATTTCTGCAATTTGTTGCTTTGGTGCCTGACTAAATTATGTTACAGAGAAGACACTAAAGTACATTTTATGTGAGGTATCAGATTTTAGTATAGTTTTAGTTACAACATACAATAATTTGTGATTAAAAGCAAATATGCTCACTTTCTTCTTTGTATTGTGTTAATATTCTGTTTAGTTATTGAAATGTCTTTCAGGCTGACCCTCCAGATGTGTCAAAGATACCAATTGAGGATGCTCTAGGTGTAACTGTTGTTCTACTTACCTGTTGCTATAGAGGGCAGGAATTTGTTCGAGTTGGATATTTCATCAATAATGAGTATGCCGATCCAGAACTTCGAGAAAATCCTCCTCCAATGCCACAGTTTGATAAGGTATTTGAGTTTTAGATAATTTGCTTATTTATCCAGTTGGAAATCTAACCTTCATATTATTGTCAGTTTATTGTTGTTATAATACTTAGAAGACTGTCGCACAAGCACTGCCTAATCTAAGCAGATTTCTCACATATTAGAACAAGTTAATGATTTCATCTTAAATTTCATTCTATATTTCTATATATTAGTTTATGCAGCCTCTGTGTGACAGACTTTTTGTTGTATAATGCAGTATAAACATGATATACCCTAAATACTGTTGCAGTCGACCAGTTTTATTCGTACTCATTAAAGTTTATTTGATACAAGCATACTATGACAAATGATGTTATTTTTTTAGACTTAATGGTGGTTCTAATATTCAGATTAGTGAGGTTATAAATCTCTGCACCCCCCCCCCCTAACACTTCATTTTTTATTTATAGAAAATTAACTTGTTATTTATTTCCAATAGAAATGTAAACTATAAGATTATTTAATTTTTATAATGTATTATTTAAACAAAGGTATGCAGAATTTGTACATTGTTTAACACCGGAAGCTGTGGGGAATCAAACTCTTTAATTCTGGTATATACTCATATTATATTATTTCCTCTGGTATGTTGATGTTATTGAAATATCTTTGTACTATCTATATCTATTAAATGTTACTTGGTAATGTCATTATTACAAAAGACAATATGCGTTTAAACTCAAAATGATTTGAGGTTACTGGGAGGGCTATGATCTCTTTCCATAGCCTGGCTTTTTTAGGTTATAGATTAAAATATTTTTAGAGTACCACTGTTATTTATTTACACCACATATATAAATTCCTAGACAATTGAAATTGTTTAATGTTTTGAATAAATAATATAAGTAAAGCAATGTTGGTTACCCTCAAGCGGGAGCGGGAGGCTTACACAGTTAATTGTGTTATTTCCTGCGGAATGTTGGAATTATTGGAATGGCTTTCTACTCAAATGTACAGGAAATATGTACCTTATAGTTGATATTTAGTTGTAATAAATGCTATCCATTATTGTGATTTGAATTATTCAAGGTGCGTCAAGCATTGGAGAGGAATTGGTTTTGGAACTCATTTTCATTTATTCTTCAAAACTAAAAATTCTAAAATTCAAAATATCTCTGTTATTATTCGTCGGATCGAAAAAATTAATAGAGCCAATTTTATTGCAAATAAAATGTTCTATAAATGTTCTTATATACGTTTTTTCAGTATCTTGATTATTAACCGAGATATATGCATTTTTTAATTTTCACCCTTGAGTAAACCCCCACTCATACTTATATTATATTAACAATAAGCTGTTATATCCTGAATCACTTTGCTTAAAGCATACAGGGGCAACAGCTGGCCCTGATGAAAAACCCAATTAAACAAAAATATTATAATACTTCAAATGAGTAAGACGAGGAGAGATTTGTGCGTTTGGCAGTACTTATAAATGCGAACAGTTCTTTTCAATAATGAAAGTTAATAAATCAAAACATCATACAAGGCTGACTGACGATAATTTGGACAATTCTTTTTGTCTTTGTATCCGTGGAATTAATCCAAACATCGATGGATTAGTTTCCCAAATTCAAGCTCGTGTCTCATTGATTTCGGTGTCGCTACTTAACTTTCGTTGTTTGTAATAACTCTAAATTTTATGATTTAATTATAATGTTCTTATTTTTTTTATTTCCTTTTTTATTTTAATAAATTGTATTATAATTACATTGTCGTATAATTTTATGTTTAATATCTATCTTTAAAAATTATGAACACTAGTTTAAATACACTACTTTTAAAAGCGGTTCACGAACATATTTGCACACTAAAGTTTGGCTTGCAACATGTAAAAGGTTGTCCATACCTGGTTTAAAGCTTAAATACCGAATATTATTCTCATTGATTTTTACTTTTTTTGATTAATGTAAATAAGTTGTGTCATGATGTCATCAATTAAGATTACAATCTTTTCTTGGAAATGTAAATAAACATTTTCAGTGGGCCTGGAGTTGGCCATTCTAGACCCAGTACATACCGCAGTACCTGATATATATAAAAGTCAAGCTCGTACAGTTAATATTTGTATACAGCTTGTTCACCCTTAGCTTACAAGCAGAACAAGCCCATTTCCCAGTCCATGTCGTAGTTGAGCATTTGCACCCTAAGTCACACTTTTGGGACCAACTAGCATTGAGAGATGCTGTCATTTGAGAATCATCTATGGAATTAGGATATCTGTGTAAACAAATTATCAAATAATAGGTCCTCAGTTTCAATGACAAGCTGAGTTCAGAAACCTTTCATACGAATAATAATGTTCTGTATAGAACAGATAATTATGTCTGTAATGGTCGTGCTTATTCAAATGAATAGTGCGTTCTTTATGATTTGATGACGCAGGAAGTCAATTGATATGGTGCTGATACCCTTTCTGGTGAAGTTTTTTGTGATTATACTCATCTTCAATTCCGTTTAACTTGAGTGCGAAACCAAGAATATCTTATTTCACTAACTAGAAGATAGTGATCACAACTAATTTATTATTATGTTGCAGGTAGTAAGGAACATTTTGGGGTCAGAACCACGAGTAACGAGGTTCAAAATAAATTGGGATGACTCAGAACCCCAAGAGCAACCAAATCAAGAAACAGAAGAACAGACTTCAGAAAATGTTGGATTCACTGAGAGCACTGGAAGCCAAAATGCAATGGAAGTGTCCTGAGCTCGAAGAATGTAACAAAAATGAGACTGACGTCACTAAAACTTGTTTTCGTGTTGTTCTAATGTTGAAGACTTAAATTCAAATTTGTGTATAGATAGGTCTACTATTACAAAAATTCATGATATCGTTTAATTATGTGCCTTTGAAACTTATTTTTTAGTTGAGTTTCAAGTGATCAACCTTTAATGAAGATATGGGCCTTAGGTTCTACAGTTTCTGGAAGAACTCCATGTAATTAATTTACATTTTTAATGCTTACTTTTTTTGGGGGGGGGGGAGTTTTATGTATAAAAATCAATTTCTATTTAATTGTGAAATTTAAATTTGACGAAGTTTTTTGGATGGAAGAGGTAATACCACTGAGGCTTTAATGATGAAAAGTTCACTCATAAATTATTTTGTTCTCCATGTAAGAAATAGTTGCTGCCATATACAATTCCTTTTTTAAACCTAAAAGTTGTTGTACTATTTATTAAGTACTTATATTTTTGATTTTTATGAAATTACTGATCTAGACCCACACAATTTAGATATTACAAAAAATTCACACACAGTATTTTTAACCATAATCAGTCCATCATATTACATGTCATAATTTATTATCACTGTTTGTTCTGAAACAAACCAAAATCTTATTTAATATTAATATATTTATTTTTGATTTTCTTTAATTTAAAAAAGTGTCAGCCCTAACTAACATATAATTAATTATCTTAAGACCTTTTCAGGTGCGAACAGTCACTTTTAAATGCCTTTGATGAAAGGATGAGATCAAATCTCAATCTGACTTTTTGCTCATAATACTAAATTGATTTGTATATTGTATATTAATTTGAAATTTGGTATTTATATTGTTAGTTATTTTCAGATGGATTGTGCATTTTTTTAAATGTGAAAATAGTAAACTTTCTTACACTTAGTTTTAATGCTTTGGCAGAAAATAAATCATTCTTCACTAAGTAAATAACATGCATTTATGCTGTTAGCGATTCAAAAATGTCTCCATTTTAAGGTATTTAAAGTTTTAAAATTCCTTAATATTTTTTTTTTTTCATTTTTATTAAATAACATTCAATTTAAAGGTGCAAATTTCTACTGTAATTTCAGATTAAGAATATGCCATGGATGTGGCCTGCAGTGGTTTTATTTAAAAATGGGTCATCAGAATTTTATTTTTGTTTAACATGTTCTATTTAGTATGCCTATCTCTGAAGTAGTTCTCATTCTTAAATAAAGAGTTCCTTATTATAGAAATATGATTTTAGAATAAATTTTCTTTTAGAATTGAGGATCAATATTCTGTTTCAGTCGAAAACTAAATTTTACAGTTTGAGGTTTTTCATTTACATGAAGCTATGGTATATGTTTACTTGAAGAGTTCTATTTTTTCCTAACTATGCTTGTTTTAAGAAACTATTGTACAAAGTATATTTAGACAATGTTGTAATTTATATTATATTTAAATAAAGAAAATGAAACAAGAATCTTTCCTGTCCCACTGGTACACTTCCATTTTAATTTTTCACAAATAAAAAAAAAGGGTTTTTTTTTTGTTTTTTACTCAACCTCTTGATGTCAGTAGAAATATGTGATGCAAGATTCTTATTACTTTAATAATAACATTTTTAATGAAAATTGAAATATCTTGGTGGGGAGACCTGCCCTAGAAAAGGTTCCAGATCAGGCAGTTTTGTTGTATCATCCTGTGTGTCACAGTGGCATACTCATTTATTTATTATACAGTTTAAAGGGAGCTCAGGTTAGCCTTACGAGTTAAGGTATTAACCTTAATTCACTTTGTAAACCCAGAGTAATAGGATTGATTCCCACCTGAGCAATGGAAATTTATTTAGTGACTATCTCATTACATAAAATCTTTCGTCCCACCTTGTCTAGCCTTAGAAAATGTCACCACTCTTTTATAAGAGGCCCACCCACCTACCCTAGGGCTACAAGCTCTTCAGGAATGGTAGTGATGACCCCCAAACCTCGAGAGGAAGCATTGAACACCTTGGGATTAATCAATCCCATTAATTTTTATTAAGCCTTTCACTATGGTTAACTCATTTGTGAGTTGGGATGGTTCTCCATGGGTAGTCCTACCTTGCTATCTGGTGACCTTTCTAACTAACTGCAAAACGTTTTGCCCTCAATAGACCATGTGGGCCTACGTTATGAGCTTAACCTTGTCATATGCTGTCATTTTAGCAGATTTCCCCTTAAAATTTCTTCAAATGTCCATCGATCCTACCCAGATGATGAAAATGAGGTCCATTCAAAACTATATATATATATATATTTGTCAGTTAACGCTCTAGCGGTCATAATTTTTGTTTGATCGTTAGGGAACTCGATATTTAACCGTTTTATGTAAAAAGACAGATCAAGTTCATTAAGAGGGAGGGGGGATTTTCGAAAATTCAAAATATCTCCGTTATTATGCATCGGATTGAAAAATTGTATATAACCAATCTTATTGCAAATTAAATTTACTATAAATATTGATATATACATTTATTCTCTATCTTGAATATTAACCGAGATATTTGCATTTTTATGAAGTCTGTAGGACATGTGGTGGAGGGGTATGTTCGGATTAGTTCGGCCGTTTCCCTTAACTGTTCGGGTCAGGTGGAAGCTTCTTCTAACCTTACCTTACCTTCCTTACTTTGTGAGATTTATGCAAATACGTTCTGTTCATCCGCCCCCCCCCCCTTCTTTAGTTCTCAGTTGAGAATTCATTTTAATTAACTGAAAGATTTCTCATTACCGTTTGTATTTAATCACAGTGGTTTTGTGTTACCAGTATGCAGATTTCTCTATTGTAAAACTTCACCTGGGAAATCTGCATAGTTTACGCAGCCCCTGCCTATCGGACTTTTTTTTATTCCAGAGCTTTGACTATTGCTGCATTACAAGGTCCTAGAGCTCAGATCTGTGATTTAAATTCTTGGGTTTACACCTGTTCGCTCTTGCTGATATATATTTTTCTTCAGCATTTTAGTTCCTAAGTTAGTGTAGTATTTTATTCGTAGTTAAATTATTTAATATTTGGGGAATTTAGTTTTGATGTATTTAGCAGATATATCATACAGCATGCTCACCATAGATGTATTGTTCACTGGGAGAAACATTAGTCATTGACCTGTGTGGTAGAAAAGTTGTTGCGAAGTCCATATATCTTAAGGCTCAGTATAAACATAGTACATAAGGTTGACAAGAGAAGCAGAGAATTTTTTATTCTGAAGAAAAAATGTGCCCTTTATATATGTTAATGGTCCAGATACTTGTACTCGGAAGAGATAGTAACAGAGCAATAAAATTGTTTTTAGGGATAATGTTTGCAGAGACAATACGTGTTTATGTCCTGTAAAAGCTCTACAATTCATCTACCACTCTAGCAAAGCAATGTTTATCAGTGGCATGTATATCAGTGGCAGTCATACACATGTTCAGTTGCAGTGAAATGTGGACTCCCTCGCATGAAAGAGGTGTTATCAAGATTAGAGAAATAATAATTGGAGTAGCTGGAGAACAACTCAGATGTTACACGAGAAGAATGCATACATGTTCTACATAACCGTGTATAAAGAATGTAACTGGCTATGTTTCACAAAAACATGTTGGCAATAAATCAGGGTGAATTAATAATAGTCACTAGGCAAAAAGTTGCATGATGAACTGAGGGCCACACTTATGAGAAGGACTATGGTGCCTAGTAGATAATAACTTCCAAAACTAATACCATTTGAGAAACAGGTCTTTCCACCAATTTCTTTGAAAGCACAAGGCCTAAAAGCACTGTCCCATCATCAGGTGCTCCATTATATAATACAATAGATGCTAGCACTATGGCTTTGGTTCCATTACTCCCTCAGCTCAGTGACCCCAAAACTGTAGTCATTCAGGTCTCACTTGCTTTTCCACTGTGCATCATATTAGGATGTGGATGTGGGGTTTAAAAAAAAAGATCATAAGACATGTGCTTGTTTCCTATAAACTTACAAAGTTTATTTGATTTAGAGAAAAGATATACAATAAGATCTAATGATTTAAGACTGGAAAAGAAAATTAAATAATGTGCCTTGCATTTATTTATACATATAATTTTATAATTACTCATGACTTAGAAATGTATTATTTAATAAGTGTTACAGTGCATACATAAAAATTAGTCGTTCATGAATTTGGCAAAAAGATTAACCATCGAAATAAACTCTTTGGTTTAATGCTAGACTTATAATATAAACTAAAAGGTAATATTTAATAGCTTTAATTAATTAACATTAATCACATTTCAGGGAGTGTCTCCTTACTTTACTATAACTTTGGAATACCCATGTCTTTTCTTCATAAATCCAGACTGCTGCGGTACAACAAAAACTAATTACACCAATAATGAAGTGCCTTAATTTTGCTTCATTGTAATATGCTTTCTGGAAAAAATAAATAAACAAATGATACAACTTTTTAAGATAAAGCCTTCTAAATTTGATCTTAATGACATTTTATATACTCTTTAATCATGTATGAAGTATCAAACTAATGTAATGAGGTAACTGGGGAAAGACTTATTTTCATTTGGTGTCCTGGTGAAGGAGAAATTAACGAGAGGTAGTAATTCTTCATTCCTAGCTTCATCAAAACATTAAAATCTCAGAATGAAGGATATGTATGTAGTTTTATTATTTTCTGAGGATGGAGCATTCATTCTTCGTGAATGATCTGGTCCATTGTTATGCAGTTATCTTTCATTATTATATTTTTTAATTGTCTGTGTTATAGGACTGATATTTATTAAACACAGGTCTACAGCTTGTTATGAAATATAGCATATAAATGAGAAATTTCTAATTATAAAATGAGTATCTGGAGGTTTTTGAATCTTGAAGCCTGATTTCTATATTAGAAAAATGTAGGTTTAAGAAAAGGTGACCTATATTTTAAAAATGACTCGTATTATTGAAATCATTTAGTCATGTGGGGTGTTTTATTTATGTGTCAAATTAACATCATAACCAGGTTTTTTTTTCTTTTGAAAGGAGGTAGCAAAGTAATAGTATTTGCGATAACAATATTTATATTTCAAACAGGTCTATCATGGGTCTACATTTTGTACTAGTGTAAAAAGGCTCTCATTTCTTCGTATTTTTTTGGAAAGTGTCAGGTTTATATTCTAAATCAGAACGTAAATTGTTGAACAATAAATGAAATCTTGTTTAGTCTAATAAAATGGTCCTTTTAATACCCACAGCTAAAATTGTGTTTAAAAGAAGCAACAGTGAGTCACATAATCATTAATCATCTTTAAATGCTTTTATCTACTCCTTATCAATTTATTCACTGACTCATGCCAGTCAAGCATGACTGGACGTTCACTAAGTTGTACAGTGATACTGGCTGATGCCTTAATAAAAGCTACTGAGTGATGGTTCTTGGCTAAAGTAGATATCCCTCTGCTCTTCCTAATGCCTTGATTGTTAGACCAATCTAAAACCCAATAGGAAACCACATGTTCTTGTTCATTTCTGTATTTATTTGGCTTAGCCTTTACACCCATACACTATTCATATATCTTTGGTGTGCTAGTTGTACTGGTTTATCAAATTTATAGAAATGTATTTTAATTCATACAAAAGTACTAACCTCGGAAGCTAAGGTTATAATACCAGAACTGAAGACAGTAATAAGGAACAGCTTTCCAGGGATCAGGCCTTTTAATGGCTGATATCCAGTCCCTTTATATTTTTGGTGAATGTATTTAACACTAAAAATAAATAAGGATAAAGATTAATAAATACATAAAGAGTTCAAGTAATAAAAACACATTTTGAGTGAAATTCACTTAAAGAACGAAGATGAACATACATAATACTTATGTATGTAAAAAAAAGTTACTTTTAAATATTTGTTTAAAAAAAAAACAAATAAAAAACAATAAAACACTATGAGAGGTATTGACCAAAAATATTAACTAAATGGGGGAACAAATTTTGCAGAAGCAATATTCTGAATAATAATGCATTAGATGTTACTATTGCTAGCCATATGTCAAGGATTTGCATGAATTCCTTATGATCCTATTCAAGGATTTTTTTCATCTTGGATGTTTCTTTCGACAGCGGACCCTATATATCTTGGATTTCCCAGCTAACATAATCATCCGTCTCTTTCTTTGAGCACCCTAAAAACTTGCAGAATATGATGGTAATCAAATCGGACATTACCTTCGGGTCATGTCTCCTATTTGCAAGATTATTATTATTTGCTGAGTCTTAGCTGATATTCTTCAAGTCTGTTATTCATACCTGCCATTACTACTTGCAAAAAAAACTAAAGCCATATTTTAATAATAAGCTATTGTACCTGTGGAATATACGGGTTGCCATGTTAACACAGTTAGCTATCGTAAAACCAACACTTCCTAAAAATATAGTGAACACCCATGAACAAAATAAGAAACCAACAGAAAGATATGCCATTACATAATTGTATCTGAAACAAATCCATATTAAACAGTGATTAGAAAACAGCAATATAATAATAATTCATTCTTTTTATTTATTAAAGGAATATTTTTTAACCATTTAACAGTCAGATTTTTAAAAAGAAATTCTGCGAACTAATATATTTCCTTCAGGGAAAGCAATATATGTCTGAATGGCCCTCACATGAATCATTTGGAGCCTTAAAAATTTGTTTGAATACCATCTGACATCAGTATAACAAAATCTTTATCAGATGCGATCAGATAAAATTGATTGTCATATGATTAAAGAAATGTTACATCTCATTGTTTATTATTCTTAATGAATCATAATTACAGGTAAGGATCAATGACAAAAGGGCTTGTTCCTTCATAAATATTTATTCTAAGCAGCAGCCCGCTTGCTCTATCATCAGTGCCCTTTCACAAACAAATTATTTGAACCAAAGATTTCTTTTGTCTATTTGTTCAAACAAGTTGTCCCTGAATGCTCATTTGTGAAGGAGTGAGGCCTTTTTTTCATTGATTCTTAGATGTGTTTAGCTTCCTTCACTATCCAGCACCGCACAAATGAGTCATAATTATTAAAGTTTGGTTATTGCCTTTATGTTTACAGGAACTGCCTGTCTTACAGAGCTAAATTCAAATAAAATAATAAATTCATTTGACACCAGTGTTTCTTTTCGAGAGTAAGTTAGTGATGGATATATTAGAAAAACAGATATATGAATCAAAATAATTTTATTCTTAGTTCGTCATTTATAATGAAGGGGGTCTGAACTTTTGTAAATTGTTTTTAAACACAGAATAACTATGTAGAGAACACAATATGAAGTTTCTGTCAACGCGACTTTATATGTCAATAAAACCCATATATACTTAAATATTACCTGTCTAAATTTGATGTATCCATGGTTGCCAAGGCATAACATTCAGTTATACCATTAATGGCTAAAAATAATATTGCAAAGCAATGTGAACGCAAGAGTAAGGTTCCCAAGTTATCAGCTAAAGTTTGTCCACCATAAAGAAGAAGTAAAAGCCTTGAATAGCTCTGTCCAAAACAAATAACTATGAGTCCAAAGCTACTCATGCAACGCAGCAATTGCTCTAGAACCATTGCAGACTCTCTCATTTGTTCCTAAAACAATAAATTATTATAATGAAAACAAGCGTAAATATTGAATATTTCAGGAAGTCATCAATCATTAAGGTGGGAAGTTTTACAACACATACTGTGTACACACAACAGGTATTAGGACAATTTTTTTAATATGACACAAATATTTGCCTAAAGAAGCTGCCTGTTGATGTGCAGCGAGACATTTCCATACTTGCCCAGTGTACTTTCCACTAAATCAATGAGGAGTACGGATCAAGAGGTATAAAAAGTGTTGAGGAAATTATTTATGAAAATTAAATACAGGAAAGTGAATTGTAAAAGTTTATGAGGTTTAATTCTGCACTGGAGCACCAAAAGATTTTAGGATTGGCATAGTTTAGTGTTAGCATGACTTGTAACTGGATATCAGTTTGTATTGCTATAGTGGGCTGTGTTCTTCCCTCTATGTCTCAGCAATATCAGACAATTACTGAGATATTTGAATAAAGTACATGGCTTTATTAACTTAATTGATTTACAATTCCTCACAGAAACACTAGTTTACATATACAACCTTACTCAAAACAAAAAAATAACAGTTGAATGATTTTTTTTCTTAAGGAAGTATTGCAATTTTTAAAAATTGGTTTTCTGATTTAAATGTAATTATCTGTTTCAAATCCATTTTGAGTAATTTCTGGGTGATGTTTGGACAAATCAAGCATACTCAAAAACAATTAAGACTAGAATGTTAAAATTTCATGTTTATTCATAAACAAATGCTCTATATAAATCAACAAAAATAAAACTATACGGTTTGTCTGAAATTCTATTTAACTTCAGTGGTGATAATTTTGTTTTTGCATTTCAGGACATTCTAGGAGCACTAATATCAAAATTGAAATTCTTGTCTGTATGCCCACTCAAACCATTTGCTACTCAGCCACTTCAAAACTACTAATAGGAATTTGATGAACTTCATATTTGTGAGTTAACATTCCAGGGTGCTATTTGCACAGTCATAAAGTTTTTATATTTATAATTATTGTCTTCCAATTTTTGATCAACAAACAAAATATATTCGTGTTCTATGAGAGTGGCTTACATAGAGTTGAGACTTTTTTTTATTACACATTAAGGGAATGAATATTGTCAACAGGTGCTATACTTCACTGCCACTTTGAGAAATGCATGTTTTATTACTTGAAAGTCAAGACATGTTTATTCATAACATTGTTAATATTTTTTTAATTGAGACAATACGGGGAAAAAAATTTTTTTAAATATATTTTTCAATATTAAAAGTTATTTTGTAACTTGAAATTCAACATGATTACTCCTAACTTCCTTTCTCTGTGTCATACTTCTTTGGTGTTATAACAAAATTTGTATATTTTCTCCAATAGTGCTAAGACGATGCCATCATTATATTTTAATGGGGAACAATAATTACTTGAATACATGAATGATCATAAATACATTATCATATCCATGCCAAGCTTCACACATAAAATATGAGAATGACTGTTCCATAAAGAACAGTTCCAGCATGTGATTTAAATGAAAGGTTTATTTAATGCATAAGTTAATACAATCTTAATATTTCGTGAAACCCACTTTTATTTCAGCCCATCATTAATGGGTAATAACTCTTCTAGGCATTAATTCCTCATCATTTGTTCAAACTCCATTTTTTATTTCATAGGTATAACAAGTGGATGACAGAACAAAAAGGATATTGTTTGTGGAAATAACACAGTGTTTTGAAATGAAAATTAAGATTGTTGTGTTTATAAATTAAACCAATTTTTATAGTTCAATATACAGAACTAGTTTTATTTCAACATATCAACAATGAGTAGCACAGTTAGTTATAACTAATATTTCGTGAAGTAGCATTTCTTGATACCGTTTTTTTATTTAAAAAGAAACTACTCATTAAACTTGGAGGCTCATAAATAAATAAGCGACTATACAAAAATTTTAAATATGGATCAATTCAACAAATTTTGAATTTTACATTATATGAACAGAATATTTTTGAATATTCATTACAAGGGGTTCAAAGATTGTAATGGTCTTCCAATTATCAATGTTGGTGAATTGAATTTCTTCAGTAAAAATACTATTGAAAAAATCCAACCACATCAAAACAATACTCCTCATCTTTTGAAAAATGAGAGTCACTCTAGCTACTCAGTTATTGAGGAGATCTTGAGAACTTTTTGTTAGTTAATAATACATACCACATCTTGCTCCTTAATTGTTTTATCTCTGTGTATGAGTTGAGAAAAGTAAAAATAAGAACTTTCCTCAACTGGACGAAAAAGGAATCGTGCAGCCAAGGATCCTAAATTGTTCACTACGTCATACATGCCTTGCTCGTAGAATGTAAGTACAGAGAACAAAGTCATAACATATCTTTCACCTTCTGTTAAAATCTGTTTTAAGATTCCTTGCTTCAAGAAACTCCATGTAAGGACACACAACTTTACATCAACTGGGCTCTAAAATCAATGAGCAGTCAAGTTAAAATAAAATACAAACCATTGCAAAAAATAGGTACATAAATTAAAATGCACTTACTTGGTTTTCCAGCATTTTCGGTAGGAAATCTTGGAATGAATAGAAGGGAAAGTCATCTGCTGCATTCTTATTTTTTATATAATGTTGGAAATAAACACAGAAACCTATGCAGTATACAGCATCTGATAGCAATTGTGCTACCGAAAAAGCCAATACTGCTGCAGATGGCCTCCAAATAACCAATGTTGTAAATATAATTGCTCTAAATATCACATTGACAGCATCAAGTAAAACCTTAAAATTATCAAGGGGTATTATTCAAACATTCTCTCCAAATTGCATTTAAAATAATCTGTGTGTGCGTGCGCTTGCATACGCGTGTGTGGGGGAGGGAGGAAATGTTTAAAATGCGAGAAAAACTACATTAATATTCAAGTTTTTAAAAATAATGAATTTTAGAAGTTGTTGTTAAGACTAAGTTAAGTTTTTGGTTATTGCAAAAGTTGTAATAAGATTACCATAAATCACTGTCTATCCCCATATATATATATATATATATAGCTATTCTGCTTTTTAAAAGGTCTAATATGGTTTAAAATCAGGCTTCTTAATACAACTTCATCATGACTTCTTAAAAGCACCAATCATAAATATTATTTTGCCTTAAGATCAATCTCTAACTGTGCTCCAAACCAAAATTATAGTAAAGTTTAGTAATGAATAAACAAAGAAACTGAAAGTTGCAATGCCGATAGACTTTCATGACGAGATTTTTTGTGAGATGTCAATAAATGTTAGACCGTGGCTCAATTAATATGCCATTAAAAAAAATAAAATAAATGGAGCTAAAAGACTTGCACGTTCACAATTAAATATTTTGTCATCAAAAACCACAGCTTGTGCCATTCTAAAGTTTCATAGGTAGTAGAAAATGATCAAAGTTCATGAATAATATGAAAATGTACTCCTATAATTTAATGTTAACTCCTTAAACATATAGTTTTGTTATTTCAGAGAATTTTTCATGATATTATTTTGAAGTACTTAAAATCATCATTTTGAACTTCAGCTAATTCACATACATTTTTTTTTTTTTTTTAAAGTTATTTCATTGGCAAAAAATTTAAGAAATAATAGATAATAGGCTAATATTTATTAAAAACATAAATATAAAGAACTTTAATTTATCCCATTGCTAATTAATTCTATTATTTTTAATATTAAAGGAAATTTCTTTGAATCTTCTGGTACTCAAACCTGAGCCTTCTGGTTATTTTGACCTGTGTATAATCAAAATAACCAGAAGGCTCAGGTTTGAGTACCAGAAGGTTCAAAGAAATTTCCTTTAATATTAAAAATAATAGATTTAGTTAGCAATGGGATACTTTAAAAATAAATTAGAACTAATCAAATTTAAAGCAGCATACAAAATGCATTCAATAATTAAACAGGATTTTTGATACATCAAATTTCCATTTTAAATAATTAAAGTTATCTATCCTGGTCTGTTATTAAAATAATTATGCTTTTAACAGTACTTTTTGTCCTTATAATTTCAATATTTCAAATATTTTTTAAAATTTATGATATGCTTTATACTATCCAATTTCAAAGAGATTAAAAATGTCATAAAGTGGGATTAACTATTGCCAATAAATGAATCAGTACTATTTATTTGTTTATAAATGAATATTTCCACAAATTAAAAATACAATTATGTTAGAATAAGCAAGTATGTTCTAAAGGATGAGAAAAAAAAATAATGAAATACCCTCAGCTTGACAAAGAGAAATGCCTGGGAGACAAGGTAGATGGGTTCGACACACATTTTCATTATGCAGCTGATGCAAATAGCCCATACTCCAAGAGTATAATGTGTCGTGATATGTTCTTCGGGATATGTGAGAAGATTCAACCAAACCCAGCCAAATACACTTGAGAGAAAGATACATAATGGTACACTGAAATAAAACATAAGTCATAACAAATATTATTATTAATGTATTAATAATAAAATTTAATTTTTTCACAACATGTATGTGTTTCAAGAGTATGAGGTAGGTCATCACATGATTAGGGAATTGATAGCTTTTCATTTTCATGTCCATATATATATATATATATATATATATATATATATATATATATATATATATATATATAGAGGGAGAGAGAGAGAGAGAGATAAATCCGTCATGATGTAAAAGTTCAACGAGAACAATATTTATTATTTAGGCCTCAAATAAAGTGCTTCATAATATAACAGCTTATTGTTGATATGACATGAGTAGGAGTGGGGGTTTACCAAAAACTAAAAAACGCAAATACCTCGGTTAATATTAAAGATAATGAAAACATGCACATAACAACATTTATAGATCTTTTAATTTGCAATAAGATTGGTTCTATACAATGTTTTGATCCGACGTACAGTTACGGAGATATTTCGAAAATCCTCCCCTCCCACTGGTCCAATTTCAGCCGTTAACTTGAACTTTATTTTTACATAAAACATTTAAATATGGAATTTGGTAACGATAAAGTAAAAATTGCGACCGCTAGAGCATTAACAGTCAAATATATATATATATATATATATATATATATATATATAGTTTTGAATCATTTTCGTCAACTCCTGAGTAGGATAGATGGACATTTGAGGAAAATTTTCGAAAATCGCGTCATGAGTACGACCTGAATAGCTGATTTCCCTTAAGGGAAATCTGCTAAAAGTATAAACTAAGCAATGTCCCATGTTCTGCTATGACAGACAATTGATCACTTCTATATTTTCCATTTCTAAGAAAAATCCAATGAGTACAAATGGACTTCACTGAATGCTGAGTATTAGGTATTAAGTATTTACTGTTCATTCAGACTACTGATTTCAATCTATCTGGAACAACATTAGTGATGTATAGCTTGAAGAAGGTAGCCGTAGAGCTACCCAAAATTAGCACAGTAAGGCATGACGAAAAGACTGCTGGAGTGAAAAGCTGATTTGGAGAAGAGCTTAAAATATTGTTTCTGTTGTGGGGCATGATTAGCTATTCGCATATCAACTTTAGCTCTAATACCATTATGGTCAGTGATCATGCTCTCAGGATTAGAAAGTCCAATTTTACAATTACAGTGTTCTGAATTTGTATATTTATATTTCCTTTGCTTTATTTGTTCTCAACTGCAAAAACTTTTGTGCCCCTTTATCTTCAGCTTAAACCGATTTAGGGCTTACAACGCTCTATACAGGCTTTACTAACTCTGCAAAACCAAATGCTGATTTGACGAAATGAGCCAATTGCACCATAATCTTTGGTACCTCCTTTCATTTCCGTTATAATGCCTTTGATAAAATATTTATTTATTTATTTGCATTCCTTTATAACAGTGCCTGTATTCTGGTTTTTCTTAATGTTCCAAATCAACTTTTAGCAGTTTTCCCTTAAGAGGAATCAGCTATTGAGGTTGTACTCATGGCACAATTTTTGAAAAATTTTCTCAAATGTTCACCGATCCTAGGAAAAGATGACAAAAATGAGGTCCGTTCAAAATTATATGTGTATATATATATATATATATATATATATATATATATATATATATATATATATATATATATATACTAGCTCAGATACCCGGCTTCGCCCGGGAATTCATTTGAGGCTGAACGGTGATGGTATTTTTTTGGCAAGGCTTTACTTTGCACAATATTTTGACATTTACCCGTCCCTGTGTTTAGGGTTTATACCCGTCATTGCTGTGGATTTTTAAATAATAAAATTAATTTTTTATGTAAGACTTCACTGTTCTCCATATTGTCATATTTCCCGTCTCCTGTGCATTATGCATAGCTTTGTATTATTAAGGTCAAATTATTAACATAGATTTGAATTAATTAATTTAAACACATACCGAGTATTATTTAGTTCGGGTGAGTCTTTTGTGCCAAATAAATTTGTTCACTTCCGCTAAAGGTTTTAGCGTATATCTCGTTTATTATTCGGCATACCAAAAAAGTGAATATAACAAAAGTTACTCTAAATAACAAAATAAACAACTTTTGTCATGTACATATTTGCCAAAAACCCAATAGAATACGACATATCGCTATTTTTAATTCCAGGCGTCCCTGACAACCCCCACTCCTGCTCGTCCCTAGAAATGTTGGTCCTGCTTATTATCACGGAGGAGTTAGTGCTAACTTACATACCTAGTATTGTTAAGTTCCGTTCAATTGTTAGAGCCCAATTAAACTGTCGTCTCCCGCTATGCTTTTTAGTGTATATCTCGTTTATGCGTTGTTATAAAACAAAAGTGAATATAACAAACGTTACTCTAAATAACAAAATAAACAGCTTTTGTTATGTGCATAATTGCCGAAAACCAATAGGAAACGAAATATCGCTATTTTTAATTACAGGCCTCCCTTACAACCCCCACTCCTGCTCGTCTCTAGAAATAATGGTACAGCTTATTATCATGAAGGAGTTAGTGCTAATTCACATACGGAGTTTTGTTTAGTTCGGTTGAGTCTTTGGTACCAAATAAAATTGTTGATTCCCGTTAAAGTTTTTAGCGTATAACTCATTTATACTTCCGTATACGGCAAAAGTGTATATAACAAATGTGACTCTAAAAATCAAAATAAACAACATTTGCAATGTGCATATTTGCCAAAAAACCAATGGAAACGAAATATCGCTATTTTTAATTTCATGCCTCCCTTACAACACCCACTCCTGCCCATCCCTAGAAAAGTTGATATTGCTTATCATAATTGCTAATACACATACCGAGTTTTATTTAGTTCGGTTGAGTCTTTTGTACCAAATAAAATTGTTCACTTCCGCTATAGGTTTTAGAGTATATCTCGTTTATAATTCGGTATACGAAAATAGTGTATATAACAAATGTTACTCTAAATAACGAAATAAACAACTTTTGTTATGTGCATATTTGCCAAAAAACCAATAGGAAACGAAATATCGCTATTTTAATTTCAGGCCTCCCTTATAACCCCCACTCCTGTTTGTCTCAGAGAAATAAATAGCATCCTATGCCTGTCTCTTGGCTCTAAGCTACCTCCTCACCAATTTTCAGCCATATCGGTAAAGCCGTTCTTGAGTTATAAATAGTGTAACTAACACGACTTTCTTTTATATATATATATATATATATATTTGTCTTTTAATGCTTTAGTGGTCACAATTATTGTTTAATCGTTACCAAACTCAATATATCAGCATTTTATGTAAAAAGAACGATCAACGGCTGGAATCGGAGAGTGAGGAGGTGGGTTTAGAAGGGAGGAATTCCGAAAAAATCTTCGTCTTAATAGGTCAGATTAAAAAAGTGTATAGAACCAATATTGTTGAAAATGTATTGTTCTATAAATGTTGTTATGTAGATATTTTCTCTATCATGAATATTAACTGAGATATTTGCATTTTTTTGTTTTTAGCCTTCAGTAAACCCCCACTCCTACTCATGAAATATTGAGTATGGTATAACTCAATATTTAACTGTCAACACTAAAGATCATATTTGTTATTAGCTTAAGTCAGACCTGGAATAGTGGAAATTTAGAGGGAGGGTGACTAAAAAAGTTGAAATACTATTGTTATTATGAGTCAGATCGTAAAATGTTTTATTGGACCAATATTCTTAAACTACTCATGGTATACAATTATTGTTCTATGTATTTTCTAATAACTCAAGTATTCTGCGAGTTATTCGTACTTTCTTGTTTTCAGCCCCCTTCCCCCGTATCTGTTTTTTACACAGAAATAGGGAATATGTTGTAATATGAAATCAAAAGTGTGTTACACCAGCTTGTGGGAAATCTGCTTAGTTTACACAGTTCCTGCATGACTGACTTTTTGTTTATCTAGTCTGTTCCTATTTTTCTCCTGCAGTCTAACATTAATTTCCAGTTAATGATTAAAAAAAAGAAATTGGACTCAACAGCCAATGAAGGCCATACAACGGACACTGAAGTGGTCAGCTTGATTCATTCCCTATAATTTACACCACATCTTTATTTAAGTAGCAACTCAATCATCTTAAAATGATGAGTGGGCATAAATTAAGAGATGTTGAACCTCTAAAGCCTGGTAATGACAGAGCCAGATACAATTCAGGGTGTAATTCCATGATCTGAACCTAAGATACCTTATACAACAATTATTAGGCAAAGGAGAAAAGGAGTGGCCAGAAATCCATATATTGAAAACATCAAACTTCTCATTCGATTAGTATAGTCTAAATGTACAAAAATATCAGGTTCCAATCCAATGATTGCAACCACAAAGCTTAGTTAGCCTTTATATCTTAATGATTATAATGATACAGGTGTTCCAAAGCTTAGGACAACCTCAATACTGGATATTTAAATTGTTTTACAAATGAAATAATACAGTTTTAGAGGACAAATTAAAAAAAAAAAATTATGAATACTCAATGAAATTATATATACTTTTTTTAATAAAAAAAACTGCCTTACTTTTCACAAGGCTTTAACCCCCCCTTGTACTTCTTTCAACGAACATCTCTAAACTCTCAATGGAATTGAGAATCAGGATTGGAGAAAAAAGCCTTAAGCCTTCACAATTATTTATATGGTAGACCCTTCAGAGCAGATAGTTCATCGATGATTGTGAAGTATTCAGTCTCTCTAGTTATGTGTTCCTTTAATATGGTTCTGATTTTTCTTCCACTTTGACTTATATGACATTTCATAGTCTGGGCAAGAGATCCTACAGACATCGGACCTATCCAATGGCTCTACATAGTCCTCGAATATGGTGAAGGGCTTTTTAAGGAGTGCTTGTTTTTATATGATATTTGTCAACAGTTAGCCTAGGTTTATCAACAATATTTAAAAGTTGCACATAACTAGAAAGGCTAAATACTCTGCACATGTAAAGCTTGAGAAACACATCAAGTTGCTTTACAAAGTGAAGGAAGAAAATTCACCAAATGTACCAGGACTATGGTCCCCACCTTTCTCTGGTCTATTCAGGTGGATAGACCAGAGAAAGGTGATAAGCAAGGAATGCAAAGAAATCAGGTTGAAGCATGTTCAGAGGTTTCCCTCCCTATGCTCCAATCTAAGCAGCCAGCTTTAGTCATAAAAATACTCTGATCCTGAGTGGTTCACTTTAAGTGGAAGAGCTTCACTTGTCTCTCTATCAAACATGTTATGCTTGTTTTTGGCTCATTTGGGTTCCTCCATTACTGATTTATAATGTGTGATTATGGTTCATTAATATGACTGTTCAGACTATTGAATGTTTTATCAATTTGGAATGAGTATATTTATGTATGTAATTTAATCCTTTTACTTGAAATATATTTCTATTTCACAAAACACTTTTTTAAATTTTATTTTAGTTCACCACTTCATTTGTTTTATGAAAATTGACAATTTTTAATCACTTTTTCACAATGTTTTTACATTATATTTTTTTATTGTTCTCATGTTGGTGTTAACCAGCACAACACTGAAAATGGAGCATGTCCTCTGACAGAATATATCATTAAGGCTTTTTATGTGATCACGGAAATTTTCTCATTGCACCCATTTTTAGGGACGTAAACAAAAAGAGCCCATGAATTGAAATTATTTAAATTTTGGGACCTGAGATTCAATTAAACAAACAGTAAAACCCTTTCTTAATCTTAACTAGGAAATGTTCCAGAATGTAAATAAAACTCAAGGCTAACAGATATGTTGATGCACATGTACTTTCATGGGTTGTGGCATTAGAATGTGGGGCTTATCAATATTAAGTTCTTCATATTTATGACGTTTAGATAGTTTTTTCTTAAAACTCATTAATGGTAAATGGAAATAAAGTCTATTTCATGTATTACTGAAAATTTCATTTGAAAAATAATTTGAGTTTTGTTTAATTCAATCTAAAGGATAAAGAATTTAAAAAAAATTAGATGATCCTAAATTTATCCAGTGTAAATTACTGCCTTATACTTAATATATTATTTAGCAACTTGTGGTACCCATATTATGGAGTAGGACTTAATGTCATGGGCAACTTGTGAATCCCGGGTTTATTCCTGGAGGAAGCAGGGAATTTTTATGACAATGGTTCACTGTGGGCTATAATTATAAAAACATGCCACTTTGTGGGATAAAAATGAAATAATAAAAAATAATGTAAAACCTAGAGAAACAATTACAAGAAAAGAAAACCTCTGATAGTATAAGTGGCATAATGAAAAGTTTAGCTATCATCCTGTAGAGTGCGGTAAGTATTCCTAGATCTCAAAACTAGCTTACACTTCGTTTAAATTCAAATCATATGATACACAACAAAGAACATATTTGATTGCTTCTTGCACAAAATTACCCTACTTTTGAACACAAATAATTAAAGAATTAATTAGTAAAAAATAAGACATTCACCAATTTGCCTAGAAATGGCTTGATCTAATCAGCACTGGTTAGATAAAACCAAAAAATAAAAGGCTTTAATGATATGCATGGATCAAATAAGGGATTGAGAGCATTTAAAAATATTTCTAAAGATTATTTTCCAATATTGTGTTTGAGTTGGGATTGCTAATAAGATTTCCTGGACTGCAAGGGGAACAATAAATATTAAAAAGTCTATTAAATTTTGTAAAGATAATTATCTGATATTGCACTATATTGATCAAGAGTGAAGATTATTTTTGTGGGATTTAAATATTAAATTAATAAATAATAGAAATAGGTCATTTGAAAAAAGACAAGTTAACAATAACATATTTTTATTCAAAAGTATGAATACAAATATTATACTGGAAAACGTTCCCAAACATATTTTATTTCTTCTGTTTTGACTATATCTCAGATAAGTTTGAAATTTTCAGACACATATCACATTCTTATTTGTAATGAACTAGCAAAAAGACCCCATAGGCTATTTGGCACATTATAGTTATTTAATAAAGGTACTTTCTAGAGGTATTGGTTTTTTATATCAGTTTGATAATAAAAGATTTTGGTTAGGTTATTTTTAATAATATTTAGTCGTCATATAATGGCTCAATGTTTATAAATAATATTTTCCACAGAGCCTATGGAGTATCTTTTTCCAATTTTAGAATGTTGAGTACAACATTAAGGCAAAACATAGCACATAATTAGTCCCAGGCCTTTATTACAATATTTGCAGACCTATAGAGTCAGTCATAAATAGATTCTCCTCCTTACTTTAATTTATTTTACTTTACAGTTCACACATTATAATTACTGAAACCATTTTAAAATAAATTAAGTTCAATCCAGTCATAAAACTACTTAACACTTTCTGCTTCTAACTATTAAAACAACTGGTACTAGCTAATACCTGAATGAAGTAGAAATAATCATCTCTATTGAAATACATATTAAAAAATAACTCATGCCAATAATGTGATAGATAAAAGAATGCATAATAACTAGTGTACCTTTAAAAATTAACAAAATAGTAGGTAACACTTAAATATAATACAAAAAATGGAGTGTCAAAAAGAATATCCACAAAATGAAAATACTGATAAATTATGTCATTTTCTCAACATAAGGGGAACTATAATACTATTAACATAAGGATTCATCTATACTAAATACGTCTTTCAATGACATTCTCCCTTTTATCAAACCAAGGTTAAAAGAAGTTAAACATATCTTTAAGGGTGTTCTTCAGGAGAATACGTGTGTATTATTTCACAAAAATAATCACTAAAAGATAAATACACGTGATTTCATTAACAGAAATCAATAAATTATTGCCCCAAAGATAAAAAAATTAACTATATTTGGGTCTATATCTTTTCCTTTGTTCGATGATTTTGCTATTAGAATATTCTTTTGAAAAAAAGAAAAGAAGTCCTAAGGAAACTGAGAACAATGCATCTAAAACTCAACAATTGACAGATTTCAATACGTTATTAGATTCAAACCTATTAAAGAAAATATTATATATATATATATATATATATATATATATATATATATATATATATATAGTACAAATCAAATGTTTAAAATACGAATGTACAAGTTGAACTATTTTCAAAGATATATTTTTGAGCATTCTCAAAGCAAGGTAACAAATCTTGCGGAACCATTTATCTAAAGATACAGGATTTGCTTTAAACGTATAACAGACTATTCAATTCTCCACTAAATATCAAATTTAGAAGTAGAAACTTATTTTATTGGTGTGGTAATGGAGTTTGAGTACAAATATACAATAATAAATTTTATTGCAATTCTTATTTTTTAATGTATATTTACTATTTTTTTATATATGAGAATAAACAATATAAAACAATTAAGAGATGTGGAACAATTTTACAAGAGTAAGAAATAATAGTGCTGAACCAAAAATACAAAATAAAAATATTTGATAAAATGGGAAATTTCTAATGAAGTTATTCCCTCACTTTAGCCAGTTTTTATTTGTTAATACAAAACATTAGTTTTCTAATAGTAAAACGGATATATATTTAACCTTAATTAACCTTTTAATAATAAAAAAAGTAAAACATGTTGAGCATAATATTAACAACAACTTATTTGACAGAGGAAATTAATTAAGATTCAACAAGGCAAGATAACAAAATAATAAATATTTATTTGGAACATAACAGATTTCCAATCACCATAAAAATTCAACAAACTCCTTGAGAAGCACATGAATAAAACACACAAACTATATGCTTCCTTTCAAATCTAATAGATATTATTCTAAAGAAAAAAAAAAAATCAATTTCAAAATAACCCCAGCCAATAACACAAACGAAGTCAATAAGCTTCATTTTGCTCCGAACATGAAGATCAGAAACGTGAATGTCTACCAAATGATTCGTGTCAGGAAGACCTCTAATACATCATGTGAAAAGCGCCAACCTTTTCTCTTATTACTATCAGGGAAAAGAACAAATGCAAAAACTAGCTGACAATACCAAACTAATATAAAAATGAAAAACACAGGAATGTATTATTATTGACTAAAAAGCTCTAAACCTTTTATCTCATTTTTTTCTTTTTAGCTCCCTTTTTTCGTTTTATTTGGTTTAGAGCATTAAACTTTTGTCAATCCTCTTTATTTTTTTCTTTGCAAATTCTTTTATGATAGCTTTGAGCTAAAGAATTAATAATTGAAACAACAAAATAACATACCATAATAAAAACAAACATTTCAAATATCGAGGACAGGGGGTTCCCACCAGTATCAATATTGGATGAGGCACCATGCAATTTATTTTTTTGTAGCTCTAACATTTTTTGCAATAGTTTTTGGAGATGCAAACCTATAAAAGGAACGTTTTCTAAGAAGAACATTAACTTTTCAATCAACACATCACTGAATGTAATAATAACAAACATAGCTTGTAACATCATTTTAATGACTGCTTTGCCAATCAAAGTAGCTCCAAAAAATGTCCAAAATGGAACTAAGAAATGTCCACATGTAATACCAGCTAAATCAAAAAGCGGATTTGGAATAGAAGCACATACTAAAATGCCTAGAAAACCTATTTTATTGACTAGACCTTCAACTATGAGTTTAGCTCTATCGATTAAATCGAGAGATTCAGGATTTTCCTTTTTTTTCTTTTGCAAATCTTCGAATTCAGCAAGCTCACTCTCATCATCAGGATCATATCCAGAAATCCTTGCAGCTCGAGCCATGAAGTATGGAGGTAGTTCTCCAAGTGCTGTGCCAGCTCCCCACATAATCGCTTCTAAATGGACCTTCCTCATAATATTCCAGACACTTACAACCCACGATGGATCCACTTTGTCAGGACAAAGAATGGTGTCAGGATATGGAGGCTCAGGGAAGTTGAGTCCGCCACACGTATAAGCTGCTCTGGTCACCGAAGCAATGTGTGGCCCAAGATATAACAGGAAAGTATGTAGGCCTGTCCCAAGTCCGATTGAAGAAAGGACTCCTAAGCCAACCCAATACATACTCCAAATCAATTTTTTCTTAAGAAGTTCTACAGCATGCTCATGCGGACCTTTTATATTCATAACTATGGCTACAGCAATAACAATAACCAGACATAAAAATAATATTTTACGAAATTTCAGAGTCCTTTTGGCAAATGATAAAGAAGTTAAGAAGAGTTCTCTAACAAAATATTCAATAGTTTTAAATGGTTTCTTCCAAAGGACCAATGATTCTCTTTCTTCTTTCTCTTTCTGACGGGAAGCAATCCTGTCTTTGTTCTCCTTCAAGTTGTCTCCATTTGAAGCCAAATCACCTTTCCTCCTCATTTTGTTCAGCTTCTGCAAACCATCATGATGGATATTACTCTAAAAGAATTTTCACTTTGAGAGATTTCATGCTAACTTAAATGACGAACTTAACCATGAAATATTGATCATAAACATTCAAAATTTTATAAACTTAATGACTAATATCTCTCCTTCATAATTGCATTTCTATTCTCCCCTTCACTCAAATAAAAACAAAACAAAAAAAACTTGTTATAAAAAATGGTTCAAAGTTAAAAAAAAACTCTATAATTACTTGAGAAAACTCTAGTGGATCACTCTTGCTACCTTATCTCACTGAAAGATAATAGTAGAAGTAGGATTGCACTGTGTCCTAATCAAGGTCAGCTATTTTACAATCAACAACTTTAATTCCCACAGCCCCAAACCAGGAAACATTACTTTTATAGTATATAAATAGTACTATCAAAAATGTTTATATTCGTTAGGAGCTTAAGGTAATTTGTGTGTGCAAATGAAAATTTTCAACTGTAATGAACACCCATTAAGAGATAAAATATTACAACTTATAACCTTGGTTTGTAAAAGTTGTCAAAAACTTGTATATCTGAAAATTTATTGTTTTTGTAATTAAAGTTTAAACAATTCTAGTAAAGTAAATAATTCAACTAGCATCCTATTTCAAAAAAATAAATAAAAGTAAATGTCATGCAACCCTTTTTGTATTTCTGTACACAAAAAGGCTATTATGCAAATAAATTAAAAAAAAAAACTAAATGTTAACTGAAGCATGATTAAGTTTTAATAATAAAAAATACTATGAAATCATAAAGTAAATGTTACTTACGTCAGCCAAATTAAGTTAATGACTTGGGGCCAGTTATGTTCAGTAGTTTTAGAAAGACAAGCCCTCCTGAATGCTTCTCGACTTAAAAATAATATAGTTGATTCAAGAAGTAAAAGGCGAACATTCATAACACCCACCACAGCTTGAGAAATATTCCTAAGAACGAATGCATTTAAAAGGAATGTAATAACTCGAAACCCTATCTGAAAGAGAAAATACCTCAAATTATATTATTGGAAATGAGTCAAACACTTTCAAAAATTGTAATAATCCTGCCTCTTAATAGGGTTTTTTACACTTTTAAAATCAGAAGTGGTGGGAAAAAATAAAACATACCAGGTCAAAAAATTAGAGCATGTTACACTACTTGTATAACCCAGAATCTAAGACCTATTTAAGGCTGTCATGTCATATATTTATCATTGGTAAGCATACCTGAAAAACTATATTAAAAGATGCATCTTGAAGACTACTTTTTAAAAAGTTTTTTCCCATAATAATACAAAATGACTTAATGTTGTGACTTTGCAAAACATGACATGAACCTTAAAAATAAAGTATGCAGTGTAAGATTTCCCCTGCAAACTCTAACCATTTTAATCGTTTAAAAAAACTAGAGGTCAACTATAGAGTTAAGAATAGACCCTTATTAGAACTAAGATTAAAGTGATTGAATTAAAATAGGCGATTTCGCTGAACAACATCAGTTTCGTGCCAACGAATCAGAATAAGAGCTGATACCTCAGGTGATAATCCCTCTTGTATTTAAATCATCGCATAACGTTTTTAGAAAACACACAATAGAAATGAGATCTAAAGATAAAAATTAAACAAAAATGACGAGAGTTGAATAGAAATTGTAAAATTATTAAAAATGAGTTGTAAAGAAAAAAAACAGTTTGTAAGCCTGTAACGGTTATGAGTCAGCTGATTATGGGTCAGGAGAACTTGTAACCTCCAAAACAGAAAACACGTGTTTCTCCTGAAATGATAACACCTAAAATGTAGTGATAAGGAAGTAGTAGGGAATGGTACCTATATAACAGCCATTTTGAGATACTAGTCGTAAAATATAATATTGGCAATGAGCATAACGTCTAATGTGAAACATGTCTCAAAAAAAAAGAGCACTGCAAGAAAAGAGAAGAAGCCTTAAGACCTCTTTCATTGTAAGGCTTAGAATTTTTTGAAAAGGTAGAATTTGAGTTATAGTGTTTTTTTTTAATCTTTGTCAATCCATGTAGACACTTTGTATAGGCTGGTGCCACATCAGGGATTGTTGTGGATGTCGCATTATTTCCTTTGGACACTCTTAAAACTAGATTACAAAGTCAATATGGATTCTGGAAATCTGGTGGCTTTAAAAGCATCTATAAAGGTGTTGGGCCCACAGCTATAGGATCAGCTCCTTGTGGTAAGTGAGTATTTTTAATTTATTGCAGATTTTGAAATTCTTAATTTAAGTATTCATTTTATATTTATAAATGTTTAGCTGCAGTGTTTTTTTCTTCTTACAACTCATTTAAATATGCTTGCCAGCCTTATGTCGCCCCTCAGCATGAGTTCATGGTTCAAATGGTGGCAGCTTGTATTGGAGAAACAGTGAGTTATTCAACAGTTCTTATTTTGATTTTTAATTACCTTATTTTTAACCTCATTATAACTGAATTATATTACTCTTTCTTTTTGTGTGGATGATTTATGAATCTTAAATTATGTAAACATTAGGAATATTTCAAATATTTATGATGCAATAGTAACTATTTTCTATACTTTTGTATGGACGCTATAATACTTACAGTTGAAAAACTTATTTTTTTCTAAAGAGCTCTCTTCATGCCAGGTAATTAAATTGTTTCACACTTGAGACTTTTTTGTTTTTTTATATATTACAAAATATTTAATATATTAACTATTACTTTGAAGCTGTATGATTTAAAATGTATCTTGATTTATTTTCAATGGTTTTTTGCTTAAACATAGAATTTACCTTTCATGGTTCGAAATACTGTCTGAGACATATTTTACCTGTTATTATATTGTCTAAATGAAGTTCTATCGTCTGACAAGTTTGTTTACCCTCTTCAGTGTATTATTGTATAGTTAGTAAATAATGATCAAATTTATGTGTCCCTGATATTTGTATGATGTAATATTTACTAATATTTCAGTAAAATCATCCATCTTTCATCAGCATATGATGTAATATTGAAAGATGATCTTATGGATATCTTATATTATATTATTATATTATATTATATACTTCTGGACTCTACTAAGGATTAGCTTTACATTGAAATGCCACATAACAGAGCAATTGAATTGTTTCCCTTATAATGTCATTAGCTGGTTTAAAGCACTTGGTTTTTTAGAATAATAAAAACTCCAGGTGGTTTTTCTAAAAGTATTTCTATTTTTTTTTTTTTTTTTATTTTTTTTTTTATGATTAAATTATTTATTGATTCTTTTAAAAAAGAAATTGGTAAATTGTGTAGATAACGTAGAGAGTATAGTAATATACTCATACTGTTTGGTATGAAATAACAAAAAATAAGTGAGAAAAATTGAGGAAATAAAAACAAGGAGTCTTTATTTAAAATCAAAGAATCTATATTTATTTCTGATCTGTATAGATCCAAAAGAAAATACCAATATTATACACTTAATAAAGAAGAAACAGAAACAGGATTCTGCTTTTCTGTGGCAAAATAATACATCTCTCAAGTTCCTAATTAATTACACTTTTGACAAAAAGTTATTTATTCTTTCATTAGATTTGTTATAATTTTTTAAAATAATTTGCATTGAATATATCATACAAAGTAAGAACAAATAATTATAATAATAAATTCTTCTTAATTATGATAGCTTAATAAGGCCTTTTTCACATATTAAAATTGACTATTATATTTTATAAAAATATTCACTTTTACAATATTACTTATAAGGCCAATAAAAGGTAAGGCATTCCTTAGGAACCCTTCGATACGAAAGATTTACCATTCAAGGGAACTGTCCTAGTCCGTTGATTTTGCTTCTATTCACACACATTTAAATTAATATTCTAATTTAAAACTTCTATGGAGTAATAGGTATGTACATTAATCCTGCTTAAACCTTTATGAAAAAATCCCTCATTTTAGCTCCATAAATATTTGGTTAGATCATTTGAAGCAAATTATATATGCCAAAATACTCATTTGATCTAGAACTAAGGTGGTCATTTTTATATTTACTAAATCATATAATGATGAATGAATGAATTTTCAGCTGTCTTGTTCAGTTCGTGTTCCAACAGAAATTATTAAGCAGAGACGCCAAGCATGTATCAATGTTGGAAGTTCTTTGACTATTTTAAATACAGTTTTAAAAACTGAAGGAATTTTAGGCCTTTATCATGGTTTTTGGACTACTGTATTGAGGGATGCTCCATACTCAGTAATACAGTTTCCTCTTTGGGAATATTTCAAAAAATACTTCAGGAAATTAAATAATGGTGCTGAGCCAACACCTGCTGAGGGAGCATTGTGCGGGGCAGTTGCAGGTATTTTATTTTTTAGTATTCCTGATTTGAATTAGATTTAACATGTTTTACATTAATTAAAACAGAAATTGTTAGCTTAAAAAGTAGTAATAAATAGTACTACTTTAAGGTATTTCATTTACCCTATTGAAATGAACCCCTTTACTATAGTTTAAGGATTTAACATTTTTTTTGCTGAAGGGCATAAAGTTTTTGTTTTTCATTTAGTCAGTATACGATAAAACGTATGTCCCAAAATATGCTGGCAAAATCCAAAGATTAGGAATTCATCGCTGGTTCATAAATAGATGAAGAAATGGGCTTTATTTTCGGACCAGACCTTCCTTATTAACATCATAACAATAACTTACTTGTAATAGCCAAAATAAGGGTATGTTTCTAAGTGAATGCTAACCACCACTGCCGTGCCACAGGAATTCGACACGTGACTGAATTCATCAGCAATGGATATCAATGTGAGATATGAAAAGAAACTAGCTATTGGATGTATATAGGTCACAGCTTTTGGAAGGTAACCAAAAGTGTTGTATTATTACAGTTTGATGTAGCATTTTATACTCAAGTAAAAAAAAAATAAGACAGATTCTACATTGCATCAAGATTACATCCAATGGTATATCAATTCCCCAATCCAATGGTTCATCAGTGGTATAAATAAAAAAAAAAGAAGTACCTAGATGATTTCTGTCCAAGAGTTGTTTAGAATTGTTTTATGTCAAAGATTAGAAACATACCCAACTAACAATAATTCTAGACAATTATCTGAAGACCTTATTAACACATTCACTGGCCCCCACTTCCAATTATTATAAGATATAACTCTGACACTTATGCCCACAACCCCAGTCCATTATATTCTTTATCTGGAGCCCTTTACTAATGTATACCAGTTAGTAAAAAGTCTGTCACACAGGGGCTGTGTAAATTAAACAATTCCCACGTGGTAGCATGACACACTAGTCATCTCATCTAACCATCTGTTCAACATTTCTCTTGTAGTAAGAAACTTAAATAAATAGGATTTCAAATATACTCAGTTACTTATAGTAAAAATCAGATGACTATAAGTGGGGATCTACTGAGACTGAAAAACATAAATAAGTCTGTCACACAGGGGCTGGATAAACTAAGCAGATTTCCCACGTGAATTTTAATAATAGATAAACCTACATACTGCTAACACAATACCACCGTGAATATTAGGTGAATAAATACAAAAATTAATACGAAATATTTCTCCTCCTGGTGGAAAGCGTCTCAAATGTAAACAAATAGGTCTACTATCGGCTTTCAGTTATTCCAACACCGGAAAGAAAAACAATAACTCAAACATATCAGAATATAACATATCAATTGTATAACATATTTAAAACTATGTACTATATCTAGTACTGTAATTTATAATGAATCAGAATAAATTTTATCCCAATCAATCAAATTTTAGTTGTTCAAGAATTTAAGACAGGGGGAGTCACAAAAACATATTTGCAGGTATCTCGTATAATAAAGAATATTAGAGAGAGGTATCTCTCTGGGAAACAATATTTGGTATTTAAGCTTCAAAAAAGGTGATATATAACAGAGTATGGTTTACGTAACACAAGTAGAAGTGGGGGTTTACTGAAGGCTGAAAACTGGAAAATGCAAATATCTCGGTTAATATTCAAGATAGGGAATAAATGTATATAACAATATTTATAGTACATTTAATTTGCAATAAGATTGATTCTTTACACTTTTCTATCCGACTTATAGTAACAGAGATATTTTGAATCTTCAAAATTCTCCCCCTCTAAACCCCCCCTCCCCCTGGTCCGATTTCAGCCATTAACGAACTTGAACAGAAAGACCAAGATCTTTTTAAATCTTATATAAAACGACTAAATATTGAGTTTGGTAACAATTAAACAAAAATTGCGACCGCTAGAGCAGTAACAGTAACGTGTGTGTGTGTGTGTGTGTGTGTATATATATATATATATATATATATATATATATATATATATACTAGCTCAGATACCCGGCTTCGCTCGGGAATTCATTTGAGGCTGAATGTTGATGGTATTTTTTTGGCAAGGCTTTATTTTGCACAATATTTTGACATTTCCCCGTCCCAGTGTTTAGGGTTAATACCCGTCGTTTCTGTGGATTTGTTAATAATAAAATTAATTTTTTATGTAAGACTTCACTGTCCTCCATATTGTCATATTTCCTGCTTCCTATGCATTATGCATAGATTTGAATTATTAAGGACTAAATATTAACATACATTTGAATTAATTTTTCCAGGTGAGGTACCTGGTAGTTCATATTGAAAAGAATTCTTGAGCAAATTTTTCTAAATAACAAAATAAACAACTTTTGTTATGTGCATATTTGCCGAAACTACAATAGGAAACGAAATATCACTATTATTATTTTCAGGCCTCCCTTATAACCCCCACTCCTGCCTGTCCCTAGAAATAGTATGGCTTTTTATAAGGAAGGCGTTAGTGCTAATACACATACTGAGTGTTTTATTTAGTTCGGTTGAGTCTTTTGTGCCAAATAAAATTTTTCACTTCCGCTATAATTTTTAGCGTATATCTCGTTTATAATTCGGTATACGAAAAAAGTGTATATAACAAAAGTTACTCTAAATAGCAAAATAAACAACTTTTGTTATGTTCATATTTGCCGATAAACCAATAGGTAACGAAATATCGCTATTTTTAATTTCTGGCTTCCCTTAAAACCCCCACTCCTGCCCGTCCCTAGAAATGTTGGTATGGCTTCTTATAATGAAAGCGTTAGTGCTAATACACATACCGAGTTATATTTATTTCGGTTGGGTCTTTTGCCCCAAATAATATTGTTGACTCCCGCTATAGTCATAAGCGTATAACTCATTTAAACTTCGGAATACGATGAAAGTGTTTATGACAAAAGTTACTCTAAATAACAAAATAAACAACTTTTGTTATGTGCATATTTGCGAAAAAAAACCAATAGAAAACGAAATATCACGACTTTTAATTTCAGGCCTCCCTTATAACCCCCACTCCTGTTCGTCTCAGAGAAAATTAATATAGCCTATCTCTCAAGTTGGACCAGACTGCTCACGGTGTGCCAATTTAATTTAAAATCGGTTAAGTAGTTTAGGAGTCCATCGCGGACAAACATCGTGACAGGAGATTTATATATATATATATATATATATATATATATATATATATACATACATACAGTTTTGAACGGACCTCATTTTCGTCATCTACTGGGTAGGATCAATGTACATTTGAAGAAAAATTTCAAAAATTGCATCATGAGTACAACCTCAATAATCCTTAAGGGAAATCTGCTAAAATACATATAAATTGCTTAATATTTGGGATAAGAAAAAAAAATACAACAAAAAATTGTAGAAAATTAAAATTCCAACATTGGTTATATAAAGTATTTCGATCCAACTCATAGTAACCAAAATATTTTGAATTGTCAATATTACCCCTCTAAACAGCCCGTACTTCACATATTGAATATCATACTTCTTCAGTTCTGGAATTTTGTAATTCTATCTTTCATATTTTTCAATACAAGAACTTTGTATTGGAAAATATATTCTACTCAGGGTTTAGTATTTACCTTATTTCGGTAAAATGAATAGATTCAGATGAATTTATGTTTTAAAATAGGAGTTAACCCTCCCCCCTCCTCTGTTAATACCGGTGAAGTTCAAAATAACATTACATATGTTCAATGTAATAAAAAAAAAAAAAATTCAATTAGGTTTAGTTATACTCTGTTAATATTAGTGAAGTACTACGAGAAACTATAAATCTGAGGTGAAATTGTTAAATCCATTCTTCAAAACAGTTTTAGTGCTGAAAAAATATTCCAAACACATTAATCTTTCAACTTTTTTGATAAAACTAACATTAATAAAGGAATTGACCTTGAAGTAAACCCATACTCCTATTTCTGGTAATAAAGTAAAACATAGTACATATTGACAATGTTCTTCCCTTAATTCCTATACAAGAAAGTTCTCAATTCAGACCAGTCAATCTCATGTAACACCAGTAAACCAGAAGTCAACACTTTGAAATTCACTAATCATAAGAGTTTATACGAAACAGAATTCATTTTTGTTTTGTTTTTTCCATTTGCTCAATAAACCCACTAAGAAATATATTGCTGAATAATTGTTTTGTCTTCGAAGGTAACTCCTACTCCCAATTAAAAAATTGAATTCTCATATAGGCTATGTTGTATCTTTGAATAGTTGACTTGCGAACATACCATTTCATAGAAGTGCATTGAGCAATTTTTAAGTGAATAACTAACAAAGAAGCTGACAAACTATAATATGAATTTTGAAGCCAGTGCTCTTAGAATGTTCAAAAAATGTAACCCTGCTGAATATTTATAAAATTTCAGACACACCTTAGATTTGATTTGACACACCCTTTCATGAAATTATTTACGCAATCTTTATTTTTATTTTTTAATTCCAGGTGCCATAGCAGGAGCAGCTACTACACCTCTGGATGTAGTGAAAACAAGAATCATGCTTGCTGGAGGCTATTCAGACCAAAAACCAAGAAATATAAAAGTTGGGATAATAGTTTCTGAAATATATAAGCAGAATGGAATTATGGGGTATGTTGTGAAAAAAATGTACTGTTATTAAGCTGTAAATAAATTTCTTTGCAGCTATAGTGAGGCTTGGATTTTAGTCATTTATTGCTGGATTTCAGTTGCTTTTCATTACTGATGGTATTTATACAAACAGAAATTAAAGAATATTTGCAGTGTTGGACAGAGTTCAAAATGTTGGTAAAAAATAGAATTTCAAATCAATATCATTTCAAAGCTTAGAGTGGACTAAACACTTTTATTTTCTGAATCCTGAGGTTTTAGTATTCATGTCATCTTTCTAAGTGTTGCCATTTAATTTAACTAATTTAAATATTCTGGTTGAGAATTTCTGTTGTAGATGTATTAAACTTTCATTATCAGTTGCTTTTTACCGTCAAAAACTAGACACTAAAATCTTAGAAAACATTAGACAAAATATTCTAGATATTATACATTTAAATCTACACATACACATAGACTGGATAAAAGCCCATTCAGGAAATTTTGGAAACGAACAAGCAGACATGTTAGCAAAGGAAGCAGCTCAAGATACAAACATAATTCCAGAATTCTTTCTCTTACCACTCTCGTACATTAAAAAAGACTTACATACCGACACAATACATAAGTGGAAGAGAGAATGGACAACATGTAACAAATCTTACAGTTTACATCAATACATACCAAATATAACTCACAACTACAACACAATTAAGAGTCACCATCACAAACGCACACAATTTCTAACAGAACATGAACAGACAGGACATCATTTAACAAGATTTAAAATTCAAGACAAAGACAAATGTACTTGCGACTTACAGACAACACAAACATTTTTACATATACTTTATGACTGTTCAACATTTAATCAAAATAGATCAAATTTAATAATCAACATAATTTTAAAAGGAGGTAATTGGCCAGAACCACCTCATATTATATTTGACAAATATAATAAAGAACTTATAAAGTTTACCAAAAGTATAGATATGGATGTAGCAAAAATACATTAGAATGGAAAGATCATTGTGAGGAATGGGAATTATATTTCAATCTATTTACCCTGCATAGTCTCGCAAATTAAACATCGGTTGAGTTTAACTTTAATTGATTTTTTTTTTGTTCTTATTTTATTTATTTATTTTGTCATTTAATTTATTAATTTTATTTGTAATTATCTTAATTATTTTAATATTTTATTTCATTATTATTATTTTTTTATATATTATATTTGAGTAGTAGTTGATTAACGTGTATATATTGTAAAATAAAAATGTATTTAAACATAATCATTGCAACTTAGGCTAATTGGGACGGGTTATCTACAGGTTACCACCCTTTTCTAGCCAGGGTGGGAATAACGTCCTAAAATCCCACCCTGGCTAGAAAAGGGTGGTAACCTGTAGATAACTCGTCCCAACTAGCCTAAGTTGCAAAAAGTGGACATTAATAAATAATAATAATAATAAACATAATCATACATACATGTAATATGCCATGTGGCAATGGAACATGTATTCAAATAAATAACTCCTCATAGGGTTACTATGAGAAAAAAAAATACTGGCTAATGCTGAATACTGCTAATACTTATATTGGTTAATGCTGAAAAGTCAAGCAAAGGAGAAATCAGATATATTAATTATTGAATATGAGTCACAATATTAATAATATTTAAACATTTTTTGATTCTCCATTATGACTCATGCACCATATGGGCATATTTTTGGGTTGTCTGTCATAATAGCTGGGACAATGGCAGGTTTCAAACAAACTCATAATAAACCTGCCAAGTATTTGGTCCATTTTGATCATTTACTTGAAACTGGTGGGCGATTCTTAGCTAAAGCAGGTTGGATTTGTGTTTATGAAATAAAATAACTGGGTAATTTGGTGTTTTGAATTCATTTTATTCTTTAAATATATGCAACAATATAATTAACATACTAATGAATTTCAATTTTTCACTGGCTTTTATTAATCCAAAATGTTTTTTAGCTTCTTTGCCGGATTCCTTCCTCGAGTAGTTTGGATTTTTTTGGGCGGAGGTATCTTCTTCGGAGTCTACGAACAAACATGTGTGATTCTTGAAGGAAATTAGTGTTTCATTTTTGTTAATCTAATACATTTTTTTTTAATATATGTGATTTTCTTCATTTCCATCTTTCTTGCTTTTTATTTTTATATTTTTTTTTTTGTTAGTATGAAGTTTTACATTTTGTGCATTCAATGTCTTTTTCAATTATACCTAACTTGGGAATTTCCACTGCAATTTACGGAGCTAGTCGAGAAATAAAAATGGTTTAATAATCATTTGAGGTTTTTCATCTTCATTGGTCTTTCGCCGTAAATTGGTTCATTGCAGTTAGATAGGTTATATTTTCACAACAAGTGTACTATGTTATAGTATGAAATCGTTTTTTCCTGCACAAAAGTTGAAGTCACCTGGGAAAGGCTTTTTGATATGGAGTTGCATTTCTGAAGGTATGGAAAGGAATATTAAAAATAAAAATATTTATTTTCACATAAAATAAGTGATTAAAAGTTACATTTTAACCTATGAACATGATGACAATTAAAATCATATATTTGGTTTATATCACAATTAAATAAGTTTTAAAACCATGAAATATAATTTAATTCTAGATAATACATCCATTAATAGCTTCAAGAATAATATATCAAATATCAATAAAATAAATATTTTCACAGAATTTTCATTTCCATAAGACATAACTCATAATCAATGATTTTTTTCGTCCTCGATTTAGAAATTCATACAGACACCCTGAAATTATAAGTTTAAAGTTAAAAATAGGAAAACTCTCTAAATAAAATGACGTTTACATTACTTAAGTCCTATATTCAGAAGCTGATAGTCTTTCTTTGGAGTGGTACTTTCTAACTGGTGACTAATGTAGAGTAAGACAGCTTATTGGCTGTCTAACTCAAGCTGTTCTAAGCTTTAGAAGAATTAGGTAGGAATGTTGTTTCCATGAACCTCTTCGTAGATCGTGTTACTATGTGCAATTAAATTAGTATTTTCACCTGGGTACATGTTCAACACCAGCTTTAAATCATAAAGAAATATTAAAAATGGCCACTAATTAACTGCTTCTTTGTGTTGTGGCTCTGTTATATCTTTTGCTTTATCATTTGGCATTTTTAAGAATTTGAGAAACTTGTTAAAATTTAAGACCATCAAAAATATCTAAACTGCTAGGATGAAGTTTCTGAGTGAGGTCCCATTTATTTCTTCCAAATAGCTTTGGAGAAAGTAATTTTTGTGCAATTTTGTCATGCGACTGACCTCTATAGCTCCTTTCCAAGGAAAAAATTGTTTTGGTGTGTCCACCATGGGATAAGGATTCACTAAAATAAATAAGTATAAAGTGGAGTACAGACTGGGATAGACCAGCAAATTAAGGGCTGCAGCAACAGGTTAGTATGAAAGATGTAGAGAGAAGGAAATAAGTGAATGTTAATTGTGTTTTTTTTATTTGTTTCATTTTAAGAATTTAGAGAATTAAACATTTCCACTCCCTAGCTCTATTACAAATGTATAATTGATATTAGGAGGCTCAGGTTAGCCATGTGAGTTTAGGCATTGGACTTAATCACACTTGGTATGGTCTAGAGTCGTGAGTTTGATTTTCATCTTGGACAATAAGAATTTATTTAGTGACAAACTCAATAAATGAAATCTTTAGTTCCACTCTGGCTAGAAGAGTGTGGTCATCTGTAGATAAGTTGCCCCAAATAGGCTTTTAGCACAAAGTGGGTGTTAATAAATAACAATAGACAATAAAGAGATGAAAATGAGTTGATTATAAAGTGAAAATTCGGATTGTTCGTGTTTTAAATAGACCATTTACATAGAACTGCTTATTAATTTATATGAAAATGACTAAAACATCCTTAAAATGGAGATTTGCTTCTTTAAACCGTGATTTAAAAGTATACTTCAGCCCAATATTAGTTACTTACCAGAAGAAACCTCAACCATGTCTCCAGGCCCCAATTTTGTTTTTTGATCATTGATCATAATATCACCTGAGCCTTCGTTAACAATAAATATCTAAAAGAATATATTTGATGTTATTTCAATTTTTTTAAAAAATAATTAAAACATTATAATTGTAATATGATAAAACTGATAATGAGGACACTGGAGGGAGTATCAGAGAGAATTTAGCCCTTAATAGGCAGTAAAAGGTCGCCTCTTTACAATTAAAGAAATGCTTGAGGTAATGTTACACATTCAATACCCTAGAATCGATAAGACATCCCAATATAGTTTTTTCAACATAAGAACCTCCTTTTATGCATGTCCGATTAATTCTAGATGAGACCCTGCTGCCATCAATTTGACGTATTCCTCCTTCCTAGTCTTCTTGATAGTTAATCTCTCTTCTTAACAGCATACTTATGTGCACAAGCAACACACACAGGAGAGGTCAAAAGTATTTGAAAATCCTGATAGGACAACCGTAGCCCTATGTTTTTTTAGGCTTAGCTTTAGGCGTAGGTCTTGCCTAATGTAATAGTGTATTCCCTAAAGCAAAATTTACTACTAGAAACAAAGATTTAATTACGATGAAGGTATTGCTGCCACAACACATAATATTTATATATATTATATGAGCAATAAAATATACCTGATCACTGGATGATGTTTTTTTATAAGAACAATTAGCATCAATTTTGATGTAACCAACAGATGAATTATGCGAAGAAAAGATTTCATGAATAGAAATTCCATCTTGATTTGTTGTTTCATTCCATTTAAGTTCTGATAATTTAATGATTCCTGAAAATAAGTGAATTTTACATTAATACTTCCTTATTGGCACTCCAGTGTGTGGCCTCTGACAATTCATTGCAGTTCACCACTATTATCCTTCAATTTTGAATCCTTGCATTCTGGCTATGGTTTTACAAAAACTTTTTGAACGCCTTCTGGAAGTTACGAAGGGATGCATAGAACTTTGTTGAACTCATCAGATTTTGCCTTAGTAACACAAAGTGGATGTTAATAAAAGAATATATATATGGAAAAGTACTCCTCCGTGCCTCTGCAGTTCTCAGCAAATTTTTTTCTCCATCCAGGATTTGGCCAATAATTGCTTCAACCAATTCTGTTGACAATTTTTTCCCTTATTTATGTTCTATAAAACCCAAAAACTGTCCCAGAATAATAAAGCAGTCCTGATTAATTTCATTCATTGGGATTAATTATTTTTTAGTTATTTTTTTTTAATCTTGTCTGTTGGGGTTGAATGGCTTGTGCATTCCACTCATTGATTAATGGACTGAAACAACTGGTTTATGAATGTACACAAAATAGGTTATCATGTACAAATCAAATTTTAGTTACATAAGGGTTTAAATTTCTCGAATTTCCATTCATCCTTTCAAAGCATGAACAACAAAACAGGTACCTAATGGAGCCTCAGAAACTACTTATAGTATAATTCAGTCAAGAATAAAAAATGTTTACCTCATATTTAGTTGTTATTCATTTGAATACTCCGGCTATCTGCTACATTGGTCTCCGTGTGAGTGTAAATATTAATTAGTGCTCTTCTGTTACATTCTTCAAGCTGCTCTTTTCTTCTGTGAATCTAGTTAAATTGCAGTCCAAGGACTAAATTCCCCCCTACACCTGACTAAAGAAGAAAGATCAAAAGAAATATAACAGAGAAGAAAAAAAACAGAGGAAGGGAATGCGAAGAAAACTAAAATAAAGAGAAATGTGCCGGCATGGAAAATAAAAACAAGTACCTCATGCACACACGCATATTCGCAGGATATTCACACACATGTGGGATAGGATAAGGATTGTTGGGTGAGAATTGCCTTTTCTGTAATTTTATTTATTATCATTTGAAAGCGGTTTTTTGAGAGGAAAAGGGACTAAACTCTGGCCTTCAGAAGTATTTATAGGGAACGTTCTCCCCTCTTCTTGTTCCCATTCTTCGTCTCAGCTTGTTTTGTTACCTTGGCTCCTCGGTGAATATATCAAAGGTTGGTCCGTGCTATTTATTTATGCTGGCCTGTCAAGATTTCCAGGGCCTCATCAACGTTTTCTTTGGGAGAGCTTCCCCTACCAAAATCCTAGCCTCATCAAACTACGTCTTTATTCCAGATCTTAATGTGGCTGGCCACACCTTACTGTGAGGTTTGCTATATGCTGGGTGAGACAGATTAGGTTTTGCCTCCGGCCATTAAACAGCTTTCACAATCATATGAGACAGACAGAGTACACCCTGTAATTCTCTAACTATATCACGTTTTTCAAGCTTTTGTCTCCTTAACATTCTTAATTGGCCTGAATGTTGGCTTTTTTATAAAGCATCATAACAACAGCATCATCGTTGGTGCTGCTCTCTTCTAACCATTGGGTGGGATCATTTTTCTTCCATACTCTCCTAAGAGCCGGCCCACATTCCCCAGCCATTGGCACTCAGCTCCTCTTTCAAGTGCCTCATCCCCTTCTCCAAAATCTTTTGGTTCCTGCCCCCCTGACATGTTTAATTAAGTAATGACATTGAAAAGATTACCTAATGGTTTATCTTCTGATGATTGGGGAGCATCGTCCTTATAAATTATATTCATTCTTGGTGGGTCTGGGGAAAGTGATTGTTTCTTAGTATCTAAAAATGTTTAATAAATATTCAATTAGCAAACTTGCACAACTTGTTTGTATTTTATATATATATATATATATATATATATATATATATATATATATATATATATATACACACACACATAAACATACTTTTAAAATGAATAAGTTCCTATAAACTAAATAAAGGCATACTACGTAAAATTTAATGTTGAGGAGGAGAATATCATAACAAAAAAAAGTAGAAGTTAGAAATCCAACATGGAAGGTCCATATGAGTTAATTGAAAACAAAGGTCTTATCAAGGCCATGGAAAAAAGGAGGGTGATATTTCTTGGGCATATCATAAGGCAAAACGATTCTATCACAACGGTACTTGATTCTGTTCTTTAGACCACAAAGTTGCGGGTAAAGGGCATTTATTTAATTCCACGTGAGTGTCAGAAACACATAGGACTAACTGGTAACAAAATAGTCACTAGGAAACATGACAGTTACAACTTCTACAACAGCCAGGCATACTAATGCCTATCCTCATCAAATTTATTAATTTGATGAGACAAGATCGTTGCACTAAAAACAAAATTTTGGAAAGAGACATTTATGATCCACCAGAGAAATGACAATGAATGGTGTCGACAGTATTAGCCTATCAGAAGTGTGGAAGGCAATGATAACTAAATCGGATGAAACAATTGGCCATGATGATAGCCTTGCCTCCTATTGAACAGATAACTGCAGAGCGATAATGGGGGGGGGGGTCCGAATTGAATATAAGGGGTGTGAAGGGAGCGATAGCATATATTGGTTCCCCAACCAACACATTTAAAAGACCCTGAATTTTACAAAATCCCCTGAAAAAGATGGGCAAAAAGCTGTTAAAAATTTGCAAAAAAAAAGTGGGTGATATCCTGACCGCAAGAGCAGATAGAAAGAAAATGATAAATAAGGTTATTGGGCATATTGGAGGATATCAAACATCTTATGGATGTTGGTGGTTAAGTAATATGAAAAGAGGAACTACTCAAGGTGTAGCCTTCAGCTTATGATGATATTCAACTGGTTTATTTGTGGACCGGTTTTCATATTTCATTAATGTTAGTCCTGCTTGCTTATTTTTCTAAGGATAACTGTTAGTGAATTTCATTTTGTTTCTCAACATTCTACTTTATCTTCAACTGAGTGTTTCCGACAATATTCATTCTGTTCGTTATATATACAAAATTAAAAAAATAGGAGCTACATTTGCCCAAAAATGGCTGTCTAAATTTTGAAATTCATAAATGAAAACAATTTTGCAATACTAAAAAATATATTTAGCATAAAGTGGTAAATAAATTAAATTAAAAAATATATTAAACGGAATTTATTCTTTATATTTTTGAAATATAACGAGTGATACCGTCAGATAACTTCCCCCTCCCCCGGACGAGAGACAATGGCTTTATTATTTAGATAAATGTTTGATATGCTCTATTAGTATACAAATTTGTCACCGACAAAGAATTAATTTGATTTCTCACCTTTTACTAATTCAATATCATAGATACTCTTCCTTTTTCTTATATTCACTATAAAAAATGCCATTAGTTATTTTTCGTTGATAAAATTATTCTATATCAAAAAATAAAGTAGCTTAAACAAAACAATATGAAGGTTTGGTAGTTAAATTTAAGGCTGTGTGAAACAGATATTTTGGACAGAGAGTAGTCAGTTTGTAAAGGTGTAGTATCTATATCCAAATAAATACAGGACCCTGAGAGGAATACTTCACCTCTAGCTTGAAGTCTGAGAGTTACCTCTTTTGTAATTAACCCCCAAGCAGTAGGGACTGTTGAGGAACGATTCTCAACATTGTCTCATGACAATGACAATTGATAATAAATGACACACACAATACAGGTGTATTAGAAAATTAAAAAGGTCCGCCACACAGGAGCTCCATAAACTAAGCTGATTTCCCAAGTGTCCCAAGACACACTTGTGATCACCACATATTTTCTATGTCTATGTAAAAAACCGATGAGTAGAAGGGGGTTACTGAAGGCTGGATACAAGAAATCACAAGAACACTTAATAATTGAATTTTTAAAAAAATGCATAGAACAATTGTAGACCATCAGTAGTTTAACAAGATTGGTTCTATAAAATTTTACAATCCAACTCATTACACCAGAAATATTTGGAATTTTTGAATTCCACCTCTAACCCCCCCCCCTACTCCAGATCCAAATTTTGCCCCATATGATGAATATGATATTTAGTGTTTACTGAAATTAAATATTGATTATGACATAGATTAAACAAAAATTGTTTAGTCAAAAGTATAAAATCTTAACTGATGATGTCATCACACAAGGAGTTATCATGTATTTTGCGTAATAAAGGTCCCTTGAAAATAATATTTGGTGTTTAAGCTTAGAATAAAGTGGTTCATGATATTGTCAGTATGACATGAGCAGGAGTGGGGGGTTTACTGAAGGCTGAAAACTAAAAATTCTAAATATCTTGGTTAATAAACATGATAAAGAAAATATGAGCCTAACATCTACTTATAGCTAACTCAATTTATAACAGGATTGATTCTATACAATTTTTTGATCCGACTAATGGGAATATTCAAATTTTCCCCTGCTGCAACCCCCCCCCCTTCCAGTCCAATTTCAGCCATTAATTTAATGTATCTTTAGCTTTACATGAAATTCTTATATATCTTTGTAATCTGCTAACTTGAAGAGATTAAATAGACTTACATTTATTTAATTTAGGCTTGTCTCCATTTTCAGTCTTCACAGTCATTTCTAAAACAAAATAATTTGATCTTTTGAATAAACTCACAAAGAGAAAACAAAACAGCTAATTGGGACTTTTATCTATAGGTTACTACCCTTTCCTAGCCAGGGTGGGACTAAGGATTTTATTTAATGAGTTTGTCACTAAATAAATCTCTATTGCCCAGCTGAGAATCAAAGTGGCGACCCTTATTAAGTTATAGTTAATTTAAGACATTAATATATATATATATATATATATATATATATATATATATATATATATATATATATAATTACAACCTCTGTCTGTACATTGATTTTTTTTTCCTAAAAATTTCATGATAACTTTTCATTTCACATGTCATAGACACCATAACTGCATTTTGTTACCTTTTCAGGCATAAACGGCTGAACCGAATTTTATGAAACTTGGTATGTATATTACTACTAACCCAACTTAGACTATAGACTATACTAATATTCTCTGAGACGAACAGTAGTGGGGGTTATAAGGGAGACCCGAAATTAAAAATAGCGATTTTGTTCCTATTGGTTTTTTTGGCAGATATGCACATAACAAAAGTTAAAAAAAAAAAAAAAAAAAAAAAAAAAAAAAAAAAAATTAAAAAAAATATTTCAATTATGGATATTAATGTTTAGGATGCATTTATTTAGCAGATTTCCCTTCAGGGAAATCAGCTATTGAGGTCGTACTCATGACGCGATTTTCCTTCAAATGTCCATCGATCCTACACCAAAACTATATATATATATATATATATATATATATATATATATATATATATATATATATATATATTTTGCGAAAATTAAATAGATGAATAATCCTTCAGAGAGAGAGAGAGAGAGAGAGAGAGAGAGAGAGAGTCGCGTATTTGGAAAGTGTGACGTAGATCAAAGAGACCGAAAAGAATGTTCTAGGTCTGACCAGTACCTTCCAGCCAGACGTCGAATGAACTAGACAATTCCCCTTTGATGTATGCCGCCTCCCTATAAAAAGGAGCTCGGGCCAGCCATGAGTCAGTTTATGCTCAGCGATCTTGATGGTCACATCAGTGCTACAGTGCGACTTAGTGCAGTGCGGTAAAGAGTTTTTATAAGAAGAACAGTGTTGTGCCGTGACTGTAAGTAACAGTTTAGTGCCGTGTTTAAGACAGTGCAGTGCCGCGAAGTAAAGGACAGTGAAGTGCCGCGAAGTAAAGGACAGTGAAGTGCCGCGAAGCAAAGGACAGTGCAGTGCCGTCTTTCTGTGAATTTCAGTGAATTATTGGACTGTGACTCATTGAAGAACAGTAACGCTATCAGTGTATACTGTGAGTAGTAATTAAGAATAACCACCAAGTTTATTGTGCATTGTGAAATAAATTTTGCAGTGATAAAAACTGTGAAACTTGCGAGTATTTAATTTTGCAATCCAAAAGAACTCTTATTATAAACGTTTATTACTGGTGTTGGTAATAAAAAACGTAACAATATATATATATATATATATATATATATATATATATATATATATATATATGTATGTGTGTGTGTGTGTGTGTGTGTGAGTCTATTACCGCTCTAGCGGTCGCAATTATTGTTTAATCGTTACCAAACTCGATATTTAGTCGTTTTATGTAAAAAGAAAGATCAAGTTCGTTAACGGCTGAAATCGTGCGGGGGAGGGATGGTTTAGAAGGGGATAATTTTGAAAATTCGAAATATTTCCGTTACTATAAGTCGGATCGAAAAAATGTATAGAATCAATCTTATATAAAATTAAATGTACTATAAATATTGTTATATTGTTGTACTATAAATACTGTTCTATCTTGAATATTAACCGAGATATTTGCATTTTTCAGTTTTCAGCCTTCAGCAAACCTCCATTTCTACTCAAGTTACATAAACAATACTCGGTTATGTAATAAACCACGTCATTCGAAGCTTAAATTCCAAACATTGTTTTCAAGAGACATTTATTATACGAGTTACACGCAAATAAGTTCTGGTGACCCCCCCTCTTCTTAAGTTTTTGGACTACTTAAATTTAATTGATTGAGATAAAAAATATTCTGATTCATTACAAATTACAGTAATAGTTATAGTAAATAGTTTCCAATCAATTTAACACGTTATATTCAGATATATTACAGTAATTGTTTTTCATTCCGGTAAGAAGTTGGCAGAACTGTTTGTTTACAATTCAGAAGCTCTCCGTCGGGAGGTTTCTCATTATCGTTTGTATTCACTTAATATTCATGGCAGTGTTGTGTTACCGGTATGTAGATTTATCTATTGTTAAACTTCTACTTAGTTGATGATGTCTTTATGACGCAATTTTTAAAAATGTCTGCACATAATTATCCTCCATATTAAAAATTAAACGAAGATTATTTAAAAATAAAAAACATAAAACACGCTCATTATTACAGAAGAAATAGAAAGGTGATGGAGGGATGAGGTCATCAGTGTCATATTCCAGCTGGTGAGAAATCTTAGTTTACACATTACCTACATAACAGATTTTTTTTCCTACCATACAAATTCAAATGAAATTTAGAAAAAAAAACACAAGAGTAAACTGGTATATACCTTCTAGTATTAACCTCTTAGATTTTTGTGTAACTGTTTGAAGATCAACCACATGGTCTCCATTGGCAATTTGTCTTGCAAGGTTTTCTTTATCTTCTTTTAAAGAAGCTATAGCTTTAGATCTTCTATCTAGCCTCTTAGTTTGTTTAGTGACTTTCGTTTCAGTTTCTTTATTCATGACTACCTGGAAAATAATGTTTTAAACAACCTGCAAGACTTTCTTTGCATTACAAACTTAAAAAGATTAAATACTATGGGTGTATATATATATACAGTAGACTCCCGATTAACCGATTCTCTCTCTTAACCGAAACATTTTGAGTTGCTAGGGAGGGGGGAAAAAAATTACTTCGTCCTAGCTTCGCGGAAAGAGGCGTGAGAAGAGGGTGTTAATGACTACAATTTTCGGAAGAATTGAAGAACATTCAATCAATTTATTAGAAGCCTTAAAATTGGTTAATATAAAAGATGTTGTATACATGCTACCTGATGCTTGGGAAGAGATTCCATCTTCAAATTTAAAAAATTCATGGAATAAAATTAGACCTTTAGAAGTTGATCAATGTGAAGATCCACGACAACCAGATGAAGATGAAATCAGCAGGTAATCAGAAGGAATAAATGTTGAAATTTTTAGCATTTTCACTAAAATTCAAGGATGCGAAGACGTTGAAGAAACTGATGTGAAACAATGGGTCGATTCTGATGATAGATTTAGCATTACATTGACTGACGATGACTTCGCAGACATTGTCTCCAAAGAAGAAGAAGATTATGATCCCGTCGAAATTGGAACAGAAGCTCGCATTACACACACCCAAGCGACAGATGCTCTGGAGACGGTGCTTCGATACATCGAACAACAACCTACCTCCTGCCGTTCTGATATACTTACCCTTCAGAAATGGCGTGACTACGCATTGACAAAAAAAATTTCAGAAGCTCGGCAAAGAAAAATCACCGACTTTTTTAAACGATAAGTTTTTTTTTTTATAAACGATAAGTCTATAGTTTTATAAATACATATATACGTAGTTATTTTAATTGTTAAATAAAATAAGCTTTTTTTCAAGTACATAAACGTGTTTTTTATTCTAATTGATCCATTTTCACGCAGAAATTTCGGACTCCCGTTTAACCGAAATTTTCGCTTATCCGAAACCCCTCAGTCCCGAAGGTTTCGGTTAATCGGGAGTCTACTGTATATATATATATATATTTATATATATATATATATATATATATATTTATATATATATATATATATATATATATATATATATATATATATATATATATATATGTGTGTGTGTGTGTGTGTGTGTGTGTGTGAAAATAGCATTAAATTGAGTATTTCACATACACGAAAACAAAATGTAAGGTAAAAATTATTTAGCTTTCATATAATTATATATAGTGTTGGGAAAACTACAAACATGAAAAAAGTCCGTCACGCAGGGGCTGCGTAAACTAAGCAGATTTCCCACGTGAAGTTATACAATAGAGAAATTACACGAGAGCCGAGGAGTTAAGTAAACGGCCAAACTAGCTTTTGGCGGTAGTCACTCGTCTGTTAGCCGCCCAGATTTAATAAAAATATAAATATCTCGGTTAATATTCAAGATAGAGAAGAAATGTATATAACATTATTTAAAGTGAATTTAATTTGCAATAAGATTGATTCTGTACAATTTTTCGTTCCGACGTATAGTAACGGAGATATTTCCAATTTTCGAAAATCCTCCCCTCTAAACCCCCCTCCCACTGTTCCGATTTCAGCCGTTAACGAACTTGATCTTTCTTTTTACATAAAACGACTAAATATCGAGTTTGATAACGATCAAACAAAAATTGCGACCGCTAGAGCTGTAACAGACAAATATATATATATATATATATATATATATATATATATATATATATATATATATATATACTCGTATATATCTTATACTAGCTCAGATACCCGGCTTCGCTCGGGAATTCATTTGAGGCTGAATGGTGATGGTATATTTTTGGCAAGGCTTTACTTTGCACAATATTTTGACATTTACCCCTTCCAGTGTTTAGGGTTAATACCCGTTGTTGGCATTTGTTAATAATAAAATTATTTTTTTATGTAAGACTTCACTGTCCTGCATATTGTCATATTTCCCGTCTCCAGTGCATTATGCATAGATTTGAATTATTAAGGAGAAAATATTGACATACATTTGAATTAATTTTTTCAGGTGAGGTAAATGGTAGTTCATATTGAAAAGAAGTGTTGAGGAAATTTCTCTAAATAACAAAATAAACAACTTTTGTTATGTGCATATTTGCCGAAACCCCAATAGGAAATCATTATTATTAGTTTCAGGCCTCCCTTATAACCCCCACTCCTGCCCGTCCCTAGAAATGTTAGTATAGCTTATTATAATAAAGGCGGTTGTACTAATTCACATACCGAGTTTGGTTTAATTCGGTTGAGTCTTTAGTGCCAAATAAAATTGTGGACTCCGGGTTTAGTTTATAGCGTATAACTCATTTATGCTTCCGTATACGGCAAAAGTGCATATAACAAAAGTCCGTCACGCAGGGGCTGCGTAAACTAAGCAGATTTCCCTCGTGAAGTTTAGTAATAGATAAATATACATACTGCTAACACAACACCGTGAATAAATACAAACGGAAATAAGAAATGTTTCATCCGATTTCAATAGCCTGCCGACAGGAAGCGTTAGGTTAGAAATGTAAACAAACGGGTCCCGCCTCACACCGGAAAGAAAAAAAATTACTGAAATATATCAGAATATAACACATTAATTTTATTGAGAACTATTTACTATATCTACTAGTGTAATTAATAATGAGTCAGAATAATTGTTATCTCAATCAATAAAATTTTAGTAGTCCAAAACTTTAAGATGGGGGGGGGGGAGTCACCAGTGCATATTTGCATGTATCTCGTATAATAAAGGTCTCTTGAATACAATTTTTGGTATTTAAACTTCCAATAATGTGATTTATTATGTATCAGAGTATTGTTTACGTAACATGAGTAGAAGTGGCGGTTTGGTTAAAACTGAAAAATGTATATATCTCGGTTAATATTCAAGATAGAGAATAAATGTATATAACAATATTTATAGTAAATTTAATTTGTAATAAGATTGATTCTGTATAATTTTTCGATCCGACGTATAGTAACGGAGATATTTCGAATTTTCGAAAATCCTCCCCTCTAAACCCCCCCTCCCACTGGTCCGATTTCAGCCGTTAACGAACTTGATCTTTCTTTTTACATAAAACGCTTAAATATGAAGTTTGGTAAGGATTAAACAAAAATTGCGACCGCTAGAGCGGTAACAGACAAATATATAGATAGATATATATATATATATATATATATATATAGATATATATATACAGTTTTGAACGGACCTCATTTTCGTCATCTACTAGGTAGGATCGATGGACATTTGAAGAAAAATGTCGAAAATTCCGTCATGAGTACAACCTCAATAGCTGATTTCCCTTAAGGGAAATCTGCTAAAAGTTACTCTAAATAACAAAATAAACAACTTTTGTTATGTGCATATTTGCCGAAAACCCAATAGGAAATCATTATTATTAGTTTCAGGCCTCCCTTATAACCCCCACTCCTGCCCGTCCCTAGAAATGTTAGTATAGCTTATTATAATAAAGGCGGTAGTACTAATTCACATAGCGAGTTTGGTTTAATTCGATTGAGTCTTTAGTGCCAAATAAAATTGTGGACTCCGGCTTTAGTTTATAGCGTATAACTCATTTATGCTTCCGTATACGGCAAAAGTGCATATAACAAAAGTTACTCTAAATAACAAAATAAACAACTTTTGTTATGTGCATATTTGCTGAAAAAGCAATAGGAAACGAAATATCGCTATTTTTAATTTCAGGCCTCCCTTATAACCCCCACTCCTGCCCGTCCCTAGAAATGTTAGTATGGCTTATTATAAGGAAATCGTTAGTATTAATTCACATAGCGAGTTTGGTTTAGTTCGGTTGAGTCTTTTGTGCCAAATAAAATTGTGGACTCCCGCTATAGTTTTTAGCGTATAACTCATTTGTACTTCCGTATACGGCAAAAGAGCATACAACAAAAGTTACTCTAAATTACAAAAAAACAACTTTTGTTATGTGCATATTTGCTGAAAAAGCAATAGGAAACGAAATATCGCTATTTTTAAATTCAGGCCTCCCTTATAACCCCCACTCCTGTTCGTCTTGGAGAATATTAATGCAAACAAACAAACAAATAAACAAACAAACAAACAAACAGACACCAAAGAAACAAAATGCAGTTATGGTGTCTATGGCATGTGAAACGAAAAGTTATCGTGAAATTTCGCGAAAAAAATCAATGTACAGACAGAGGTTACAATTTTGTATATATGTATATAGATATTGTTACGTTTTTATTACCAAAACCAGTAATAAACGTTTTTAATAAGAGTTCTTTTGGATTGCAAAATTAAATACTCGCAAGTTTCACAGTTTTTATCACTGCACAATTTATTTGGATAATGCACAATAAACTTGGTAATTATTCTTAATTACTACTCACAGTATAGACTGATAGCGTCACTGTTCTTCAGATTACTCAGTCCAACAATTCACTCACGGTCACTGAAATTCACAACAAGACGGCACTGCACTGTCCTTGACTTCGCGGTACTTCACTGTCCTTTACTTCGCGGCACTGCACTGTCTTAAACACGGCACTAAACTGTTACTTACAGTCACGGCACAACACTGTTCTTCTTCTAAAAACACTTTACCGTACTGCACTAAGTCGCACTGAAGCACTGATGTGAACATCAACATAAAACTGACTGGCTCGCAGCTGGCCGCTCTTTATAGGTTGTCGGCATACATCAAAGGGGAATAGTCTCGTTCATTCGAGGCTGGGCTAGAAGAGTCTATAGAGGCTAGAACTTTCTGTCGGCTGCTTTGATCTACGTCACACTTTCCAAATACGCGACTCTCTCTCTCTGAAGGATTATTCATCTATTTAATTTTCGGAACACTGCCGCCCACTTAAGCCTTTTCGTCCCGAATAGGCTCAATATCGCCGTTGCCATACTTGGCTAGTCGCTCTAGGTGTACCACTTTCAATTTAGACCTCGGATTGTGGTATCTCTGTATCCGGTAGACAACGTCGTTCAATCTCTTGATCACCTTGTAAGGTCCCTCCCAGTGCGTTTACAATTTCGGGGATAGTCCTTTCTTTCGTAGTGGGTTGAATAGTAGAACCATTTGCCCTTCAGTGAATCCCTCCGTGTTTGCTGCCTGATCATACCTGGCTTTCATCTTATCACCTGTCATTTTAATACGGTTGCGAACAAACTCATGGAGCTCATGCGTGTCTTCCTGTGCCTGGGGAGTATTTCCATTGTCTTCGCAGGACGGTCCGGGTTTGGCCCCAAATTCCAAATCCGCTGGCAGTCTTAATTCTGCTGCAAATAAGATTTTTGCCGGAGTACGTGAGGTGGAATCATGGATTGCCGACCGGTAAGCCAGTAGTAATTTGTGTATGTGCACATCCCAATCCCTTTGTTGTGTGCTAACCACTTTTCTGAGATATTCCTCCAGTGTCCGATTAAATCTTACGACCATGCCATCAGATTGTGGATGAAGCGGTGTCGTCCTTGTCTTTTTGATGCCATACAATTCACACATTTCCTTGAATATGGCCGATTCGAAATTTCGGCCCTGGTCAGAATGAAGTTCTATTGGAACCCCGTATCGGCACACCCAATTATTTACAAAGGCATCTACAACCGTTTTCGACTCCTGGTTTGGGATGGCATATACTTCGGGCCATTTACTGAAGTAGTCCATTACAACTAGGACATACCGGTTTCCAGCTTCACTGACAGGGAATGGACCAGCAACATCCATGGCTATTCGCTCGAAAGGGGCGCCTGCGTTGTACAGCTGAAGTTTGCCACGACTTCTTCTCGTTGGACCCTTGGCTGCAATGCACTGCTCGCAATTGGCTATCCAATCGGTTACAGATTGCTGACATCCCACCCAGTAAAATCGTTGTTTTATCTTTTCCAGGGTTTTTGTAATGCCCAGATGGCCGCCGCTGGGACCATTATGGAACTGCTTCAATACCTCATTTATCTTGGAAGTGGGCACGACAATTAGGTCGGTTGTGGTTTTGCCATCTGCACTCTCCCAAGATCGATATAAGCAGCCCTCTACCAGTTTTAGGCTATTCCACTGTACCCAGTATGATTTCGCAAGTGGGCTTTCAGCTGATGTCTCATTTCGGGTTGGTTTTCTGTTGCATTCCTTAGCCGATATAATCTTCGCCAGTGTAGGGACATCTTTCGGTGCCTTCGACCAGTCCTCATCTGAGCCAATATGGGTAAGTCGCACATCAATCACGCTTTCCTCTTTCTCGGCATTAGTACAATGTTTGCATTCTATGTTACAAGGCCGTCTTGAAAGGGCATCAGCGTTATTGTGTTTCCCACCTTTTCGATGCTCGATGCTGAAATCATAGCTCTGCAGACGTTCAATCCATCGTGCCAGCTGACCTTCTGGGTTCTTGAACTGCAGCAGCCAACGTAGTGCGGAGTGGTCTCCAACACTGCCAGAAGCTCCCGTCGGGTAACACAATAATTTCTTTCGGGCTTGGAGAGTACCCTGCTGTAGTAGCCAATGACTCTTTCTGCCCCATTAACTACTTGAGAAAGTTCTCCTCCTATTCCATAGCCACTGGCGTCCGTATCAATTATGAACTTCTGTCCAGCGATTGGATAGGCAAGGACAGGTGCTGTGCACAAGAGTTCCTTGAGCCTCTGGAACGCATCTTCCGCTGCCTCACTCCAGTGGTATGGTCGCGACTTTTTGGTTAGCTCGTGCAAGCTGGCAGCTACCTGAGCGACACGTTCCATTAAACGCTCAAAAGTAGCTGGGGCGTTGCAAAGTCCAAATGGCATCACCTTGAACTGCCATAAACCATTGCTTGCGCTAAAGGCAGTTTTCTCTTTGTCCTCATCGGCTATCTCTACTTGCCAGTAGCCGCTTTGCAAGTCCAAGGTAGAAAACCATCTCGTTCCAGCCAACGTGTCTAAGGTGTCGTCAATTCTTGGCAGCGGATAGCTGTCTTTCTTGGTGACGTAGTTGAGTTTTCTGTAGTCGACGCAGAATCTGGTGCTGCGTTCTTTCTTCTTTACTAGAACTATTGGCGAGCTCCACGGACTCGAAGATGGTTCAATGACTCCATTCCGCTCCATTTCGTTGACAAGTTCCTTAACTTCGTTCCGCTTCGCTAGGGGAACACTCCTGGCTGCTTGTTTTATAGGTCTCGCTTCACCGGTATTTATTTCATGTTTCACTACAGCTGTTCTACCTGGGCTTTTATTGTTTAGGGCGAAGACGGAGGCATGTGTCCTTAGCTTTGTTTCTTTCAGGCGATGTCTGTCCTTTCATCCATTTTTCCTCTTCTTCTGCAAGTATTTCGCGCTCCTTGGCTGTCATTTTCGGGCTTCCAGAATTTTTGGCACATTTAATTATTGCTTCTGCTGGCTCACATTGACCTATTTCGAAATTTTTGTTAATAATCTTCTCATTGTTGGATAGGTTTAGTACTCTCACCGGAACTCGTCCATCGACACAGGTTTTCACGAGGGCTTTAGCTGTTATAATGTCATCTTTAAGTTCTTTAGGTTCTACTACCCACAACCGGTTATCCTCACAATCTTCATCCACACGCGCCCATACTAAGGTTTCCGACTGGGGTGGTAATTTCTGGCGTCCGACGGTAAATAGCCTCCTTACTGTGGTCTTGCTCTCATATCCAACATCCAAGGGTATCTCGACGTTGCGCCAGATCATAACTTGCTGACCCATGTGCAGATTGATACCGTGAGCTATCATGAAGTCTGCACCGATGATCACTTCGTCCACTATGTCGGCGACAACAAATACATGATCGGCGCTAGTGTTGGCGATAGTCAGTCGAACCTTCCATAGACGGTGGCTGATTCCCCAGTAGCAGTGCGCAGTCGAACGTCGCTTAATGGTTCCACTGATCCTTTTACCAAATCGGGCCTAATTATGGACTGCGACGCCCCTGTGTCTATGGTGAGAATCTGCTTCCTTCCGTTAATGAGTCCACGAGCTGTAAGGTTGCTATTCTGCTGTTGTATTATGGAAATGGAGATTGTGGGGCCAGCGGTTGTAGGAGCTAGCTCTTGCCCCTCAGTGCTAGCTCGTTTTAGTTTAACGGTGTCTCTTGAGATTTGGGGTTATTCGTCCGTTTGTTCTCCCTTGGTGGCGAAACAGATCTTGACCTTTTCTTTGGAGCTTTACAGTTACGTTGAAAATGGCCGGCCTTGCCACAGTTGAAGCACTTTGAGCGTGATCTGTTCCTTTGCTCCTCCATTATTCGCTTGACTAATTCTTCTATGTCACTCCTTGACATTTGGGCGTCATTTTGAATATCAGCCTCAAGACGTCGCACCTTGAAGACTTGTGGTTTTGAAATTACTTTAGCGGTCTCCTGGGCTAGCGCATAAGAGATGGTTTCAGCAAAGGATGATTTTTGCATAGCACATACCGCGAATTTAACGTCTGGATCTCGTATACCATTCACAAATGCTTCAATCTTGAACTGATCCAAGAATGGATGATTTTCACCTGGATAAGTCAGCTGCACTAGACGTTCGATTTCCATGGCAAAATCTTGTAGCGTCTCGTTCGGTTTCTGCACTCTGCCCCTTAGTTCCATCATGTAAAGTTCTCGCTTATGCTCACCGCCAAACTTGCGCTGTAATGCCAACATAATGTCCTCATAATTATTCCTACAAGCTGATGGTAAACTCTCCAGGATTTCTGCAGCGGTTCCCTTCAGTGCCAAAATCAATTCTACCGCTTTCTCTTCATTATTCCATCCGTTTCTACTGGCCACCGTCTCAAATTGGAATTTAAAAACATTAAATGGTACACTACCGTCAAAATTCGGGGTCTTTATCTTGCTGGAATGGTCTGAAGTGAGCCTCACCGGACCCTCTCGAATTTGTAGATTATCCATTTGGAATTGCAGCTCACGTATTTCATCGTCTATCTTTCTTCCTAGGTTGGACACATCCTCTTCAACCTTCTTCTGTGCCGCAGAAATGCCGTAGAGTTTTTTATCAAACTCGCTGACTACATCAAAGGGGAATTGTCTCGTTCATTCGAGGCTGGGCTAGAAGAGTCTATAGAGGCTAGAACTTTCTGTCGGCTGCTTTGATCTACGTCACACTTTCCAAATACGCGACCCTCTCTCTCTGAAGGATTATTCATCTATTTAATTCTCGCAACACTATCTATATATATATATATATATATATATATATATATATATATATATATAAAATTGTAACCTCTGTCTGTACATTGATTTTTTTCGCGAAATTTCACAATAACTTTTCGTTTCACATGTCATAGACACCATAACTACATTTTGTTTCTTTCGTGTCTGTTTGTTTGTTTGTTTGTTTGTTACCTTTTCACGCATAAACGGCTGAACCGAATTTTATAAAACTTGGTATGTATATTACTACTAGCCCAACTTAGACTTTAGGCTATGTTAATATTCTCTAAGACGAACAGGAGTGGAGGTTATAAGGGAGGCATGCAATTAAAAATAGCGATATTTCGTTTCCTATTGCTTTTTCAGCAACACTAACAAACAAGCCACGAAACATGTATAACAGTTGCAATAAAGTTTGCACCGAAATAAATGTTTTTTATTGGATACCCTTGCCATCAAATTTGAAGAATATATAAATAATATTGGGTCCAGGATAAGAAGAATAATGACCTCAATGGCGAATGAACGGAGAGACGAAGAGTTTTATTTTGAAATTCTAGTTATGAATCTTTACGAAGAAGGCTTGAAGAAACTTCTCAACGTGAAGAACAAAGTTCATTTAATGAATAGAATTGGATTATTAAAGCATTGTAAAAAAAAATGTATATTTCCTAGTTTCATATCTAATAAAACAAAAGTCCGTCACGCAGAGGCTGCGTAAACTAAGCAGATTTCCCACGTGAAGGTTTACAATAGATAAATATACATACCGGTAACACTACCGTGAATGCTCAGTAAATGTACAATAAAAGGCTGAATTGTAAACAAACAGGCAAGCCAACCTCGTAGTGCTGCATAGATAGACCGGAAAGACAAACAATTAATGGAATATATTTGAATATAACATATTAATATTAGTGAAAACAATTTACTTTAGCTAGTGGTGTAATTTGTAATGAATCAGAATCAGTTTTATCTCAATCACTCAAATTTTAGTAATCCAAAAACAAAAGAAGGGGGATGGTCAACAGAACGTATTTGCATATATCTCACAAAGTAAAAGTTCAATGAAAACAATATTTGGTATTTAGGCTTCAATTAATATCTTTTATTATATAACAGAGCATTATTAATGTAACACTAGTAGAAGTGGGGGTTTACTGAAGGCTGAAAACTGAAAAATGTAAATATCTCGGTTAGTATTCAAGATAGAGAATAAATGTATATAACATAATTTATAGTGTATTTAATTTTCAATAAGATTGATTCTATACACTTTTTTGATCCGACTTATAGTAACGGAGACATTTTGAATTTTCAAATTAAATTTTTAAATTAAAAATATCTCCCCCCTCTAAACCCCCCTTACCCCTGGTCCGATTTCAGCCGTTAACGAACTTGATCTTTCTTTTTACATAAAACAACTAAATATCGAGTTTGGTAACGATTACACAAAAATTGCGACCGCTAGAGCGGTAACAGACAAATATATCTATATATATATAAAATTGTAACCTCTGTCTGTACATTGATTTTTTTCACGAAATTTCACGATAACTTTTCGTTTCACATGTCATAGACACCATAACTGCATTTTGTTTCTTTGGTGTCTGTTTGTTTGTTTGTTTGTTTATTTGTTTGTTTGTTTGTTTGTTTGTTACCTTTTCACGCATAAACGGCTGAACCGAATTTTATGAAACTTGGTATGTATATTACTACTAACCCAACTTAGACTTTACGCTATATTAATATCCTCTGAGACGAACAGGAGTGGGGGTTATAAGGGAAGCCTGAAATTAAAAATAGCGATATTTCGATTCCTATTGGTTTTTCGGCAAATATGCACATAACAAAAGTTGTTTATTTTGTTATTTAGAGTAACTTTTGTTATATACACTTTCGTCGTATACCGAGTTATAAACGAGATATACGCTAAAACCTATAGAGGAAGTGAACTATTTTATATGGCACAAAAGAATCAACCAAACTAAATAAAACTCGGTATGTGTATTAGCACTAACGCTTTCATTATAACAAGCCATGCCAACATTTCTAGGGACGGACAGGAGTGGGGGTTATATGGAAGGCCTGAAATTAAAAATAGTGATATTTCGTTTCCTATTGCTTTTTCAACAAATATGCGCATAACAAAAGTTATTTGTTTTGTTATTTAGAGTAACTTTTGTTACATGCACTTTTGCCGTATACGGAAGTATAAATGAGTTATACGCTAAAACCTATAGCGGGAGTCCACAATTTTATTTGGCACAAAAGACTCAACCGAACTAAACCAAACTCGGTATTTGAATTAGCACTAACGCCTTCCTTATAATAAGCCATACTATTTCTAGGGACGGGCAGGAGTGGGAGTTGTAAGGGAGGCCTGAAATTAAAATAGTGATTTCCTATTGGGGTTTCGACAAATATGCAAATAACAAAAGTTGTTTAATTTGTTATTTAGAGAAATTTTCTAAACACTTCTTTTCAATATGAACTACTAGGTACCTCAAATGAAAAAAATTATTCAAATGTATGTCAATATTTTCTCATTAATAATTCAAATCTATGCATAATGCACAGGAAACGGGAAATATGACAATATGCAGAACAGTGAAGTCTTGCATAAAAAAATAATTTTATTATTAACAAATCCACATAAACGACGGGTGTTAACCCTAAACACTGGGACGGGTAAATGTCATAATATTGTGCAAAGTAAAGCCTTGCCAAAAATATACCACCAACATTCAGCCCCAAATGAATTCCCGAGCGAAGCCGGGTATCTCAGCTAGTATATATATATATATATATATATATATATATATATATATGTATATATATATATATATATATATATATATATATATATATGTATATATATATACACACACACAGTTTAGAACGGACTTCATTTTCGTCATCTCCTAGGTAGGATCGATGGACATTTGAAGAAAAAAATCGAATATTCCGTCATGAGTACAACTTCAATAGCTGATTTCCCTTAAAGGGAAATCTCCTAAAAGTTAATATAATATATTTGATAAGAAATGTTTTGGGTATGATAAACTTGTAAAAATCAATGATAATTTTAAATATAAAATTCTAGATCTAGAAATGTCTAGAGTTAGTGCCTACTGTGAGTAATAGTTAAGAATAATTTACCAAGTGTGTTGTGCATTGTTAAATAAATTGTGCAGTGATAAAAACTCGCTTGTGTGTTTAATTTTGCAATCCAAAAGAACTCTAATAAACAGCGTTTATTATTTTTGTAATAAATCCCCCGAATAGTTTTATGTTTATTTCAAGTATATATATATATATATAAAACTATTACTATAATTATTTTTTTCCTCTTTTTAGTATTTCAAAAAAAAAAAAAAAGTCCGTCACGCAGGGGCTGCGTAAACTAAGCAGATTTCCCACGTGAAGTTTTACAATAGAGAAATTTCACGAGAGCCGAGCAGTCAGGAAACGGCCGAACTAGCTTTTGGCGGGAAAGTCACTCTCGTCCGTTAGCCGGCCAGATTTAATAAAAATGCAAATATCTCGGTTAATATTCAAGATAGAGAATAAATGTATATAACACTATTTATAGTAAATTTTATTTTCAATACGATTGATTCTGTACATTTTTTTGATCCGACATATTGTAACGGAGATATTTCGAATTTTCGAAAATCCTCCCCTCTAAACTCCCTCTCCCACTGGTCCGATTTCAGCCGTTAACAAACTTGATCTTTCTTTTTACATAATACGACTAAAGATCGAGTTTGGTAACGATTAAACAAAAATTGCGACCGCTAGAGCGGTAACAGACAAATATATATATACAGTTTTGAACGGACCTCATTTTCGTCATTTACTAGGTAGGATCGATGGGCATTTGAAGAAAAATTTCGAAAATTCCGTCATGAGTACAACCTCAATAGCTGATTTCCCTTAGGGGAAATCTGCTAAAAAAAAGAATTTATTTATTCAACATAACTTATACTTTTATGAGTATTTGACAAATACTGTTTTCAATAATTAACTATTTACAATTAACAAGTTAATTTAACAAATTAAACCAAATTCCAGAAGATATCTGGTAGGTCTATTTGGTGGTGTGTCTTTTTGAAACAATACAAAACTTCTTGAATTAAGCCAAAAAAATTGGGTGTTCTCTTTTGGGACCATAAGCCAATACCTTGAGTATTTATGTAGTTATTTCCTATAATCATTCATAATTGTGCACATTAAATCATGTGGTGTATGTCTTGCCTCATTGTATTATCACATGGTCTAGCAAGAAGTATATAATTGCATTAATTAACCTGCAGTGTAGCAATTTGAAGAAAATATACACTAAAATTAAATACCTTTTCAAATGAGATATCTAAATTTTCAACACTTATAGATTTTTTATCAGCTGGAGAGCTTGGGCCAAGACTGGGCTGTTTTAAAGTCTCTTTCATGAATTCATCTAAAATGGCATCCACCCTTGAAACACGCCGTCCTCCGACTTTATTCTCAGCGGAAAACTCTTCCGTGATAATACTTGGGCGCTCATTTAAGCTTGTTAGCCTTCTCTCTTTAGTCTCATTGGCTCTGCTGTTTCTTACTTTAGAAGCATTCTTAGAGCATCTTCCTTAAAAAAAAATGAAATGTGATAGTCAGAAGAACCCTTAGACGTTGCAGCTAGTTGCTGCAGGAAAAGACAATGCGCACACACTAAAATTTACAAAGGGAAGTTTGCATATTGGTGTCTTGGTGCTTAAATTCAGTAAAGCAAATATGATTTTTAAAATTGATTCAATAAAAGAGAATTCATAATTGGTTCTGAAATCCGAAACATGAATCTTTTAGAACCTTGGTTCCCGCAACGTAAGCTTTGTAAATATGAATATACATCAATTAATTAAACAAATTACCGATTGCAGGATAATAGGGCTGCAGTAATACTCTGCAGGGAGAGATAACATGCCTGTAAAATTTATGTATGAATGATTCATATTCGCACGCACAAACACACACACACACACACACACACACACACACACACACACACACACACACACACACTTCAGACATCAATTTATTTACATCTTTAGGAACGGGATAGACACTCATTTTAAGATCTTGATTTTTTCAGACTTTTTAAGCAGACTTTTTCCTTAAGAGACCAGGAAGAACTGCTACAACGATAATTCAAGGGACTAAACCATTACGTACTTTTTATCTGGTTTCAAGTAAGAAATAATTATAGATTCAATTGTGAATAGATCAACAGAAGGTAAGTTTTTAGAAACAGACACTTTTCTTCTTCAACAAATTTATTATTCTATCTATATGCTTCAATTCATATAGAGCCTCTTCAGGAGTTTGAATGTGTTGGAGTAGAGAAGTGAGTGCGGTGCGCCTACTGATCTATTCATAAATTAAGTCACAGCTTTAAAAATTAAATATTTAAGTACTTACTTGAAGTTGGCATCGTATTATATATGTGTATTTCTCCGTTGTATTGCTTGAATTAGCAACTGAAAAAGTGTTTATGAGATAAAATATCAGCAATATAGGTATCTTATTAAACCTACAAAATCTGTTTGTCAACCATTAAAATAAAGTTCCACAAAGCAGGGGCTGAATAAACTAAGATATTTATGGTGCACATATGTTATCTCATCACATTCTATTCTTTATTGCTAGCTTAACATAAAAACTATTTAAACCGTACTTAAAATTTAATCCAGAGTTAAGGCTCTGTACTTAATAAACTTGGTAGGCCTAGAGTCAGGGATTCAATTCCCATGTGGGCAATAGTAATTTATTTAAATAGAATCCTTAGTGTGGGTGATAAACTGTAAATAAACCATCCTGGGTAGCCGCAGTAACACAAGGTGGGCAGTAATAAATAATTAATTAAATTTAAGCTGCAAATAGATGCTTTCATATGGTTTCCTGTAAAAAAAACACTTGAATAGGATTGTGGGTTTATTGACGATTGAAAACTAAACACTCAAATGACAAAATTTATAAAAAAAAACAGAACTAAAAAACTAGCTTGATTGAGCTTGAAGACGACCCGAAAACCGGGGCTCAAAAGATAGCTTTGGGATGTCGCATTTGAAAGTAGTAAGTCATTCGACTGCTAAACAGTACGAAATGTTTTGAATGACGGCCAATTTTAGAAAAAAAAAGTCTTTAATTTCAGAAATTAACTCGCAAAAAAGTTATTCTTTTGCCAGAGAATGTAAATCACAGTCGTATTTTGCATTTAACCATACAATCAATAATGCAAATAATGATCGAAAATTTATTATTTATTTATTTAGGTGTGTCGCAATTTTAGCGATTCACACTTCTCATATTGTAAAGCTTAAAGTTGGTATAGCCACCTTATAACAAAAGAAAAATATGTTAAAATATCTACAGTCGTAGGTCGCAAGGCACCGTTACATTTTCTCCAGTGTATATTAATGATAGCAGATTCTAATTCTTCAAGTTAAGGTTCGATTAACGTTTTAAATGTAGTTGAAAAGATGTGTCTGTTGGAGGTGTTTCATGATTGTCGCGATGTATGGGCTGTTGTCGTGTAGTAGTTCTGATAGGTTGGTGGGTAAGTTCTGGTCGGTTATTTGTCTGCAGTCTGTAAGTAGGTGTTTGATAGTCAGTTGTGTATTGCACAGTGTATATAAAGGTGGATCAGTCCTAGTCATGAGGTGTCCGTGTGTTATCCGTGAATGACCATGCTTCAAACGAGCAAGAACTACTTGTAGCGGCGACGCACGTACTCGTGAGTCGTTCGCTATCAAATATGATAACCTGGCGGTATAAAAAAATAGTTAACCGGATTGTGAGCGATAAAGTTAGAAGTGCGAAAATATCTGGTGTCTCGCGTTAACTGGAACTTTATTATATTGAGTAAACTGAGACTGTGTTGTGTCCGGCGAAAATGTGTGAAGTGTAAGTACTCTAAATAGACTTTTTTTGTGTAACATATTACATCCTCATGATGAAGAGGGTATTTTGTGCTTGTTCTGAACATACAAGTTGAAAAGCGTACAGAACTATTTATTTCACCCCACTCAGTCCACTAAATTGGTGACCCCGACGTGATCTCTACGCTCCGACGTGATCTCTACGCTTCGACGTGAACGCCACGCTGCGTGAGTAATACATTTTTTTCAACATTTCCAATTCAGATTTCTTTGATATTTTTACAGTGGACGGGGAAACTTCACACAACTAGACCCAGTGCAGATGCCACAGCAGGTCGAAGCTACTTCAGCTGCAACAATCAAAGCCCAGCTTCCGGCTTTTTGTAAATACGACCCGGAAATTTTTTTCCTACAATGTGAAGCTGTTTTCGCTCTTTATGACATCCGAAATTCAATTAAGCGATTCAGATTCGTTGTCTCACAACTGGATAGGGAAGCAGTCCGAGATGTAATAGACTTGGTTAGGTCTCCTCCAGCTGAAAACGCATATGATACTCTAAAGGACAGATTAATTGGTAGTTTCGGTGAATCTGATAACGTCCGTATCAGGAAGTTATTAGAGGACCAGCGACTGGGACACCGTAAACCATCACATTTTTTACGTGATCTCCAACATTTAGGAGGCACCATGGTTTCTGACAACCTCCTTAAGCCTATCTGGCTGAGAGGGCTGCCCGACCAGATACAGGCCGCACTAGTGGCCACGGAGCAACAAGATCTGAAGAAACTTAGCATTATGGCCGATCGTATTTCGGAAATTTATGAACCGAGAGTTTTTGAGGTAGCAGCTGTTAATACTGATTCCAATGCCTCTGTTAACAACGAAAAGTTGCTAGACGCGATAGAAAAGCTCTCTGAAAGAATTGCCACATTGGAGATGCGAGGAAGTCCGCATGCTGCGACAAGAGCAACGACTACCAGACCTCGTTCCAGGAGTAGAAGCAAAGGACGCCACTTGTGCTTTTACCATGAAAGATTCCGGGAAAAGGCAACGAAGTGTCGACAGCCTTGCGATTGGAAGCCCTCTAACTCTAAGAAACCGGAACAGGAAAACGGCAGCGGAACAGTAGCGACGGTAGTGGCGGAACCCGTTGCTACGAATTCTCACCGCCGATTGTTTGTAGTCGATCGCCAGTCCTTAATCCGATACCTCGTTGACACCGGAGCTGCACTCTCTGTGTTACCAACGAAGAAGGGAAATAAGACTCAACCCAACGATTTCGCCTTATATGAAGCCAATGGGACCGCAATTCCAACGTATGGTGACCAGCTCGTCACTTTGGATTTGGGCCTGAGGCGGAGGTTGACATGGCGTTTCATCCTAGCAGATGTAGGACACCTCGGGGCAGACCTTCTTTATCACTACCAAATAATGGTTGACCTAGCGAGCAATCAGTTGATCGATAAAATTACTGGTTTAACGTCAAAAGGAAGACCAGCAAACGTCGCAGTGTCTGCCATTTATTCCGTTCCCAGCGGTAAATGGTACACCGAGCTGCTAAATAAATACAGCTCCATCACTCTTCCGACAAATTACATGAAGAAGCCGACTCACTCTGTCGTTCATTATATTGAAACGCGTGGCGCACCGGTTACCGCGAAAGCACGTAGACTACCTCCTGACCGATACGCGGCCGCGAAACGGGAATTTGAGCAGATGATGGCAGAAGGTATCTGTCGCCCGTCTAACAGTCCTTGGGCGAGTCCATTGCACATCGTGCCAAAAAAAGATGGAGGGATTAGGCCCTGCGGGGATTACAGACGCTTAAATGAGAAGACAGTCCCTGACCGTTATGCCGTTCCAAATATCACCGACTTTAATATAAATCTTCATGGAAAGAAGATATTTAGTAAGTTGGATCTGAACAAAGCTTACTATCAGATCCCAATAGCCGACGAGGACATTGAAAAGACAGCCGTTATTACTCCTTTTGGCCTGATAGAATTTCTTAGAATGTGCTTCGGATTACGTAACGCGGCGCAAACATTCCAGCGCTTCCTAGACAATGTCTTAAGGGGACTCGACTTTGTCTTCCCTTTCGTGGACGATGTCTGCATCGGCTCCGAAGATGAGGAACAACACAAGGCACACCTCGAGGAAGTTTTTAAACGCCTACAGGACCATGGACTCACCGTTAATCTAGCTAAGTGCGTATTCGCCGTGGAAGAGATTGAATTCCTAAGACATCAGGTGAATCAGCATGGTGTCACTGTCTTACCTGATAAAGTCGAAGCCATCACGAATTTTCCACGCCCATCGAACGTCAGTGAACTCCGACGATTCTTAGGTATGGTCAATTTTTACCGCCGATGCATTCCCCACGCAGCAGAACTTCAAGGTCCGCTGAACACATACATGTGTGGATCGAAGAAGAAGGACAAAACTCCGATCACTTGGAACGAGGAGAGTATCAAGGCCTTCGAGGGTTATAGAGATGCTATTCGCAACGCGGCTGTACTTGCTCATCCTAAGCCCAATGCAGAATTAGTACTGGCCTGTGATGCTTCCAGCGTTGCTATGGGAGCAGCTCTACAACAACGAGACGCAGATACATGGAAACCTCTGAGTTTCTTCTCGCGTTGTTTTACCTCAGCGCAACGAAACTACTCCACCTACGACAGGGAGTTACTAGCAATACATCGGGCCATAAAACATTTCCGCCCATACATCGAGGGTCGACATTTCACCATATGGACAACCACTTCGTCTGCCTGGTGAACTACTGGAAAAGTCCAGGCGACCCGAGAGCAACGAGGCTTTTATCCGCCAACTTAGGGAATATATGGAGCAGCTACGCCCAGCAGCCTACAGACAGTCATCTGCGAAGACCTTCTTGCATCGCGACCTGCAGACCTGCACACATGTCTTCCTCAGAGATGACACCGTCCATCGCCCTTTGACTTCACCTTACACCGGGCCACATGAAGTGCTCAGCCGAACCGACAAGACCTTCAACATCCAGCTGCCTGGAGGACCTCGGACGGTGACAATCGACAGACTGAAACCGGCGTACCTGCTGCAGGACGACAAGGACTCCAGTTCCAGTCAACCAGGCACTACACCACCTACTGCACCAATTTCTAATGACTCTGCCGCGGAAGAGCACTCTACAGAGGAGCAACGAACCCGTCTGTGCCGAATAATTCGTCCTCCTGTTCGCTTCCGCGACTGAGTCATTGGGAGGAGGTGCAGTAGGTGGTGTAGTGTTACAGTGTTATTGTTAGCGGCGACGCACGTACTCGTGAGTCGTTCGCTATCAAATATGATAACCTGGCGGTATAAAAAAATACCAGATGGTTTTTTAAAATATGTTCAGTCAGTAAAAATAGTTAACCGGATTGTGAGCGATAAAGTTAGAAGTGCGAAAATATCTGGTGTCTCGCGTTAACTGGAACTTTATTATATTGAGTAAACTGAGACTGTGTTGTGTCCGGCGAAAATGTGTGAAGTGTAAGTACTCTAAATAGACTTGTTTTGTGTAACATATTACATCCTCATGATGAAGAGGTTATTTTGTGCTTGTTCTGAACAAGTTGAAAAGCTTACAGAACTATTTATTTCACCCCACTCAGTCCACTAAATACTTCTTCTCTTCTAGTGTCCCGATTACTTGACTGCCATTCACGAGTAGTGTCCTTTATTTCTCGTAGTTTTGTGTCTGTCAGATGCCATTCCACTTCCCATTTTAGACTGACTTCTCTTTTAATAAGTTTAAAACCATTGGTTTAATGCCATCGTTTCCTTTAATGTGATCAGTGTCTAATGTGTCAAGTTCAGTCGCTAATTTTGCACGTCTGTCAGCCAAGATATTTTCCGTGATGTCTGCATGTCCTGGTATTCAATGAATAGTTATTATTTTATTCATCTGTGTTTGAAACTTCGTTAGTAATTCCAGAAGCCGTCTTGTGAGTGGGTGAGTTGTGTAAAGGTCAAGTATTGACTGTATGGAACTATATGAGTCAGTAAAAACATGAATGTTGTCTTGTTGTACGTTAGTAGGATGTTGTAGTCCAAGAAGTAAGCCCTGTAGTTCTGCAGTGAAGTTGCTTGATACGTCCGGTAATCTACATGTTAGTACTTGGTTCCCCACTATGGCGGCTGATCCACATTTCCCTACATATTTCGAGCCATCTGAATACATGAAAAGTCCTGTCCTGTTTTCTGTAATTATGTTCCGGTACTCGTGTTTATAGTGTAAGGAAGAAAGAGGGTTTGTTTTCTTGAATTTTGTGAGGGTGGAGTTAGTTATTTGGTATATGTATTAGCCAAGGTGCTGTTTTGTGTTGTATGGTATAAATCTAATGTATGTTGTAAGTAAGTAGCGTTTGAAACAGTCTGAAGTGATAGGGTTTATGCGAATTGGGATTATCAATATAGTCGATCATGTTTGGGTTTTGTGTGATGTATTCAATGTAAGGGCATGATTGTCTGGAAAGTGTTGTTATGCTGTATTTCATGATATTATATGAATGCCGATGATTTAATGGAAGTTCTCCAGTTTCTGCACACAAACTTATACTTGGAGTTGTTCGAAAGGCACATGTTGCTAATCTTAAACCTGTGTTTTGGATGACCTCAAGAATTTTTAAGTATCATGGTTTGGCTCTCGAGAAGACTAATCTTCCATAGTCTAAAATGAATCTCGTATACGAGCGATATACCATCATCATAGTTTTCCTATCTGCTCCCCATTTTGTGTTTCCAATAACTCTCAGAATATTAAGGGACTTTTTGCATTTTTCGTAAAGAATTTTGATATGGAGTACCCAGGTTATCTTTTTATCAAACGTTACTCCTAAGAATTTTATTGTGTCTGTTTCAGGAATTTTATTTAGATGAAGATATAAAGTGGTGGTTTCAAACGTTTTTTAGCGAAAAGGATAGTCTTCGTTTTAGTGGTGGAAAAACGTAACCACTTTCCTCGCTCCACTTTTCTAAATTATTTATGGTGTATTTTATTCGTTCTATTACTACATCAAAAGTCCGTCACGCAGGGGCTGCGTAAACTAAGCAGATTTCCCACGTGAAGTTTTACAATAGAGAAATCTGCCTAATAACAACTGTAGTAGTAAGAAACCTCTAAACCTAAAACATTATTTAGGGCGTAATAACCCAGTAGTTTCTAGCCCCAAAAAACATTTAACCTAACCTCTAAACCTATTCAAGAGGGACGAATAGTTATGGAAACGGCCACCAGAGCTCTCGGCGGAAAGTCCGAACATAGCCTACTGGTGACCACACGCTGAATACAAATGCAAATATCTCGGTTAATATTCAAGGTAGAGAAAAAATGTATATAACAATATTTATAGTAAATTTAATTTGCAATAAGATTGATTCTGTACAATTTTTCGGTCCGACGTATAGTAACGGAGATATTTTGAATTTTCGAAAATCCTCCCCTCTAAACCCCCCCTCCCACTGGTCCGATTTCAGCCGTTAACGAACTTGATCTTTCTTTTTACATAAAACGACTAAATATCGAGTTTGGTAACGATCAAACAAAAATTGCGACCGCTAGAGCGGTAACAGACAAATATATATATATATATATATATATATATATATATATATATATATATATATACAGTTTTGAACGGACCTCATTTTCGTCATCTCCTGGGTAGGATCGATGGACATTTGAAGAAAAATTTCGAAAATTCCGTCATGAGTACAACCTCAATAGCTGATTTCCCTTAAGGGAAATCTGCTAAAATGAGCAGAAATTGAGTAGACGATCAGATCGTCAACAAACAGACAGTAATGCACTTCTGGTGGTATATATACTGTGACATTATTAATTGCAATATTAAATAGTGTGGTACTTAAAACACTACCTTGTGGAACGCCATTGGCTTGTATGAACGGGTCTGAGAGAGGTCCCCCTTGTTTAACTCTGAATGTTCTATTGCTAAGAAAAGACTTTATGAACATAGGTATTTTCCCCTGGATATTCCACTCAGCTAGCTGAGACAAGATTGATCTTTTCCATACTGTGTCATAGGCTTTTTCAATGTCAAATGATACGGCTAGTACGAGTTTCTTTTTAATAAATGGATTTAGTATGTCACTTTCTAATTTTACTATGTGATCTATAGTTGAGTGATTAGGCCTAAAACCATATTGATATTTAGAAAGGAGTTCGTTTGATTCAAGAAACCATACTAGACGTTTGTTAATCATTCTTTCGGATAGCTTTGACAGGCAGCTGGTTAAAGCAATCGGTCTATAGCTGGACGGAAGAGACTTGTGTTGGTTAGACTTCAATATAGGAATAATTATAGACTCTTTCCATACTTCAGGATATTCGCCAATTTGGAAAATATTGTTAATAACTTAAAGACAACGGGTGAGTGCTACATTAGGGAGTTTCTTAAGGATATTGTAACATATACCATCTTTTCCAGATGCAGATTGTTTACACTTTTTAATAGCATATTTCAATTCACGCATATTAAATAATTCATTCAATAAATGTACCAACAATTTACAATATTTTGTGGGGCAGTTTCGCAAAAGGAACTGACCCGTTCTTTTGGAATCCCATGCTAACTAGAGATACTAACGTTGATGACGTCATGCAAACAGCCAATCACCGACGAGGAATACTGTTCTATACCCATTTGATGACGTCAGGCGAGCAATTCCTAACAAAACTCGGACGTCATCAATTTACGCTTACGCCATCAAAGCTAGTATCTCTCTAGTTACACAAAACTCACTTAGGAAATGTTGAGGGTGTAGGTATGAAATGCCCTCAGAATGCATTTGAATTATTTAAATTCAGAATTATTACAAGACAAATAATAAATTTTGCCTTAAAGTTTAAATGAATAAAGTTAAATATTTTTGTTAATGTGATTGAGAGATGATCTAAAATAAAATGCTGAGGGAGCAGAAAGAGAACTGAGAGACCAGAATTTCTATAGAGTTCCTAATTCAAGAAACCTTCCTTTAAGCCTTAAATATTTCTTGTTTAGGTACTTGGCAAGTAACTTAACTTTATTTTAAACTAGCTCAGATACCCGGCTTCGCCCGGGAATTCATTTGAGGCTGAATGGTGATGGTATTTTTTAGCAGGCTTTACATTGCACAATATTTTGACATTTACCCGTCCCAGTGTTTAGGATTGATACCCATCTTTGCCGTGGATTTGCTAATAATAGAATTATTTGTTCGATAAGGCTTCACAGTCTTCGATATTTTTATGTTTCCCGTCTCTTATACATGTAAATATGGTGAATTTTTATTTCAGGCCTCCCTTTTAACCCCCCTCCCGTTCGAACTTAAAAATTTTAATATAACTTATAATCATGGAAGAATTAATGCTAATTGACATACCGAGTTTTGTTAAGTTCGGTTCAGCCGTTAGTGCCCGCTAAAGTTTTAACGTATAACTCATTTATACTTAGGTATACGACAAAAGTGTATATAACAAAAGTTACTCCAAATAACAAAATAAACAACTTTTGTAATGTTTATATTCACCGAAAATGCAATAGGAAACGAAATATCGCTATTTTTAATTTCAGGCTTCCCCTATAACCCCCACTCCTCCCCGTCCATAGAAATGTTGGTATGGCTTATTATAATGAAGGCCTCACTGCTAATACACATACCGAGTTTTATTTAGTTCGGTTGAGTCTTTTTTGGCAAATAATATTGTTGACTCCCGCTATAATTTTTAGCGTATAAGGCATTTAAACTTCGGTATACGACAAAAGTGTATATAACAAAAGTTACTCTAAATAACAAAATAAACAACTTTTGTTATGTGCATATTTACCGAAAAACCAATAGAAAACGAAATATCGCTATTTTTAATTTCAGGCTTCCCTTATAACCCCCACTCCTGTTCGTCTCAGAGAAAATTAATATAGCCTAAAGTCTAAGTTGGGTTAGTAGTAATATACATACCAAGTTTCATAAAATTCGGTCCAGCCGTTTATGCGTGAAAAGGTAACAAACAAACAAACAAACAAACATACACGAAAGAAACAAAATGCAGATATGGTGTCTATGACATGTGAAACGAAAAGTTATCGTGAAATTTCGCGAAAAAAATCAATGTACAGACAGAGGTTACAATTTTATATATATATAGATAAATGTTCCAGTAATATGACATACTTGGAACAATATTAGTCCAGTTGAAGTAACTTTCTTTGGTTTGTTTATGTTAAATATTATAATGAGAAATACTGAGACTTCTAAGTTATATTAAATATAACAATTATAAGATCATTCATGAGAGTGATACGACAATTTTACAAAAGTAACTGGTAGTAAGTAAATGTCTTATTACTAATAAAAGGGGGGGGGGTTGATGGCTCTACCATTTTTTTTTAAATATTTATTCTGAATTTTTTAACCTGTAAAATGGATTATTGAAGAGACCACTTTCTTGTCTACCTCCTACTTTCATGCTTGTAAGAATTTTTTTCTGAAAATTTCAAATCTAAGAGAATATAACTAATTACATTGTACTTAAAATATTAAATTTTTACATTTAATTCATATTAACTAATTCAATATCAAGTAAGATGCTAAAGGTATTTATTGCATGATTCTTGAAAGTATTTTTAACTCAATTAAAAAGAAGATGCTAGGCTGTGTTGGTTTGACAGTCCAAGCTGAATGATCTTAGTGCATCACCTTTCTCAAATACATTCAGCTACCCAAACAGTAATCTAATGGATTTATGTAACATTTGTAATTAGTATATTGCAAATTTCATAACATCAAATGACACTTGTTTTTCAACCTTTTGATTTAGTCAATACATCAACATTAGAAAAAAAAGTACAGCAAAGCCTCCGTCTCAAAAGCATTTGGACTCAAGGCAAGCCCAATATTTTACACTGCTGCAGTGCGAGTATTAATATTAATTATTGTGATTCTTTAAAAGCCAACAAAAGATAGTCGGTTTTGGAATAAAAATAGGAGCCGGATCTATAGTGGAAAAATTATTTTTAAATGCAGTGTTCTGTACCTTCAAACAGAATTGGTTGAGGCGAGGAACTTAACCTTATGATATTTAATAGAAACAACCCCAGCTACATTGGGTCAAAAAAGGCTCCATACACTTACAGCTGTTTTAAAAATATAATTTCTGAGGAATTTTCAGGAAACGTTTTTTTATAGACCAAATTTATATTTGATGTATATAATTACATTTTATAACAATTTGTAAACTTTTACATATGTATGTTTGTGTATAAACAGAAATTAAAGAAACGATGTATCAAAGCAATCAATCTCCCCCATAAGCCCGTTTAAACATTTCAAAACCATGTGTACAGAGACTTTTTAGACCCAGACAGAACATGACTAGGAAAAACTAACAGAACCACCCCATGGAATGAAGAGGAAATGGAGTAATACACACTGAGATGTGTACAAAAACTACTAAGTATTTATGTTAATAATTTATTAAGTAAAAAAATATATTATTTTCTAAGAATAAAATTAATAAAACAATCTTCTAAGTGTACCTCAGGAGTAACCTATAAATACATCCTGAAGAATCAAGGGTTAGCAGCTGGTTAGTCACCTGAAACAAAATAAAAATGAATTCCCTAGATATTAAATAAATAATTAAATTGAAATAATTTTAATATATATAATTCTAGATCACAGGTCTCTATATTCACTTCCATAATTATTGAACTTATTTCAAGAGTCAGTCTAAATAAGCTTCTAAAAGCTATTAGTGCCTTCAAAATAAATCTATGTACCTAGAACAACAATTAACGCATTAAAAACAAGGGCTTTTTCAAGATCCAACAAAAAAGTAATAAAATATGATATAGCAAACATATAAAAGTAATCCAGAAACTATGCATTACTCTCAGAAACTATGGATGCCTCTGGGATATGAACTATAGTTAACCTCATATTAACGTTCATTCATTAGTAAGAAGAAATGGCAATTTATATGAAATGTTAAAAAGCATTGGAAAATTGTAATCAGAGCAAATGATTATTTCCTTCTTGCATGAGACTGTTTCGACTGCAAAGAAGCTGAAGACCCTCAAAATAAAGATTTTTAAAAAAGGTAGTAAAAATATACATGTATCTTGGCTTATGGAAATGGGTCTAAAAAAGGACTATCCCAGAAGAGCTGCATAAACTAAGCTGATTTCCACCTGTTGCAATGACTCGGATATAATTCCACTTTGTATGTCTCCTAAAATAGCAACTCTTAACTAATACAACTTTGAATTAGAAATTTGAGATTACATATGTGAAAACATCGAGGAAGGGAAAGGAAAACAGTGTTTCAAATTAAATACACCTATTAATGAGTAAGTATTAGCAATATAGGGTAGTTCGCTTAGAAAAAGATGTTGAGGCGACAAATTGTACTGTTGGGCTCATTCCATGTCAAATCAACACACCCATTCAACCTCAGTATTTCTATTTGATATTTCCATTCATATTAATTAGTTAAGTTTATACATTACAAAACATGACCTATTGTAAACATTTTGTAAATACATGATGTTATTTCTCTCCAAATTAAAAAAGAAAAGATGAATTTATTATCAGACTAATATAATACATATTATGTGATATACTGTACAAAGCTAAATAATTCAGTTAAAACACTATTATATTACAGAAATAAATACAGATTTTTCAAATTCAACTTGGAATAAATTTATTAAAATGACAAGCAACAAAATTACTGTCAAATAGGCTCTGAAATAAATGTCAGAAGTTTTAAAAACTAAATATACTTAATATATAATGAATGTAAAGTTACCTCACAAGAAATCCAATCACTATATGTTCATAAAAGAGTATAAGAGATTATATTTTTTTCAAAAATTAAATATTGCTTTGTGATTTCAAAAAGAGTTATTCTTAAGAATCATAGGAAAGAACATAGAGAATATTATTACAAAATTGCACCTTTCTTATCATTCAAGCTTAATGAGGGAACAAGACATTAATATTTCAAATAATAGATGTATTTTGTTAGGATTTACATACATAGATCATTGTCACCAAGTGTTGATTTAATTCTATGAAATATATTTCTTCTTAGTCAATATATAGACAATAAGTATGTGTACATTCATAAAAGTCTGGTAGTAATGACAAATGTCTATTTATATAGATTACAAGGATGACAAATTATTAAACTTATTTAATATATTGAAAAGGCTTATACCTAACATAAGCCCTCAATTATAAATATATACCACTAATAGTAAAATAATTCAGTGTTTTCCTTTTTAGGAATAGATAAGACTAACCAGAATGGTAATATTCATCTAATGGCAATCATTAAATGAAAGACAGCTTAAGGATACATTAGAAAAAAAAAACAACTCCTCGCTCCTGGAGAAATTTGGACTTAATAAAAACGTATAATTAGCATAAAACATACATAAAGTTACTTAACAATGACACATAATAGGTTAGCTTACTTATTAAACAGATTATCCAAAATACTCTGATATTTGAAAATTCAATGTGAAACAATATGGCTGCCACACAGCTGTCTTGGCGGGAATAAAATAATACAAACGTCATCAATCCTTGAGTCTCAAAACATGTACGTCATCAACTTACGTCCCTACGTCATCAACGTTAATATCTCTCTAGTTAGCACAAAACTCGTTCTTTTGTCGCTCTTCTAACCTCGATGAACAGGTTATGCACGCAGTGTTGCCACTATCCCGCACTCCCTCTCGTCTCAATAATAAATTTTTAATCAGGGGGGCCACTGGTGACAGCTAGACGAAAGTTTATTTACTGTTAACTCTTACAACCACATAATATCACATGGCAAACCTGGAGTGCTAAGTTGGAACCCCGCGAACTTCCTAACAAATAGGAATTTATTTTCTCTTTAAATAAAATACTGTGGCTTGAAATGGGTGGTAACTTGTGGATAACCCGTGCCAATAAGCCCATATAGCAAAAAGTGAACGTTGAACAAAAACAAAAAATATTGCAAATTTAATAAAGCTCCCTTTCAAAATTATACCAACAAACCCGCTAGCTGTCACTGGGGGCCCCTACATTAAAATTTAATAGTGAGGCGGGAGCGAGTGCGGGCTATTGACAACACTGCGTGCATAACCTGTTCATCTAGGAATCGAGTTTTGTGCTAACTAGAAACAAGTACTAGGTATATGGCGTACATGTGAATTGATGACGTAACGATATTTTATTCCCGCCAATACAGCTGCCCGGCAGCCATCTTACTTCACATTGATAAATTTCCAGATATTGGAGTATTTTGGATAATCTGTTTAATAAGTAAGTTAACTTCTGTTATGTCACTATAAGCAGGGGGGTGCCATTCGGCAGGTGCGCAGATCGTAAATTTTTGCGACTTTGGCGCAAGGCGTCACTTTCAGCTTGGTTTACATCGTGAACATCGTTGTTTTTTTTAGTGGATTGTTTTATTTTCTATTGTTATAAGTGATTTTTTTTTTTTGCAAAATGCCGAGTGACTATGCTGTAGCAACATGTTCCAAAAACCCTAGGAAATCAGGCAAGTCTGTATCTTTTCACCGGTTCCCGAAAAACCCAGAAATTAAGAAACAGTGGATAGTTCTGTGTAGACGAGGAGATTTGAAATTTAATCCTACTTTTGCTCGGGTTTGTTCAGAACATTTCAGCGATAGTGATTACGAAAGGAATTTACAAGCAGAATTATTAGGCTATGTTCCTAGTAGATTGAAATTAAAAGAAGAAGCTGTGCCGCATCTTAATTTATCAGTATCGTCCGTAAGTAAACAAACACCTACTACCTCTACTTCTGACTCAAAAAGTGAAACATCTAGAGAATGTAGGAGTAAAAAACGTTAAATAACTAATCGTGCCCTGCATCACATTAATGAGATTTCTCCCAAAAAAATGAAAAGTGATTTTTCATGTAATACAGAAGAAGTTGATTGTATTGTCTTAAAGGATAAAGTTTCTGAATATGAATCCAAGTCCTTGCTGATACAAGTAAAAAATTTAGAAAGTAATAACTTTAATTTAAAAAAGAGAGTTACTAAATTGCTAACAGTTAATCACCAGCTAAAAATTAATGCAAAAAGAAGAAAAAATGCAGTGAAAAAAGAAATGGAAAGGATTTGTCATCCAATATTATCCAAAGCTCAAATTCAGTGCATAGACTCAAAAAATATCAGCAGCAACTGTTTTGGACAAGACTGACTTCATGCGACTGGGAGCTGTTAAAAAGGTAAGATTTAAAATATAAGAAACAGAATAATTTTCTTGCCGTGTTTCCTATAGAGCACTATAGGAGTTTATTTCCCATGCTCCATCATTAATGATATTGCATGTTTCCTTCGCAGTTATTTATTCTATGGGACAGTGCGGTTTCAATGCATATACTCCAACATCAGTGCCATTCTCTTCACAAGGATGCTGCTGGAACCAAGGATTCCCTGCGGCTCAAAATGTTAGCATATTTTTATTACAAGGAGGACTACATGCCAATGGCAGCTTTTTTAAAAAAAAGATAAGTTTTGAAATCTGAGTAACAGAATTATCTTCTTGTAGTGTTTCCTATAGTCCCTCTCTCATAAATTAATGATATTACATGTTTCTTCCACAGTTATTTATTCTATGGGACAGTGCGGTTTCAATGCATATGCTCCAATATCAGTGCCATTTTCTTCACAAGAATGCTACTGGAACCAAGGATTCCCTGTGGCTCAAAATGTCAGCATATCTTTATTACAAGGAGGGCTACATGCCAATGATAGCTTTATTTAAAAAAAAGATAAGTTTTAAAATCTGAGTAACAGAATTATCTTCTTGTAGTGTATCCTATAGAACGCTATAGGAGTTTATTTCCCATGCTCTATCATTAATGATGTTACATGTTTCCTCCACAGTTAGTTATTCTAAGGGACAGTGCGGTTTCAATGCATAAACTCCAACATCAGTGCCATTCTCTTCACAAGGATGCTACTGGAAACAAGGATTCCACGTGACTAAATATAAGCATCTTTTTATTACAAGGAGGACTACCTGTCAATGATAGCCTTTAAAAATCTTGTACCTATATTGACTAGCTGATGTTTAAAATAATTTACTCACTTTTTTATTCTGGTAACTGGATATCATATTTTATTGCTTGCGTATAGCTGTCACCGGTGCCCCCTGCTTTAAAATTTTTTATTGAGACGGGAGGGAGTGTGGGCTAGTGGCAACACTGCGTGCATAACCTGTTCAACTAGTTTAGAAGAGTGACAAAAGAACGGGCCAGTACCTCGTCCGAAACTGCCCCAAACATGGTAAATTGTTGATAAACTTATTAAGTTGTTTTGTTTACATTTCTCTTATTATTCTACACATTTCCCACACCAAAGTGGGGACCCCGACGTGAGTGATGTAATAGTTAACAGTTACATAAACTTGCGTATAGCAGTCACCGCCCCCCCCCCCTGATTTAAAATTAATTATTGAGACGGGAGGGGGTGCGGGCTAGTGGCAACACTGCGTGCATAACCTGTTCAACTAGTTTAGAATAGTGACAAAAGAACGTGTCAGTGCCTCTTGCGAAACTGCCCCACAAAACATTGTAAATTGTTGGTACATTTATTAAATTGTTTTGTTAACTTTTCTCTTATTATTCTTCTCATTACCCACAGCAAACTGCTGACCCCGACATGAGTGATGTAATAGTTAAGTGGATATAAACTTGCATCTAGCTGTCACCAGGGATTCCCCTACTTTAAAATTGATTAGTGAGTCGGGAGCGAGTGCGGGCACTAGGCAACAATGTATGCATAACCTGTTCATCTAGGTTAGAGTAGTGGCAAAAGAACGTGTGAGTGCCTCTTGCGAAACTGCCCCACAGTACATTGTAAATTGTTGGTACACTTGTTGAATTGTTTTGGTTACTTCTCTCTTATTATTCTACTCATTACCCACACCAAAGTGGGAACCCCGACATGTGTGATGTTACAGTTAACAGTTGTATAACCTAGCGTATAGCTCTCACTGGGGGCCACCCATCTTTAAAATTTATTTGATAGACGGGAACGAGTGCGGGCTAGTGGCAACACTGCGTGCATAACCTGTTCAAAGAGTTTAGAAGAGTGGCAAAAGAACGGGTCAGTTCCTATTGCGAAACTGCCCCACATAAGACTGTAAATTGTAGATACACTTATTAAATTGTTTTGTTTACTTTTCTCTTATTATGATTTCCGTTTTTAATTTAAAAAGTTTTGCTTTATTTTTTATTAATTTGCATACTCCTAACCAATTTTAACCATGTTTGTTGCTATATTAAAACCTTTTGGTATGGATCAGCTGTTCGTGCTGAGTTTATAGACAAGTGAAATTTGTGCCCTGTATTTATTCTGTTTTGTTCAGTATAATAGACAGTGGATTTGTCGGAAAATAGTGAAATCTGGCGAGGTTTATCTCCTTCTTTAAGAAGAAAGATGAAGCCGGACCGCCGTACCGAAGGAGGTAAGAGAAAATCCGTTAACAAAATCATTAACGAAGCTAACCTCAGCGATGAAGTAACAGAAGACGTTGCCATGACAACCTCTAGCTACTGCAGCGAGTTCCCAGAGCTGCCTAACCTCTCTCAACCAACTCAAGAACAGCACGTGTCAGCGGAGAATGAATCTAAAGACTTTAAATATACCACCCAACCCAAACCCATAACAACAAACAATAGCTTCTCACCATTATTAGACATTGACAATGACGAAAACAATGACTTACCCGGACATAATTTAACAGAAAGCAATCCAAAGACTTTAAATATACCACCTATATTCTTACTCGAAGCAGACAACTACCAACATATACTTGCTGACATAAAAACAATTGCAAAAGCTGATTTCAAATTACAGCAGTGTTTCAAAAAAATAAAAGTAACGCTGACATCAACTGACGACTTCCGTAATGTGACCAAATTTTATGACGAGACGAACGTTAAATACTACACATTTCGAAACCCAGCTGACAGCAAATTATCTGTTATCATTAGAGGTGTTCCTTATAGCATCTCTGAGAAAGAGGTATTGGACGAACTCGCTACTCAGTACCCAGTTGTCAAAGTGACTAGACTACTAAATAGAGAACGGAATCCAACTCCACTCATGGCCGTAGAGCTTGAGGACAATGCTAAGAGCAAAGAAATATTTAATTTAAAGGCCCAAATTAATGCTGTTGTGATCGTTGAGCCAAGGCGGAAATCCAAGAGGGTGTCTCAGTGCACGAATTGTCTTCGTGTAGGTCACTCCAAAAACTATTGTCACTTAGACACCAGGTGTAGTAAGTGCTCTGGCGATCACAATTACACCGCTTGTCCCAACCGAAATGCCAAAGATTCCTGTTGTGCCAACTGTGGAGAAAACCACAAAGCTAACTACAGGGGCTGCAAAGCATTCAAAACTTTTACACCCCTTGTATCTAAAAATAAGTCCTCAAAAAAGACACCTCGCCAATCGCCGCCACCCCCTCCACCCCAACAACATCATCACACCCTGATTCCTCTACAACCCGCCCTAGACAGAATGCATGGACAAACAGGCCACCGCACCAACAGACCACAACACCTAAACTCAGTGACGCAACCACTCACTCTGATGATCAATTGACAGACATACTACTTAGTTTAATAAAACCATTTATCCCTAAAATAAAATCATTTCTAACCCAGCTTTTAACCAACTTATTCTCAGTTAATCATGGCAGTGATTAATATAAGAAATCTTTCTCTGCTTAACTGGAATGCCAACGGCCTAAAGATTAGACAAAACGTATTAACCAATTTCCTGAATAGACATGAGATTGACATCGCTTGCATAACTGAGACACACCTGACAAATACCGACCTCCCAGATACAATATATACAGGACGGACCAAGAAACACGACGTGGTGGAGTTGCAATATTAGTAAAAAAGTCCATTACCCACCATAATTTACTGCTTCCGACCCTTGATCGTCTCGAGGCTGTTGGGGTGGGCTTGGTTCTCCACGATAACAGCATTCTAAGAATAATATCAGCTTACAACCGCCCTGGCACGAGGCTTATTCAAGCAGATTTCGAAAAAATATTTACCTGGGGGGGGTGGGGGGGGGGGGGGGTGGGGGGGGGGGGGGGTGGGGGGGGGGGGGGGTGGGGGGGGGGGGGGGTGGGGGGGGGGGGGGGTGGGGGGGGGGGGGGGTGGGGGGGGGGGGGGGTGGGGGGGGGGGGGGGTGGGGGGGGGGGGGGGTGGGGGGGGGGGGGGGTGGGGGGGGGGGGGGGTGGGGGGGGGGGGGGGTGGGGGGGGGGGGGGGTGGGGGGGGGGGGGGGTGGGGGGGGGGGGGGGTGGGGGGGGGGGGGGGTGGGGGGGGGGGGGGGTGGGGGGGGGGGGGGGTGGGGGGGGGGGGGGGTGGGGGGGGGGGGGGGTGGGGGGGGGGGGGGGTGGGGGGGGGGGGGGGTGGGGGGGGGGGGGGGTGGGGGGGGGGGGGGGTGGGGGGGGGGGGGGGTGGGGGGGGGGGGGGGTGGGGGGGGGGGGGGGTGGGGGGGGGGGGGGGTGGGGGGGGGGGGGGGTGGGGGGGGGGGGGGGTGGGGGGGGGGAAATGCAGTTTTGGTGTCTATGACATGTGAAACGAAAAGTTATCGTGAAATTTTGCGAAAAAAATCAATGTACAGACAGAGGTTACAATTTTATATATATACTAGCTCAGATACCCGGCTTCGCCCGGGAATTCATTTGAGGCTGAATGGTGATGGTATTTTATAGCAGGCTTTACATTGCACAATATTTTGACATTTACCCGTCCCAGTGTTTAGGATTGATACCCGTCGTTGCCATGGATTTGCTAATAATAGAATATTTGTTCGATAAGGCTTCACTGTCTTCGATATTTTTATATTTCTTATACATGTAAAAACGGTGAATTTTTATTTCAGGCCTTCCTTATAACCCTCTCCCGTTCGAACCTAAAAATTTTAATATAACTTATAATCATGGAAGAATTAATGCTAATTGACATACCGAGCTTTGTTAAGTTCGTTAGTGCCCAATAAAATTGTTGGATCCCGCTAAAGTTTTAACGTATAACTCATTTATACTTAGGTATACGACAAAAGTGTAATAACAAAAGTTACTCCAAATAACAAAATAAACAACTTTTGTTATGTTTATATTTGCGGAAAAACCAATAGGAAACGAAATATCACTATTTTTAATTTCAGGCCTCCCTTATAACCCCCACTCCTGCCCGTCCCTAGAAATGTTGGTACGGCTTATTACAATGAAGGCGTTAGTACTAATTCATATACCGAGTTTGGTTTAATTCGGTTGAGTCTTTAGTGCCAAATAAAATTGTGGGCTTCCGCTATAATTTTTAGCGTATAACTCATTTATACTTCCGTATACGGCAAAAGTGCATATAACAAAAGTTACTCTAAATTACAAAATAAACAACTTTTGTTATGTGCATATTTGCTGAGAAAGCAATAGGAAACGAAATATCGCTATTTTTAATTTCAGGCCTTTCTTATAACCCCCACTCCTGTTCGTCTCAGAGGATATTAATATAGCCTAAAGTCTAAGTTGGGCTAGTAGTAATATACATACCAAGTTTCATAAAATTTGGTTCAGCCGTTTATGCGTGAAAAGGTAACAAACAAACAAACAAATAAACAAACAAACAAACAAACAAACAAACAAACAGACACCAAAGAAACAAAATGCAGTTATGGTGTCTATGACATGTGAAACGAAAAGTTATCTTGAAATTTCGCGAAAAAAATCAATGTACAGACAGAGGTTACAATTTTATATATATATAGATATATATATATATATATATATATATATATATATATATATAGATATATAAATATATATATATACACTAGCTCAGATACCCGTCTTCGCCCGGGTGGTATTTTTTTGGCAAGGCTTTACTATATAATATTTTGACATTTACCCGTCCAAGTGTTTAGGGTCCCGTCGTTTCTGTGGATTTGTTAATAATAAAATTTGTAAATTCAGGCCTCCCTTATAACCCCCACTCCTGAACGTACCTAGAAATATTAGTATGGCTTATTATAAGGATGGCGTTAGTGCTAATACACATACCGAGTGTTTTATTTAGTTCGGTTGAGCCTTTTGTGCCAAATAAAATTGTTGACTCCCGCTATAATTTTTAGTGTATAATGCCTTTATACTTCGGCATACGACGATATTGTATATAACAAAAGTTTCTCTAAATAACAAAATAAACAACTTTTGTTATGTCCATATTTGCCGGAACCCCAATAGGAAACGAAATCACGATAACTTTTCGTTTCACATGTCATAGACACCATAACTGCATTTTGTTTCTTTCGTGTCTATTTGTTTGTTTGTTGCCTTTTCACGCATAAACGGCTGAACCGAATTTTATGAAACTTGGTATATTTATTACTACTAACCAAATTTAGACTTTAGGCTATATTAATATCCTCTGAGACGAACAGGAGTGGGGGTTATAAGGGAAGCCAGAAATTAAAAATAGTGATATTTCGTTTCCTATTGGTTTTTCGGCAAATATGAAAATAACAAAAGCTGTTCACTTTGTTATTTAAAGTTACTTTTGTTATATACATTTTTTTCGTATACCGAATTATAAACGAGATATACGCTAAAACCTATAGCGGAAGTGAAGAAGTTTATTTAGCACAAAAGACTCAACCGAAATAAATAAAACTCTGTAGGTGTATTAGCACTAACGCCTTCATCATATTAAGCCATACCATCATTTTTAGGGACGGGCAGGAGTGGGGGTTGTAAGGAAGACCTGAAATTAAAAATAGCGATATTTTGTTTCCTATTGGGTTTTCGTCAAATATGAAGACAACACTAGTTGTTTATTTTGTTATTTAGAGTAAATTTTGTTATATACACTTTTTTAGTATACCGAATTATAAACGAGATATACGCTAAAACCTATAGCGGAAGTGAACAATTTTATTTGGGACAAAAGACTCAACCGAAATAAATAAAACTCGGTATGTGTATTACCACTAACGCTTTCATTATAACAAGCCATACCAACAATTCTAGGGATGGGCAGGAGTGGGGGTTGTAAGGGAGGCCTTTTTAAAAATAGCAGTATTTTGTTTTCTATTCGTTTTTCGGTAAATAAGAACATAACAAAAGTTGTTTATTTTCTTATTTAGAGTAACTTTTGTCATATTCACTTTTGTCTTTTAACAAATTATAAACGAGATGCTATAAACTAAAGCGGGAGTAAACTATTACATTGGGCGCTAACGATTAAACCGAACTTAAAAAAAGTCCGTCACGCAGGGGCTGCGTAAACTAAGCAGATTTCCCACGTGAAGTTATACAGTAGATAAATCTCCATAGGAGAGCCAAACGGTGACGGCAAAGGGCCAACTAGCTTTTCGCGGGAAATTCAAAAATCCGTTATCGGCCCAAATTTCATAAAAATGCAAATATCTCGGTTAATAATCAAGATAGGAAATAAATGTATTTACTATAACAATATTTATAGTAAATTTAATTTGCAATAAGATTGATTCTGTACACTTTTTCGATCCAGCGTATAGTAACGGAGATATTTCGAATTTTCGAAAATCCTCCCCTCTAAACCCCCCCTCCCACTGGTTCGATTTCTGCCGTTAACGAACTTGATCTTTCTTTTTACATAAAACGACTAAATATCGAGTTTGGTAACGATCAAACAAAAATTGCGACCGCTAGAGCGGTAACAGACAAATATATAGATATATATATATATACAGTTTTGAATGGACCTCATTTTCGTTATCTCCTGGGTAGGATCGATGGACATTTGAAGAAAAATTTCGAAAATCGCATCATGAGTACAACCTCAATAGCTGATTTCCCTTAAGGGAAATCTGCTAATAGTCGGTATGTCAATTAGAATTAATTCTTATGTGATTATAAGCTATATTAAAATTTTTAGGTTAGAACGGGGGTTATAAGGGAGGCCTGAAATAAAAATTCGCTATATTTCATTGTCTATTTGTTTTTCGACAAACATGCACATAACAAAAGTTGTTTACTTTGTTATTTAGATTAACTTTTGTTTTATACATTTCTCCAGGAACAATGTGTGGAGCAAGTAATTTGCGTAGAAATATTGATATGCTCAACAATTCATTCCAATTTAAACTATGAGGTACCTCACCTGGAAAAATTAATTCATATCTTTGTTAATATTTTGTTCTTAATAACTGAAATCTATGCATAATGCACAGGAGACGGGAAGTATGACAATTTGGAGGACAGTGAAGACTTACATAAAAAATTAATTTTATTATTAACAAATGCCAACAACGGGTATTAACCCTAAACACTGGGACGGGTAAATGCCAAAATATTGTGCAAAGTAAAGCCTTGCCAAAAAAAATACCATCACCATTCAGCCTCAAATCAATTCCCGGGCGAAGCCGGGTATCTGAGCTAGTATATATATATATATATATATATATATATATATATATATATATAGTATATATATATATATATATATATACAGTTTTGAACGGACCTCATTTTCGTCATCTACTAGATAGTATCGATGGACATTTGAAGAAAAATGCCGAAAATTCCGTCATGAGTACAACCTCAATAGCTGATTTCCCTTAAGGGCTTAATCGCTTGTGTGGCATTTCAGAGCGTTGGCAATCTGCTTAGTTTACCAGCCCCTGCATGACGGGCTTTTATTTGAAATGTCCTTCCCCATTGAGTACGAAACTTGGCCGATATTTCTATGACGTACACAAGACAAATCCCAGTGGCACAGCCAAAAGTACATTGGACTTTTAATTATACCAAAAGCATGCTACTTTAGGTAAGATGACTCTATATTTTTTTTTTTTTTTAAATTCATTAATGAAGTAGTAGTTGCTTAATTGCCTTCCATTTGTTAGGCGTAAAGTAAAACGTTGACCCCTAATATTAGCCAGAAAGGAGAGACACGCAGGAGGTAGATTCCCACTGCTGGAGGGGGAATGTTCCTACTATATATTCTCTGCGATACAATGAGAGTCATCAGTCTTCCTTCGTTCTGACAGCAATCATGAAGACCTTCCTTGTAGTAGCCGCAATTGCATCTTTCATCTTCCTCACAGCGAGGGTAACCTATAATCAAAATAATTTATTTATAATTCTAACTTGTGCCCGTAAATAGATCCCTCCCAGCGCCAATTTAGGTTTTCATGTCGCATAGTTTTAAGACGTTTTCAACAATATCTGGCTCTAGCGTCTGTTGTCCAAACTATGGGAGCGAATTTAATAAACATTGCATGATTATTACAGGTAACCCAACTTACACACTACATACCGCATGATTTGGATCATGTACGTATGGGGATGTGTTTAGTTGTCTTGGGTTGCTAACATATTATTCGGCCTGAAGTAAAAAAGTCCGTCACGCAAGGGCTGCGTAAACTAAGCAGATTTCCCCAGTAAAGTTTTACAACAGAGAAATCTGCACACTAGTAACACAATACCACCGTGATTAGATAATGAGAAATCTTTCAGTTAATTAAAATAAATTTCCAACTGAAACGGCTTCTGAATTGTAAGAATAATTTATATTTTAATAACTCAAATTTTAGTAGTCCAAGAACTAAAGAAGGGGGGGGGGCGGATGAACAGAACGTATTTGCATAAATCTCACAAAGTAAAGAAGGTAAGGTAAGGTTAGAAACGACAGGTTAGAAGAAGCTTCCGCCTGAGCCGAGAATTGACGAAGATGGCCGACATAATCCGAACCACAGACTTCATAAAAATGCAAATATCTCGGTTAATATTCAAGATAGAGAATAAATGTATATAACAATATTTATAGTAAATTTAATTTGCAATAAGATTGGTTCTATACAATTTTTCGATCCGATGCATAATAACGGTCATATTTTGAATTTTCGAAAATCCCCTCCTCTAAACCCCCCCTCCCTCTGGTCCGATTTCAGCCATTAACGAACTTGATCTGTCTTTTTACATAAAACGGTTAAATATCGAGTTTCGTAACGATCAAACAAAAATTGCGACCGCTAGAGCGTTAACAGACAAATATATATACAGTAGGGACCCGATTAACCGAGTCTGTCGGGACCGCGGTTACCTCGGTTAATCGAAATTCTCGGTTAATCGGAACCTACTAATACCAGCTGAAAATGTAAGGTTTTTAGAATAAAAACTAGTACCTATAAGTTTAATAATTATATTCATATTTACATTTTTTAATCATAAATTAATAATAGAAGTAGAATGTATGTACATACATACATATGTAGTATAAAATAACATCGAACACAAAAAAAAAAAAATTAATGGAAAATCGGAAAACTATGTATGTACTTTGATTTAAAAAAAAATCATTTATTGTTGTTTGTTTTAAACAACTGCTTCTATCAGCAGCTGCAGTGCCTCTCCACTTCCTTAACATCATCAGTTCATATGAAGGCACATCACCTCTGCCTTCTAAATAGAGTAGTGACCTGTCAAGTAGGTTGAAACCCTCCTCATTGCTTACTTTCGTGGGGATAGATACCTCATCTCCTCAATTTGCTTCCTATTCCTCCTCCAGTCACCGACAGTATTTTCACCGACACCATAATCCTGAGCACCTTTTTTAAAGACTCGCCTTTGTCCAAGCGATGAATTGCTTCTAATTTTTTTTTCAAGCGAAATAACCACTCTTTTACGTTTTTTAGCTGCGATGTGATCCATGGCGTGACCGGACTTAAACTGTGAATGAATGAGCTAGGATGGTTGTGACAAGTAGAGATGTAAATACAATATTCCCGGAACAAGGGGAAGGAGGGTTGGACGGGGTGCTAGAGATGCATTTCTCAGAAGGCAATTAACGACTGTCTTAGAGCTTCCTTTTCAATAAACCGCTTGCTGAACACCTGCATCCGGCCTAGGGTTTTGAGGGTTTTAAAAAGGTTCATAATCACTTCCAAAGGTTACCGCACCTACTTTTTTTTTTTTAAAATGTTTGGCACCTCGGTTAATCGGGACCTCGGTTAATCGAACCTCGGTTAATCGGGTCCATACTGTATATATATATATATATATATAATGCAGAACAGACCTCATTTTCGTCATCTCCTGGGTAGGATCGATGGACATTTGAAGAAAATTTTCGAAAATCGCGTCATGAGTACGACCTCAATAGCTGATTTCCCTTAAGGGAAATCTGCTAAAAGGGGTTGCAAAAAGGCGGTGCTAAAATTAAAAAATATTTTGGTAAATAATAAAAGTTGTTTGTTAAGTAGGGAAAGCTTTAAAATTTCTTTTCAATTTTGTTTATAATCTATAAACGAGAAAGGCCAAAAAAAAACTATATCTCAAGCTAAAATAGAAGTAAAGACATTAAGTATTCTTAATATTGCGCAGAAGTGGGGATGAACAAAAAGGCAAATAAACTACCGGCTATATATATCGTTCTCTATGACCTTCCACTAGCAGTGCAATTCGGAGAATGGCTTAAAAAGCATGGCGGCTCAAGTCAGCTGATTTAGATCGATACGTCACGAAATAAAAATAGATCGATTATCCCTAATGAAGTTTAGTATAAATAGTAAACAATAAATTTCTAATTGATCAACTATCACGTTAAAGTTTTTAATAAATTAAAATATATGTAATTCACATATTACCTTTGTTTTCTTATTGATCACCTTTTTAGCAGATTTCCCTCAAGGGAAATCAGCTATTGAGGTTGTACTCATGACGGAATTTTCGAAATTTTTCTTCAAATGTCCATCGATCCTACCTAGTAGATGACGAAAATGGGGTCCATTCAAAACTGTATATATATATATGTATTTGTCTGTTAACGCTCTAGCGGTCGCAATGTTTGTTTGATCGTTACCAAACTCGATATTTAAACGTTATCTGCAAAAAGACAGATCAAGTTCGTTAACGGCTGAAATCGGACCAGTGGGAGGGGGGGTTTAGAGGGGAGGAGGATTTTCGAAAATTCGAAATATCTCCGTTACTATACGTCCGATCACAAAATTGTACAGAATCAATCTTATTGAAAATTAAATTTACTACAAATATTATCCTATACATTTATTCTCTATCTTGAATATTAACCGAGATATTTGCATTTTTATTAGTTGTGGGCCGATAAGGGATGACTAGTTTCCCGCCAAAAGCTAGTTCGGCCCTTTGCCTTAACTGTTCGGCTCTTGTATGGAGATTTCTCTATAGTATAACGTCACGTGGGAAATCTGCTTAGTTTACGCAGCCCCTGCGTGAGGGACTTTATTCTCTTTTATCCTCCTCTTGAGATTTCTTTCTTTTTCTAATATACTTACTTATGCTTTCAAAATCACAGTTACGGGTGTATTTAATCGTGTGGTCGGCTAGGGGCGTTTTATTGTCGTGATGATCTTCTATATCACGTGTTGTCGGATTCTTCTTTTGATTAATTGTGATCCGTATATAACTTTAACTGATATAGAAATAAAACTGTCTAATATTTTATTTAAATTCGGTGGGGACACATTTTTAGTTTCAGACCATTGGCAACAAAACTGAAAGCCTAGTCTGTCTATCCTTCCGCTGTATTTTTTTTTATTATTTTATTCCTTGAATATAATATTTGAGTAGACAGTTGATAAACAAATATATATTGTAAAAGAATGATGTATTTAAACATAATCATACATGTAATATGCCATGTGGCAATGGAACATGTATTCGAATAGATTACTCCTCACAGGGTTACTATGAAGAGAAAAAAAAAATCCTTCCGTTTGTTACTCATTCACTCAAAATTGTCTCGGAGGAGTGTAATGGACTGTTTCGACTCATGACCGTTACCAAACTCAATATAAAAGCGTTTCATGTAAAACTAAAGATCAAGTACGTTAACGGCAGAAATCCAATGGAGGGGGGGGGGGGTTAGAGGGGATGAAAATTCAAAATATCCCCGTTACTATGAGCCGGATCATAAAATGGTATAGAACCAATTTTATTGAAAATATAATGTTCTATGAATGTTGTTATACACATTTGTTCTCTACCTTACATTTACAATTTTTTAATTTTCAGCACTACTGAGTGCTGGGTTAACTGTAACCCCCCCCCCCTCCCACTCATTTCAAATTAACAATAAGGTCCAACCAGGGGGTTTGAGAGGGGAGGGAAATTCGACATTTCATAATATCTCTGGTATTATGAGTCCTATCGGAAATTGTTATAGGACGAAACTGGTTAAACTATTGCTCAACAATTGTTCTACACATTTTTTGTAGCTCAGATATTAAGTGAGCTATTGGTACTTTCTTGTTTTCAGACTTCTACCGCATACTGTAGAACATTTTTACTCAGAAATACAATATATTTGGTGAAATGAGGTTAAGTGTGTTAGTTTAGCAGGGGAGAAATCTGCTTTGGTTACGCAGGCATGGGAGTGGCTCGATTCGATTTTGTATGAAGGATTTGAATATTGTTAAGGAAGGCTATTTTATCCTTTATGACCACAAACAGGATTTGAAGTTGGAAGTCAAAAGATGTTTGTCGATATCTTTGCTAGTATTGGTTTTATCAGCAAAATGTAAAGAATAAAATGTGTTAAAAATGTATTTTGTACTCCTAACAGGATACTTAAATTAATGTATTTGAAGATTCAAAACAACCAACCAACCTTCCAAGGTTCTACCAATGACTGGAGTGGCGGTATACTTCCATTTACATTAATTATATTCCCAGTGGTAAACATTTTTATTCTAACTCAAAACAACAGGCAATGCAACTAATTTCTTCCGAATTCAGCGACCTCACATATTCTTAAAATTAAGTGGGAATTAAGTGGTTCCCTATGTTATTGCAGAAGAATGCTTGAACAGAATTTGGTCAATATTTTTCCTCTGAATGCTATGACCATGCAATCATTTTGTGGCATAATGTGACTGTAATTGTTGAAAATAAAGGGAAAACAAAAAAATTAATTTGTCTAATAAACAATTAATTAAATAATAAAGAATTAATTTATCTAATGGTTTTTATACCATGGTTATAACAACTGAATTCAATAACACACACATTAAGTAAGTAGTAATTTAATGTATATGTTATTGAATATTTGTGTTATGTGATGAATATCATGGGATGGTTTCGTGCATAGGTTAATTCAATATTTATAGTTCTATGGAAAACCATTTCTGTTTCAACCCATCAGCAACGGGTGGGACTGCAAGTAAATAATAAAAGTTCATCAAGCAAGAGCATCCTACAATAGTACAATGCAGATTTTCCATGCATTGGAATATCACCACAAATTCTCTATTTTACTTCTTCCATATGTAGAAAAATGTTTATTTGAAGCATCTGCATAATAATTTAATAATCAATCACACTCTTGTCCTTCTTACTAATTTGGTTTCCTCTTCTAATAACTAAAGTAACTTCTAATATAACTAAAATAATAATAATTTTAATTAATTAAAAACAAGAGCCCATAATCTCTATAATTCATTAACCCGGTAAACATTTAATGTCACTATTTAATTCTATTACAATTTGTGAATTTAAGTCTTAACCCTTTCCACTCCAATGTCGAGTGTCACTCGACACTGATTTTGTTCTACTAGCTCCACTGTCGAGTGATACTCGACATGGTGTAATACCTCTTTTTGCAGAAAATTTTAAAACAGGAGGGATTTTTGTTACTGAAATGTTTGAGTCACGAATGAATGAAACATATTCTAGAATCGTAAGATACTATAATTCAATTAAAGCCTTGGAGTGGAAATGGTTAAACCTAGCATGATTTCTGTTTTACACCCCCAAAACATGCTATTGAGCTTTTAGAATGTCCTTACAAATATGAAACACATTACATGAAAGTGACTGATGTTTTATTTTATACTGAAGATATTATTACAGTTAAGGGTATGTTTGGAACCCCCAAATTCAATTGATTTTATATCATTTGTAGAAAAGTTTGAAGTTACCGGAATAAACCCAATTACATGTCTTATTTTATTTTACCACTTGTAATTTGTCATCTATTGTCCTCAACGTCATGGACGTCGCAGGCAACAGTGGAACCCTCTTTTAATGATGGGTGAACAAAATGGCTGGTTAGAGTCAGTCCATGTTTTCCACTAATTATATACTATCTAGGCAAGTTTTCTCAGGCCATTTATCCTTGTTGCTATGCACATATTAAAAGACAGTGACTTTTTTGCAATGCCATTTTAATTATTATTCCAAGAATGAGTCACACAGAAATTCTTAAGGAAATACTCCATGAATATCAGACTATAAAAACAAGCATACTCCAAAATATTTTTAATTCATATCTCTGATAATAATCAGTCAAGAATTAAATCATAGCACTAATTGCTATAAAGAAGAAAATCAAATGATAATAAATAAAAATAGAATTTTTAACAGTGATAGCCATAAACTAGCATAAGCTATTTACCTTTTACATTAAACAATAAGTCATTTTAAATATTTAAAGGTACTTTTCAGCCTTTTGATTGTGAAAAAATTGGAAAGTGACCTCCATGAATAAACTCGTGACCAAAGCAGAGTAAATTTAAATATTGAGTTTTTGATTAAAATAAGATTATAACAGAACAGAAGTCCAACATTAAATTCAAAATATAAATAGATAATTTTTTCCAACTTAGGGAAGCCATTGGTAGGGGTTGATACATTAATTTTCAATAAAAAAGTATTTCCCTCCAAAATAATATTAGTCTGATTCTACACGTTCAAAAGCCATATACTATCTTTAATACTAGTTGATAATGAGCTACCACTTTTTTTTTTCTCCTCATAGTAACCCTTTAAAGAGTTAATCACAAAAACTTTTTTTTATGGCTCCTCACAATTTTATTTCTTATAAACGCTGAGCGCTTTCGGGGACTAAATCCCCATCCTCAGAGCGTCAGAGCGTAGGGCAATCCTATAGACTTGCTACTAGGCTAAACCCTGCCGATGCACTCGGCAACAGTGCATCGGCAGGGTTTAGCCTAGTAGCAAGTCTATAGGATTGCCCTACGCTCTGACGCTCTGAGGATGGGGATTTAGTCCCCGAAAGCGCTCAGCGTTTATAAGAAATAAAATTGTGAGGAGCCATAAAAAAGTTTTTGTGATTAACCATTCATCACCCTCACCACCAGCTATAAATAAATATCTTTAAAGAGTTATTTATTTGAATACATGTTCCATACCATCATGGCATATTACATATATGATTATGTTTAAATACATTTTTATTTTACAATATATATATATATATATACATTAATCAACTATCTACTCAAATATTATATAAAAGAAATAATAACAGTAAAATAAAATATATAAGTAAGATAATTACAAATAAAATTAATAAATGAAATGAAAAAGTAAATAAATACAATAAGAACAAAAAACATATCAATTAAAGTTAAACTCAACCGATGTTTAATTTGCGAGTCTGTCTATGTAAGGTATATAAAAATATATTGAATTATGATTCACATTCCTCACAATCAACTTTACATTCTAATGCTACATCCATATCTCTACTTTTCACAAACTTTATCAAGCTACTGCTTAATTTCAATCATAAATGTAAGGAGCTTCTGAATATCAATTTAAAGATTCCAGTTGATGATTTAAAACAGGTTTTCAATAAAAAGGCCTTTTTTTATGGACAAGTGCACTCACATGTGATAAGGAGTGTGCACTATAGATTTGATACACAATGTACTTTACAAGTATTTTTAATTTAAATTAAATATGAACCAATGATTGATAAAGATTTTAACTTTTAGGGACAAGATAAAATGAATGAAAAAATCCAGAAAGCTTTCAACAACTGCAAAGAAAAACATAACCCACCAGAAGGTAATGCAATTTTTAATTTTATATAAAAAATATTTTTGAAATGATAAGCAAATAACTTCAGTGGTGACATTATTTATACAAATTTTGTTCTCTCTACCAGTTGATTTGGAAATGATGAGGAAGAGTGACTTGGAATACAAATATTCGAGAGAAGCTAAGGTAATTACAATGAGAATTTAAATGAAACAAAAAATGAATTAATTGCAGTCAACTTTAAAGGATCTAATGAACTTTTGTTCTTGTTTTAGTGTCTAATTGCTTGCATGTTGGAGGAAGGAAAAATAGTAAGTACATTTTAATATTAAATGATCAATTATACTTATTTCATACTATTTTGGTTTTAATATATTTTATTAATTGTGTTCATAATGCTGGTGATACTACTTTTACTGACCCTTCATAGCCTATGTCTTAAGACAATATAAAATTATATTGATAGTCTGTAAAACTAATTAAAAATATCTAGTGAAAAAGTGTCATATAAAAATCTGCCTACATTTTAGTCATCGTCATATTAGAAACACCTTGTGAAAGAGTGCCATAGCATACTAAACAGGGACTTCTATCCTGAGTAATTATCATGAAATATTCTTGCTTTAATGAATACTTATATTTTTGGCTGTTCTCATATGAATCAATGCACCCACATGCCTGTGCTCAAGCACAAAAGTGAGCTGCATTTACTATTGACAACCTCATCTTTCCCCCATCATCTCATTTCAATCGCAATTAGCATTAAAAATCAATGTTGTCCACTAAGAATAATACTTTTCTTATTCCGTCTTCATAAATTCCCTCCTCCCCCCCCCACCTCCCCATTAATTTGTATTTTATTAGTCGCTAACTTTTATATCCCTGATACTATGAGTTGGGGTTTTAACAGATATATAATCTTGTAATAATATATTATTTGTTTGTCATGAGTAATGTTTATTTTAGCACTACAATATTTGTAGATGAATATAAAGTATGAGTGAAAAATTATGGAACTGCCAACCCTGTTTTGTAAATGTTCTTGAATTGGCATCATAGAACTAAATATGAAAAGTCAAAAATAATTATCAGTAAGAATAAAGAAGTATTATTTGGTATATTATAAGTGTTTTAATAACATTTTTTTTTTTTTTTAAATTAAGATGAAGGATGGAAAATACAACAAGGAAAACGCTTTAATTATGTCTGATGTCCTTCACAAAGATGATGCCGAAGATGCTGCAAAAGCCAGAGAAGTTGTAGAGACATGTGTAAAAGATCGTAAGTATATATCATGTATTAAATTAAGTTAAATGTTAAACGAAAATACTACATGGGGGCGCAGGTTAGCCATGTGAATTAAAGCGTTGACCTTAATCTCACATGGAAAACCAAGAGTGCCGAGTTCGGTTCTCGCCTGGGAAAAGGAAATTATTTAGTGATGGAATTCATTAAATAACATCCTAAGTCCCACCCTGGCTAGAGTAGGGTGGTAACCTGTAAATAGCCCGTCCCAATAGCCTTAGTTGCAAAAAGTGGACATTAATAAATAATAATAATAAAATACTACGCTGAAATATAAAGTTCTAAGTAATTATGGAAAAACAACTAATAATGTTGGTGCAAAATAAACTCTTGGAGTGAATATTTCATTTGTACAGAAAGAAAACAACTCCTCCCACCAAAAAAAGTGGGTTTGTTTGTTATTTGAAAACCTGTTAAATATTTTTTTTTGTTCTAATATTCTTTTATAATACCCAAAATCAGATCTCAAATGTATTACTTAAATACTTAAAATAATTGCAAATTTATATCTAGTGGGTTTGTTACTTTCAGCAGAACTAAGTCTAATCCCATTAATGCTCAGAATGGTTGAGAGGAGGTAGAATTGTGTCTGTAGTCATAATGGCTCTCTGATGGGGGGGGGGGGGCATGGATATGAGGTAAGTTGAACAACGAATGGAGTTGCGGTAGAGATTCTTTTCTGGTCCTGCCTTATAACACACATCTCTACCGATTTCAGTCAAATAGTAAACAATCCTGAAATTAATATACAATCAATTTTCCAAATGATTATATTCATTTTCTCACAATGACATACTTTAATTTTTTTTTCTATTATAAAAGCTTAAAATTTATTGGTTAAATTTCAGATCCTGATGGCGGAACTGATAAATGTGAATTTGCATATGAAATGGCTATCTGTGGAGGACAAGAAGCTAAAAAGGTATATCAATATATTTTACTAGCTTATACGTAACTTTATCTCCACGAATATTATTATTAAAGTATGACTTGTTATTTTCAGCTTGGAATGAAGAAGACACCTGACTTTTTTAATCCATGAAGAAGATAACAAAATGCATGTTGTAATTAAGTTATATTCCAGACAAGCCAACAGCAACTTAATATTGTAGTTTCATGAAAATGAGAAAAAACAGATTATAAGGATTACTTACTTCTTCAAATGTTAATAATAAAACCTTGTTTGGAATATTGTCTATTTTATATATAAATGCCATTGCTCATACTGATTACTAAGGGACAAATTATCTTCCAAGTAATATAACATTTGTATATACTTGAACAATGACAACATCAATGAATTGATATTTTCTTTCCCACTCCACTATAATTTATTATGTTTCCTGATGCAAGAGCACAAAGAAGTAAAGGTCTGACTTTTATATATATATATATATATATATATATATATATATATATATATATATATATATACATACACATATGTCAGACTTTTATACGTGAAGTGAGAATGCTACACATTGTTTCATAGAAAGAACCTGTTGATCGCAACAGATATAACAACATAAAATTATACTAATTTTGCTAACCAAACTATGCCAATACCTCCAACCCCCCCCAAGTTATATTTTTACAGGAGGGTGAGAAGTGAGTAAGGAGTGGGAAAAAAATTTAGTCTTCATCATAATCATTGGATGTAGGAGGTTGTCAATTATAAGACATTACTACTCAATCTAGGTCACCACCGATAATTGAAAGAGAAGTTGAATATCTTGATGTGTTTGGGGCAAACTGGCTAGCTCCTCTGTTTAAATACGCCACTTTGGACTAACTGGAAGTCCTAACTTGCTCTGTCAAATGCCACCAAAAGCAAAGGATTTGTTTCTTCAAATAAACGTAGCAGAGATTCACTGAATAAACTATTATTTCCTCCTCAAACCAAGTTTTTGGAGACGATAGCTCCATCATCACTAAATCTATGGAAAAAATTACTCGGCCAATGCTATTTTAGCCATAATAATTTTAAATCAACACTCCATATAAAATATGAAAGGCAAAGTAATGTAAAGTATTCTTACAAACTACCTAAGAGCAAATTTGAGAAATAAATGTCTTTGTTGTGATAGCCTATGTTAAGAGGTTAGATTAGAGCCAATGACAAAGAAACAATTGCTTGGAAGATTTCCTAAAAATTACACTTAACATGCATAACTCCCTAACCATGAATTATATAGAAATTATAACCTACCTGCATCTAGTGTCCTTCACTTCTAACGTAACATGTCAACTGTCATTTACAGGTGTAATTTAAAACTCAATTCGGAGTAGGAATAAAGGCAAGGAAATACATCAAAGGTATTAAGTTTTATTTAATAAATAAATTACAGTAATTAAAATATTGATAGTAACACTCTTATATTGGACATACTAGTGGACATGTTATTTACCATATATTTATTAACAAATAAGTTCACATCGAATTCCTAGATTTGGTTTCACAAATTGATCTTTTAGCACATTAAATTGTTAACATGAATTTTTATTACTTGGAAAAGAGATTAAGTGTGTTTGCAGAGATATATAATATTTTTTAATATTCCAATAGTCAGGTCAAGTAATAATTATCCTATATAATTTCTTATTTATGTCATGTCTATACAGGTAAATATCAAACTAATATAGTTTAGAATAGATACATCAAAATAACAATTTCTGATCTAAGTATCTATGACTTAAAAATAAATAATAAATAAAGGAGACTAAATTTTCCATACAAATATAAAATTGCAATCGGAATGTTTACAAAATAAGTGTCTAGAGCTTTAAGTATATTTTCACTTTGTAATTTTTTTTTGGAATGTATTATGTTTGAGTATAATAAATATGTATAACCCAGGGAGAAAGGAAAAATTATTCTATCTAAATAGAAAAAATTAAAAAAAAAAGAAAGAAAAATGAGGTGATAGACTAATTTATAATAATTTATATTTAAGGTAATACTAATAGTTTACATTTATAATGTACAACGTAACAGAGTATAGCAGCGATAGACAATTTACACTTTTGTAGAAGTCACTAACATAAAAAATTACTCACTTAAGCTACATCAAGTAAAGCAACAGTCACATACAACAGGTAGTACAACTAGACATAGTCTGTATTATCTTATTAAAGGTATAATGTTCACTGAATTTACAAGTTAATATTAATTATTATCTCTTTTATCAACAGAAATTAAAAATATAGAGGAACCTACTGTGAGAAGAGACAGTAGAAGTATAAGAAACTGCATACTTCTTTTTTTTTTTTTAATTGATCAATACAAAAATTCCAGACTTAACACTGAAACACGAAAGTAAGAAAATAAATGAGAATGATATAATTGTGCGAAGCGTGCATTTTACTTAAAAATGTACAATTTTTAATCATTTACAATAGAGATTGATTAAAACCCCCCGCATTACTTTATAAAGGAAAATGCACTAACAATTATTATAAAGCTTCAAGGTAAAAATATGTATTTTAAAGGAGCCTTGTCAAAGAGGTGCTTAAACAATTCATGCTTAATACTGAAAATAATTTAATCACAATATGTCAAAGGTGTTGAGTATTTTATTATAGGGTGATTTCCTTAACATTATTATTATTATTATTATTTAAAATCCTACTTTCACTTAATTAAATGGATATACACACCTATTCACACTTTAAACACAAGTGATTACACGCAACTAATATCAGTAAGCCTCAGAAGTGGGATGAAAAAGATAAAATAAAAATATATATATGTATATAAAAAAAATAGAAATATGGCACAAATCCTAACTAAGCTAATACATCAAAGTTGTATAAGTACATGGTTCCTCTATGCCGATCTAGGTATCAAAATACACAGGACCTCCGAGGGCTACTGGCTTACTCATCAACCAAAAGGGGAAATATACAAGTTGGCTGAAGTTATATCTGTGAGGTCCCCCTCATCTTATATAGATTATTTGTATTCTGAAAACATAAATATATACTTTTATTATATAGAATACATGATTAAATTCAAAGAAAAATTATTATATGAATCAATGTTTCATATAACAGTTTTACTGACTTACACAAATAAACTTTGCCTTACCTGGCAAAAATTTGCATAAAAATCGTTTAGATTATAAATGAAATGATAGAATGTAAATATACATACATTACATACAGTTTTCTTTCACTTCAAAATATTTGTATGTTGGATTTTCATATCCATTTATCTGCATATTAGCTACATGTCTCTCCTCAGGAGTAGCTGCTTGATCGACCTCAATGAAACCCTGAAATATATTGAGAATTTGAAAAAATGCAAAGTAAAAACAATTTATAAAATGTGAAATAATTCCCTCAGCTAAACTTTTAAAAATACATTTTCATTACTAAACCTGGGGATTCAGAAAATAAAAGGAAAAGTACATTATTACACATTATCAATGAATATAAAACAGTAAATTCATACACTACGTGTAAAATAGGTATTAGGATGGTATTGAAATAAAATAACACAATATTCATGAATAACAGACATTGTATTACTAAATCACAGGTTGTTTAGCTGAGCTATAAGAGATAATTTCCATAGGATACATAGATATTATTGTTTTAAGAAAACACAATAAAAATGCAAAGCATAACATTTCTCTTACTCTATTTACAAATAGACAGAGATTATATAAATTATGTAAACAGAAGCTTAAATTATAATCATACCTGATTCTGAGGTAATCTTGCGCTTCGACGTCTAAGTACAGCTACTCCAATTAAAATTGCAATCATTAAAGCTATTCCAGCAAATGCTAAGGTGAAGTAAACGCTCTTTGATTCACGGTGGTACACTTCTCTCCTCACAGAGTAACTCTGCAAAAGTAAATAATAAATATTTATACTTTAAAAAGATTTAAAATAATCAATCCAATGTAGACATGGATTTGTGGTATTAAGCTGAGCTGGTTAAAAACTTTTTTTTTTCTTAGTTCAGCTTGTTTTTAGGTCCAGCTCAAAGGAGGTTAAATTATACAGGTTAAGTTAAGTAATACAAAGACAATGAAGATACTATTTATTTGTGAAAGACCATCTACGTTGTAGACTGAACCTTTTGAAACAGTACACAAAAATACATTGTAAGTATTTTAAGTTTATTTTATTATCTCGTTATGTAGTACACAGACTGAAGGAAATTTATAACCTAATATATCTGTAACCTCCCTTTACTGCAGTAATCAATTTTGCAGCATGTTAACATTGTTCTCATCCTCTTTATTTATTATTATGGATTTTTAAAGGATTTTTTTAAATACAAATAAATAGGTAAATCTCTTTAATTTAAAAATAGCTACACCTCATACTATTGTATAAAACGAGTTTTAGCTTCAGAAGTTCATAGTAATTAGGTTGTCGAGTCTATTCTAGTCTATTGTTTAATAATAACAACAACAAATTATAAGAAAAGTATAACTTAATAACTAATATAAAGAGTGGAGTCACAAAATATTCAAACTACCTAGTTTCAGTCAGTATTAATTAAATTTCGGGGCTCAGGTTAACCATCTGAGTTAAAGCATTGGCCTTAATCTCACATGGTGGAGTTCGATTCCCGCCTAAGCAATAGGAATTTGTTTAGTGATGAAATCATTAAATAAAATCCTCAGTACTACCCTGGCTAGAAAAGGGTGGTAACCTGTGGATAACCCGTCCCAATTAGCCATAGTAGCAAAGAGTGGACATTAATACATAATAATAATTAAATTTCAGAGAGTTCTTTATTCTGCTAAGAGTTCAATGTAATTATTTGTAACCAATTTGTCTAACTGATGCTGTCTGTATCCATCTAAATAAGTGGGCAGATTAATTTTTTTATTATATGAGCTATATAATATTAATGTAATTATTTGTTGAAAAGTAGTCCTCTGAAGAGATGGCATGTAGGGCACGAAAAATATAGGACAATTTTGAATAAATTATGTGAGAGGGGGAGGAAGGAGGTTTTAGCAACACTTGCCACTAAACTAAGATGAATATATGGGAATATTGAGTTCGGAATAAAAATAAGAAACAAATTGGAAAAAAAAGTTTTACCGGCTCGTTGTGACTGATATCGTGAGTAAGAGCGTGGGCGTAAAGTTGTGGCTGTTGTTCATGAAGAATAGGGGCTGCAGATGTAAGTACTCCAGTCTCAGTGCTGTGCTCATCCTCAACGGTCTCTGGATCGTATTTTCTTGCTTCCTCGCGTAATTCTGTCCTCTCCCGCTTATGTGCTTCTTTGCGCTCCTTCTCCAAAACTCTTTCCCTCTCTTTATCTGATAACATAAGTCACACACATACTAAACATATGATCTACAATTAGTTAGAGGAAAATAAAAAGTTAGGATCAAAGATTTAAGAATTACTCTACTACTTAAGAAGTGTTTTTAATAGTTGCCTTAGATATTAAAAATAATATTTTCAAAATATTTGTATGCAAAGGAAATACTCTTCTACTAATTTAAAAATGGTGTTAAGATCCATGGTCTTGGTTGGATCCTTGGTTCTTATTTCACTGTCAAGTGAAACAAGAACTGCAACAAAAGAAAACATGAAAGCACTATAGAAAATAGCTTAGTAGAGATCTAGAATCTTCGAGGACTGTAGCATCTTGTAGGTAAGTATATTATACAAAGCAATATAAATATGTAGCTTGAAAATGATGTTAAAAAAAAAAAAGAAAAAAAAAGAAAAGAGGAGAAATGAAAACATGAGACTTCAACAACTGCTTTCAAACCAATAATTGGTTGGTTACGGCAGTTGCCGAAATGAAATGTCTCAAAATCTAATTTTTGGTACTTTTTCTTCTAACCAACATAGTTTATAATCTTAGTAGTATGCTACTAGCAATGTAACAAAAGATAGGTTATTCAAGTATTTTTTACCTTCCTGAAGTGCAGTGACATCAGCTCTATATTTGTCCAAGATAGCGGCTTCAGCTTCTTTTGTCATTGAAAGCAAAGATCCTGGAGTGTCATCCTTACTTCTTAAAGCTTGCATGTAGTCAGACATCAACTGGGATATTTTTGATGATAGCTCAGGGAATCTAAAACCATGATTTGGATAAGATCTAATAAAATAAATGTATTAATAAAAATTGTTCTGTTGCATGTAATATTTGCAGTATTTTCTTAAACATATTTGTGGTCGTGAATTGTTGCTAGTTAGAATAGTAATAATATATTTTCTAGCAGAAAGGGATCATCCACGTTTGAGCTACTCTAGTCACTCTAATTGTTATAAAACCTGGGTAATTTAGTAGGGAATTTCAATAACATAAAAGGAGAAAATGCAATTCAAACTCGAGTAAACATTGTAGAGAAAATATTCTGCAGGAGTTTCAGAACCCACAGTTTACTTAGTGAATATGTTGGTCTTTTTTTTTGAAAAAAATAGAAACTTTAATAATCATGCCTACTTTGTTGCAGAAAAAGAATCTATTTCTTCCCTAGTAGACCTTGTCACCCAAGTTAAAAACTATGTCACGCAGGGGCTGTGCAAACTAAGCAGATTTCCTATATGCTGGCACAACACATTTCTCATCTCATCTCACTGCATAGTCTCTATTTCTAAATAATAATGCGATGGGTAGAAGAATACTTGAGTTACGAATATATATATATATATATATATATATATATATATATATATATATATATATATATATATATGTATGCATGTGTATATATATAAAACAACAATTATAGACCATCAATAGTTAAACTTAAAATATCTCGGTTAATAATTAAGATAAATAAAAATATTAATATAAAACGTTTATAGAAAATTAAATTTCCAATACAATTTTTTCGATACAAGCATTCAGTCTGACATATAACAACAGAAATAACCATATTGTATATTGTTTTTACTATATATTGACTTTGTAACAATCAAACAAAAATTGTGACTGCTAGGGCATTAACAGAAATAAATACATACAATTTTAAACCGATGACATTTTTGTCATCTCCTAGGAAGGATCGATATACATATTTGAAGAAAGTTTTCATAAATTGCGCCATGCAAACAACCTCAATAGCTGATTTCCCTTAAGAGGAATCTGCTAAAAGCTAACATTAATCTGATGGCCAATGCTTAAAAATGTTGATGTTTTAAAATATTAAAGATATTCTGTTGCATTCATTTTGATAAATTAATGATTAGTTGACAGTATCTGATAAGGATGTATTTCAACAAGCATCTATGGTGGCTTACAGAGTCAGCCTGTTTGAGTATTTTAAGTAGGAATTAGACACATGTATAATATTTTAGATTAAATGGTCTGTCGAGAAAATACCTTTCATAGAAATATTTCAGTTTGTTAATGAATTTTACAACTAGAATAAATCTAAATAAATAATTGTTTTTATGTTAGACGTAAAGTAATGCCCTCATACTGTAGAAAAATAAACAATTTTTACTACAATATGCACTTAATAATGCAGTCTACATGCTCTGGGTGAAATATAACTGATCGATAAAATATTACTAATATTAAGTACCTGTCTAGCATTTGGAGGGACTGATTAACCATGTGGTCGATGTCAACAAGGTGTTCAAGTGTAATAGATTTCTCTCTCTCGGCTTGCTCAAGGCTGGATGACAGGAGGTGCCTATAATGGGAGATAGTGTGGTGTCGGTCTTTGTGGAGAGCACGAAGTAACTTCTGAAGACACTTTTGTACACGGTGACTCTGTGGGTCAAAACCATAAATTATATTTACATCTATGCTGTCAATGTTTTTGATTATATATTCCAAACAACATGATTATGAAGACAAGAAGCAGAATAATACAATTAAAATCTCTTTTGGGAGCAAGAATTTTCTCATGATTTCCCTGCAATATTTAACACATTGATGGTGGCTGTCGAAGGGTGTTTGACAGTGGCACCCCTTCCCAAATGGCACCCGTCACCGGATTTTTTTAATTTTTCTCTTGAGATTAAACTCTAAGTTTCACAATCTTTATTTTTCTGCCTATTTATATGTCTTTAAATAACCCAAATTAAATAATCACATTATAAATAGATTATATGAAATCAGTTATGCAAAAAGGTTCCGACCCCCAACCGACTTTTTTCGAGAAATCGACTTCTTTTTTTAGAATCCTACATTTTTTTTTTTGTTGATTTTGGAAATGTAAAAAATACTTTTGCCAATTTAATTATTAAACATATTTTTTATTAAATATAATCTGCCTAATCATAATAAAGGTAAGTAAAAATAATATTAATTGATATTTTAAATATTATCCGAGTTTCGTTTCCAGTGCATGAATGGATGTCCCTTCCTATTGGCGGCCGTCGAACACCTTACGACAGGCATTATTTCCGAGTAAAAAATTTAAAAACCGAAGAAATTTGTTGATACATTTTAAGCGTTGCATTAAGGTTAAATTTAAACAAAAAAATTTTTCAGCCATGGGGAATGATCTTACCTCATACGGCTTAGCCATCAACGTGTTAAGGTGGAGTGTAAACTTTCATCTTACCCCTCTCCCTGTGCTTCTACAGCCAAGTTTAAGATAAATTATGAACTGTCCAATGACGTGGGTGCACAATGTCCATTTATCCCACGAATAGAGTTGGATGTAAACCAAAAAAACAATTGTCCTCCTGTATAGAAGCCTATTAACAGCTATTAGTAGAATGAACCACAATCTTGAGGGAATTACAGAGGAATAGGAAGCTTACTACTAGAAGAAGCCCGATGATGGTGATCTATTGATTTATCTGTTAATAATTTTATACACGGAAAAATAGATGCTTTTTATTGGTTACCTGGAAATATGATTTTATTTAAAATATTACACACATGAAGTGTAAAAATAAGGTTGTTTAGATTGTGTAGTTTATATATATTTAAACTACACAATTTTTTTTCAAATGTTTTGTAATAATTAAGCTTAAAATTTTTTATGGTAGTGTTTCTCTGTAATAAAATAAAACATATGTTAAAGTTATTATTTTTGTATGTAAATATATGTATGTATATATATTCTAGCAGACCCGACAGATGTCCTGCATGAAATATCAAGCGATTAGGATATAAATTTAATAATATTATGTTTAAAACAAAAGCTACTTTTAATAACACAAAAAACAACTTTGTTATGTGCACGTTTGCCTAAAGAAAAATAGAAAATGAAATAACGCAAATTTTTATTCAGGCCTCCCTTATAACCCCCACTCCCGTTCGAACCTAAAAAATTTAATATAGCTTATTAAGTTCTATCCTAAGTATTACACATGGTTATTGCACTAGGACTAGGACCTAATAGTTTGTAGGTATATCTTTAGTCTTGCCCAGAAGAAGAGAAAATAAAGATTCTCGAAATATTGGCATAAACTAAGATTTTTTCACCAGCATTGACCAAAACTCCAAAAAGAATAACAACACCATATATATATATATATATATATATACACACACACACACGCACGCTCACGCGCACGCGCACACACACACGCACGCGCACACGCACACACACACACATATATTAAAAATAATAAGTTTTTAACTAGAAGATATGTACCTTAGCCATTATATGTGAATAAAGTTATTGTTAGTTGTAAAGTGTAATAGAAAAGGAAAAGTAATACTAACGTTTATAGGACTGTCATTGAGAGCTTGTGTATAGCAGGTCATAGCTTCCTTCTTCCTCTGATTAATATGTGCCATAACCCTTTGTTGGTGCATAGCTACTAGTTGGTGTTTCTCAGCATTCCCTTCTTCTTCAAGTGATTGAACAGTCTGTTGAAACCTGAAAAATAAAACATATTCATTATTTTAAATATACTGTAAAAAAAAAGAATATACAATACATTATAATTTTTCCAATAAAAAATTGTAGATTACTCGAGGGGCACCCATTGTCCTCGGAAACCTACGTCATACAATGGCTTAAACACTTTCATTCACTAATGAAATGTTCTTTAAAGCTTAAAGAATTATCTGATAACTCAAAATATTCAATAGCATTCAGAGTCCCCCCCCCTTTGGGGCAGATACATAAATGGGGCGGAGAGGTGTAAATGAAGATTCACAGTCGACTGCTTTCAATGAATGAAGTTGAGAGCAGCTGGTGCTTTTGACGTTGGAACAGTGAGGCTGAGGGGATTTCTGCATGAACTGCTTGATTTAAAATAGGTCAAAACACATGCAATGTAGCCACCCAATTCATTGCTTCGCCCAAGGGATATCAATTTTGCTGTAGTTGCAGCTTTAAGTTGAAACTAACTGATTCAGAGTCAGTTTTAAAGGCTATTGATATTTTTAAGGTGACTGAATAACCTCTTGTTTCAATAAATAAAGTTGCATCCTTTATTATCATGGACTTCAGGAAACATTGAATAAAAAAAAACATATTAGTAAATAGATTTCATTAACTAAATGAGACACAGGAACTTACATACTTTTTGTTAATCTAGAAACCTGGCCTATCAAAATATTTATTTAGCAATAACAAAAAAAAAAAAGACAAATTTTTGCCAAAAATAAACATTTTCAAACTAGGAGTTTTAATATCCGCTTTTTACCTGAGTTTTATGTTTATATTAATTAAACATTAGTATTTGAAAAACACTTCCAGGGGTGAAAATCCAAATTATATAATTTTGGAGAGAAATATTTCTTTTGCACCTTAGAAGAAGTGAGATAAATGCAGTAAAAGCTATGCAAATTATTAAATTTATATTGACACAAACTTTGGCATGGTCACGGTTTACAATTGTTTTTTAGACACACCTTTAAAATGAAAGATAAATTGGATGAGTTGAATTTGATCCCACTCCCCCCACTACGACATGTGAATAAGAAGATATCTGAATTTAAATAAATTTCAGAAATACTTTTATAATAGATATTTTAGGAAAGTTACTAATAATAAAAATAAGTTACTAATTTATATTTAGTAAGACATGACTCAAACCTGAGTGTCATTCTTTGTTTAAACTCCTCTGCCAGTTTAGGATCTGAGCTTCTCATATCTTGGTATCTTTCTTCCAAATCAGACCAGTCTTTCATAACCTACAAGACAATAAAATACAAATTGAATTTTCACTATATTAAACTCAATAGTTTTGAAATATTCTGAATACAATATATATTATCCAAATGTACTTTGTAATGTCAATGAGTGACAAGTAAAAAGTTTCAAGTCAGGCTGAGTACACAAATGAAAAAAGTTAGGAATCAAACATGGGCAAAGTTTGACTCAATTCAGTCCATGGGGAAAACATTATGGTGGGAGTGAGGTACTGCTGAAAGCATACAATATTTAAACCATAACGGTAGAATTCATTCACTCGTATACAAATTTGAAATATTGTTGTTTACATATTTAATTAAAGATTAATTTACTGGGGTGAAGTAATATTAAATAATTGGGTACCGCCCACCCGTCATTTCAAATAGTTTTGTTGTACGGTACTCTGGTAAAATTATTAATTCTAAACAAAGTATCTAATATACTTATTATAGCTATAATAAAGAAAATATAAGAAAGAATATTATAGCTAAAATAAAGAAAATGTATCTTAAAGATTCATACCTTTGTCACCTTTTCTCTGTGAAGTTCTTCAAGACGTTGTTGTGCCTCTTTGTAAGCTTGATGTTCTGCCCTTGGATCAAAGTTTGTAAAGTAAGGATCTGGAGTAGGTAGGCCTGTAGTTGGACGGGGTGGGTCCGTGGTTGGAGCTGGTGTACTTGTAGTGCTTGAGCTTGGCGTATCTTCATAGACATCATAATCATCTTCTTCATCATCATCTTCAGAGTCCTCATCGTCATCAGGGTCGAGGTCATCATCGGCTTCATCAACATTGTCAAAAACTTCGGAACCACCCATTGGAAGTGCTGGGACTATTGCCTTCTTTAATGGTGTCTTGTCTAGGAAGAAAATAAAAAAAAAATTAATGAAAATAGCTGCAATTAAAATGACTATACATAAGGAACATATAAATAAAGTGGACTATATATTTGAAAAAAAAAAAACAACTCTAAAGTTATATCAGCATTTCCTTGAAAATTTTATAGGGGTGATTTTTTAATTCAATTTTTTTTAAGCCATTCACAATGAATGATCAAATCAACATTAGCATTATTCTTCTTTATCTTTCCAACCATTTGCTACTTAATTCCACTTTATCTTGAAAGTAAATTCACCCATAGTAGAACGAGAGTAGTATTTTTTACTTGTTCATTTCTTTAAAGTACCTTTAGTTGGGCAGCAGACAAACTCAACACCAGAGAAGAGAGAAATTCCACAGGGAAGAAGCATTGCAAAAGTTCTGAGAGACATTGATCTGTCAGTACAGGCTTGGGCAGCAGTTTGGTTCCACCTCTCAAACTCCCAGCATTTGGTCTGGTTGTGGATGTGATCAAAGAGGCAGCTTTCAGGAACGAGGAGGGCATCACTTTGAAATGGACCTTCTAAAATGGAAATGCATGAATGGTTAAGTTTCAAATTAATAAAAATACAGGATGTCAATAAATAAATAAAACTCAATTCTCAATAATTGAGTTTATTCTTCAGGATCTTCTACATGATTCACATCACTCTCAGCAACTCTTCACAAGCTTAGACACTATATAATAATGATGTGTTGAAATGTTTACAATTCTGATATTGGTTAGTTCACAGTGCCAGGACTAGAATGATTCTAGGTGTCTCAAAGTTAACCAATTGATATTTTGTTATTTTTTAAATAATATAAAAACATATTTCCCCTTGTTGGTTGGTAAACATACTGTATGGCACTGGTTATCAAGTATGGCTTGCTCCTGTCAATTAGGTGCTCTGTTCTTAATCCTAGTATTATTGTATGAAGAATAGTGAAACAACATTCACTCATCAGTATAGAATATGGAAGATAGCGCATATCTGCCTTCTGTAAAATGTAGTCTATCGGAAACTGTAAGAGAGTGCTAGATGACAGAGTAATTCAGATGAAATGGTGAAGGTTAAAAATAAAGTCAACTATCAGCAGGTCCTGTAAATGACTTATGCTTATCACAAGAAAATATGAAAGAGAATGCCATTAAAATCTGTGCTAACACAATGAACTGTTCATATTGTGGCTCCAGCATTTCTGATGAAATTGATAGTATATTCTTGAGCAAATATGCATTAATTAAGAACAGGTCAAGTTGCAATGAGACAGTATGAAGGATCTCTTATATAGTTTATTGTGATTGAACAGTATCAGAATATGAATACGTAGAATTACATTAAAAGGAAAATGTCATTAAACTGTGATGGGTCACTTTCATAGAAACAGATCCGAGACAAATCAAGTGGAGAAAAGGAGACCCTAAATATGATACCAATATTATCAATGCTCAGATAGGCAAAGAAGAGATCTACCTATTAAGCCACAACAGGACAGCAAACATGGATAGCTTTTAAAAAAAAACATACCAATAAATATTTAAATTTCCCATTAGTGATGCTAATATAATTTAGTCTAATATATGGCATTGCTGATAAATAATGAATTCCACTCACCTAAACATCGGAAAGGTTTCACAAATGCTGTATGTTTGCACTTTGAGTGACCGATTCGGCACCAGTTAGTTATTTTAACAAATCGACTAGACTCAACTATATTTGTGATATCATGTTTTGGGTAAACCTGAAAACAAAGAGAATTTCAATTAGAATAAAAATAATGAGACTATAAACTTAAATGTTAGGAGACCAGGTAAAGATCTTCAGAATTCTTTTAATTTGTTGAGAAAATATGACCTATTTAACTTCAATTTAAGAACCTATGGCGGAAAGGTCAACCAAGATGAAAAAGCCTTAAATGATTATTAGATATTTATTTCTCGACCAGTTTCACATCCACGATGCCTCATGGGAGAAAATATACAAATACCATGAATATAAAAACATAGGCAGCAATAGATAATAAATTGTTTTTGTGGATGTTGAAATCAGTAGAACTATTGAATAAGATGGAATTTAAATGGGAGGAGAATCACCAGAGCTATACAACTAACATTACTGGGTAATTCGTTGTCATTTGGAACTAGTTGAACATAACTTTTCAGGAACTACCCCTTCTTTAGGTTAGTGGAGGTTTTGAGTCTAGACTCCACTGTTGAGGGACTGTGATGTCTGTTCTATTGATAGTCTGATTGCATTAATGACAGATTGAATTAAAACTTCGATCCTTTCCAACTCTCAGCTGTCAGATAAATACTATTGGAATATTTAATTCAAAATATAGTAATTAATATAACTCCGTCACGCAGGGCTGCGTAAACTAAGCAGATTTCGAACTGATAAATCTACATACTGGTAACACCACCGTGAATGATAAGCGAATAAATACAAACGGGAATAAGAAATCTTTCAGTCAATTTAATAACATCTACAACGGAAAGTGTATATAATACCTAAAACGGAAGGATTAATAATATCTACTACTAAGTTAATAATATCTATAATGGAAAGCGTCTGAATTGTAAACAAACAGGGCAGCCAACATCGCAGAGCCGAATAGGTAGAATTATTCTAGACCGAAAAGAAGAACAATTAACGAAATATATCTGAATATAACATACAGGGCCGGCTCAAGGCAAAATACTGACCCGGGCAAACAACCGTTTGTCGCCCCCCTCCCTAAAAAAGGGGGGTCCGGGGGCCCTCCCCCGGAAATTTGTTCAAAATAGGGTTTAGAATACTGAGTTTTGAGGCATCTTAAGTGGTAGTTATCAATCAAAATATTATCATATTTTCAAGTAAAAAGATAAGATGACTGAAAAAGTATGTAGGCCATCACCTTTTTGCATATATTATAGTAGGCTATACGTAATACACTGTGTGTTTTTGAGTTAGCTTATATTAAAAAAGTGTATTAAAGAAATTTACACAAGAGAATACAAAATATTAACTTTATAAAATCGAAAACGAAATTTTTCACTACTTGGGCGTTTGGTCGCCCCCCTGGCTGCGTCGCCCGGTCCTTAAGCCGCCCCTGATAACATATTAATTTTATTGAAAATTATTCACTATAGCTAGTGCAGTAATTTGTAATGAATCAGAATAATGTTTAGATTTTAGTAATCCAAGAACAAAAGAAGGGGGAGGGGGTCAACAGAACGTATTTGCATTTATAAAATATAATATAATAAAGGTTTGTTGAAAACAATATTTGGTATTTAACCTTGCAATAAAGTAGTTCATGATATAACAGCTTATAATTAATATGAATAGCATAAAGTGGACGTAAATAATAATTAATATGGGTTAAAGTGTAGTTTAGTCTCCCCCGTACGCCATCTTGTTTCATTACCGTCTAAGGATCCAACAAATTAAGTGAGTTAAAAATATTAAGTTAAAATTAAAATCCCCACCCTCGGTTAAAACCACCGACGACGTACTTTGAAATATTTGAATGCGGTCACTAAAGTCTAAAGCGTTAAAAAAGATAAAGTTAGAAAAACAAAATGGCGGCGGTCGTCATTTTGAAAACTGCGCCACCAAGAAAAATTTTTTTCGGTCAAACTTTATTGAAAGTGCCTTACATGTTTCGAGGTTTACTTGACACCTCATCAGGGGTAATACCTCTTCAAAAAAAATATAAAAAAATAATAACATTAATTTAACAAAACCCTTAAAAATTCTTTGCTAGATACCGTATTAATAGGTGGCTACATCAATGACATATTTATTAAATCTAATTATAGATTGATACGTACATTTCTGAAGTGCTCTTACATTCGTTGGGACTGTCCCCATTGAGGAGTTAGTTGATACTGGTAGGTTTAAGTCAGCTGACTACAACTCGATTATTTTCAAGTCAATCTTGAACTCGATTATTTCGCGTCATAATTTAAAATCGATTAATTTAAGATAAAATATTATAGAATATATGATTGAGGTATTTAATTTCTTTTTTTTATGTTTAATGCACTTTTTCTATTTTTTATTATCCGAATATTATCTTTTATTTTTCGTTTAGTATTATTTCTTTCTTTATAAATTATTTGACCCTTTTCGAAATTGAAGGTAAGGTGTGAATCTTGGAGATAGAATGATCCGTTAAAGCAGTTTTATTTTCTAACCCTATCTTTTTTAACACTTTAAAATTTCCAAAATACACCATCGGCGGTTAACACCGGGGGGGGGGGGGGTTTGTTGTTCTAACTTTATCTTTTTTAACACTTTAAAATTTCCAAAATACACCATCGGCGGTTAACACCGGGGGGGGGGGTTTGTTGTTCTAACTTTATCTTTTTTAGCACTTTAAAATTTCCAATATACGCCATCGGTGGTTAACACCAAGAGTGGGGATTTTAATTTTAACTTCAAATTTTTTTAAGGCGCATGTTTTTCCCACATTTTGGGCATTCGTACGTAGGCGATAAGAAACCCACTTTTATGCACCATTCAATAACGGCACGCTTTTCTGCACTTCCAGTTGAGTAAAAAACTTTGTCGTGCACTCACTTTGTTGAGCCATAGCTAAAACGGAAACGATATGAATAGTAAACACTATCAAAAAGCAATATGTCGGAAGGTAGGAAGAAACAAGATGTCGGACAGTGACGTAACAAGATGGCGGTTAGGAGGGGGGACTAAAATACACTTTAGCCAAAAATTTAATATGTATTTCAATATCTTCTATTAGTTTTGTTGTAGCTGTTTAGTATGACAGGTGCAACCTTCCTTATAGGTTGTCTACCCGGCACAGGGTGTCAGTGTTGCCAGAAAATAAAAAAATAATAAAAGAATTATTAATTAGCATTAATCTACCGGGCTACACTGCTGCTAACCAGACTGTAGACTACCCTTTCAGTGTTTATCCGACCTGTTTGTGCGCATTTGTTTTCATTGCTAACGAACAGAATTAACCAGTGGCCGCTCGTAGCTAAAATTAGTGGGGGTGCTGCTACAGAAAATGTTTAGCCTTAGCACACCAGGGTCGGCACTGCGGGAATGGCAGTGCTCTATCTCCCTTGCAGTTTCGCCTGGAGCTTCCTGTGTGCGCATGCGCACAACATTCAAATACCTCGCCGCTGGAACTGTGAAGCTCACAGTTCCATACAAAGATTTATGTATCTTTTTTCATAAACTGGGGATGGTTACTGCATTAAGCTTAAGGATTATGTATTATACAAGTATAAAGAAAGAATTAAAGAAAAAAAGGCTGATTATATTAAATGTTATAGATAATATCAGTGGAAATTGGGGGTGCTGCAGTTCCACAGTGCCTATACGCTAGCCGGCACTGTGAAGGAGTATAGATAGAAGAGGACTTGGCTCTGAATGGATGAACTATAATAACCATACCAAACTGAACTAAATCATGAAAAGTTTTACCGGAATAGTTAATAACTAAGGCTGAGAATAGTTTGAAAAAATAGTCGGGGAGCCAAATTGGAGACCAAATTTCCCTCATTGGTTATTTTTAAACCTACATAAATTATAATAATTTCTGGGCCAAACGAAGGAAATTCAATTCAATAATTGCATAAAACATTAAAGCATAATGTTTACTTAAGGGCCATAAGGTCCAAAAGACATAACAAGTATGCATCCTCTGGTTATGCCAAATCCAAGCTGTTTCTCTGCCCTGAAGATAAACATAACCATAACCTGCCAAAAACCTACAAGATTTTTAAAGATAAAAAACAGTAATAAATTGGAGGAGTTTCAACTTAAAATGTTGGTAGTTCCACTAGAGTTAGAATTGAGGCTTGAAGGCCTTTTCCATACATGTTCAGCCTGGAGTGAAGAGCGTTAGTCGGCCGTCCAGGTCGGGGTTTAGGGAGTCTAGTAAGGATTAGGGAGTGAAAAGGGATTTTTTTTCCCCCGCTGTGGTATAACTCCCATTGCCATCCCCAGGCCGGGAAATAAAGGGCCGAGGGCCTGCTATTTATTAGTTCTGGATGTTTTCCAGTGGCTGCCTCCCTCTGTGTACTAGGGATTGTTCCCCTATTTTTTACCCCTATGGGCCGCTAACCCGCTGAGAAGTTGCCATTGAAGTTGTTTGTATCAATCGATTTGGCTACCTCGTTTAGGACATTCTGGCGCTAATGGACCCTAAAGTAACATTCCCTTAATTTTAGGTATTATTTTTACTCGAAGAACTATACATGTAGTAATTATAGCATAATTTCCTCAAACCGATCCCACCCAGGAGATGGCGAAAATGAGGTCTGTTCAAAATTATATATATATATATATATATATATATATATATATATATATATATATATATATATATATATATATATATATATATACACACACTTGACTGTTAACACTCTAGCCACCGCAGTTTTTTTGTTTTCATCGTTACCAAACTGGATATTTGGTTTAGAGGGAGGGAATTTCTAAATATCTCCATTGTTATACGTCGGAACAGAAAAGTGAATAGGACCAATCTTATTGCAAATATAATGTTCTATGAATGCTGTTATACATGTTTTGTTTTTTTCATTATCTTCATTGTTAATCGAGATATTTGGATTTTTTTACTTTTCAGCCTTTAGTAAACCCCCCCCCCCCACTACCACTCTTGCCATGATGCCAATAAGCTGTTAACTTGAACCTCTTTATTCCAAGCTTAAATACGGAATTTTGTTTTCATGAGACGTTTACTATGCAAGATACATGCAAAATAGTTGTGCGATGACGTCATCAATTAAGGCTTACGTTCTTGTCTCAAAATGTTCACTTGGCTTATACCATACTGGATATTTAACCGTTTCAAAGACCACTAAAGATAATACTTTTTATTGGCTGAAATCGGTCTCGGAATAGAGGGGGGGGGGAATTCGAAAACTCAAAATATCTCTTTCATTATGAGTCAGATAGAAAAATGTTATAGAACCAACATTGTTAAACTATTGATGTTCTATAATTGTTATTCTATGCAATTGTTTCGTGACCCAAGTGTTAGGCGAATTATTCGAACTCACTTCTTTTCAGCCTTCAGTAAACACTAACGCACGTGGGAAATTTGCTTAGTTTACGCAGCCCCTGCGTGACGGACTTTTTAATTTATCTTAATATCCTTGGAAGCGTTGATGTTTCACAAAAGCATTCAGTTGACATGACATGCAGGAAAGATTCTATGGGAGCAACGTTCAAACGTACAGCCTGATAACTCTCTTCCCTTCAGTTATCATGGAAGCCATCTTCCACAAATTCTCTTTTACCTTTATTTAATATTGTCTCGATTATAAACATAAAACAATATACCCATTCTTAAATTAATAATAAATAAGTAATTTTATATTGAAACTTTCAAACTTATTCTCAGAAGTAGTTTGTTTTTGTTAAGTTGTTTACCTCAATTTAATTTTCATAATTTTCTCTGACATTGTAAAACAGCATAAAAGCAGTGTGTTCACTTCTATTTATTTTTTCCACGTCTATTTATGCCATTATTAAGACCAGAGATACTAAAAAGAGTAGTAGCGCTACCCACAAAATAAGTAAATAATATTTTTCTTCTTCTTCTTCTGGATCCAATATTATTTATATATTCTTCAAATTTTATGACAAGGGTCTCCAATAAAAACATTTTTTTTCGATGCAAACTTTATTGAACTGCCCTACATGTTTCGAAGCTTATCTGCCACCTCTTCAGGGGCTACCCCTTTTAAAACAATACAAAACATTATTAATAACATTAATTTAACACATCCCTTAATAATTCTTTTGCTATATATTGTATTGGTAGGTGCCTACATCTGTGACATATTTATTAAATCTAATTATAAATTTCTACTTACATTTTTGAAGGGCTCGTTTACCTTTTACATTCGTTGCGAATGTCCTCACAGAGGAGGTAGTTGATACTGAGGCTCCCGAGGTAGGTTAAGTCAGCTGACTACTATTAAGAAGTTTTTATATATTTTTTTTTTTTGGGACAGCCCCTGAAGTGGAGGCAAATAAGCCACGAAACATGTAGGGCAGTTTCAATACAGTTTGCATCGAAAAAAATTGTTTTTATTGGAGACCCTTGCCATAAAATTTGAAGAATATTTTTCTTATGTTGTCTATAATATTAGAAAAATATATAAATGCTATGAAAACTCTAATTGGAGTTGTAGTGTATTTTAATTTACAAGTGGAGCGATAAAAAAAATAAACATCAATAAAAAATAACTGAGACAAAATAAGAGGAAAGGAGATGAATAAACAATGTCATGGAAATAAATACAAATGGTATTGAATCAAGATTTGAAGGAGAGAGAGGTATTTGCTATTCAGGGCAGCATGTATTTTGTCTAACGAGCAGAGGGGGGGGGGGAGGAACGTGGGCCTTTTCCCCTCTCTATCCAATTTGCGTAAGAAAACAATTACGTGTTTGAGATGACGTCACTTATTCGATCAACGTAATTTTGTGTATGCAGCACGTGAAATAAATCACTCCTTGAATAAAAAAATAGTTATTTATTATACAAGTGACGAAAGTAGATCATTTTACAACTCGAGTGAAACGTTTACCCTACACGAGTGAAGCGAGTGTGGTAATTTCACGAGAGTTGTAAATTCTACTTTCGTCACGAGTGTTATTAATACTGTAATAGTGTCACGAATATTAAATTTTTTCTGTAATCGTGTAATACATGATCAGACCAAACCAGAATATGAACAAAATTAGGATGTTGTGAAGATTATGGTATGTTGTTGGTAGGTTATAAAAATGGTTGTGAAAGGTTATAAGCATAGTTATAAAATAACTAGTGATGATTGTGAAGTAGTGCAGGTTATAAACAAGGAAGGTAATTATTATTATATTTAAATTTTAAAATATATTGATTATTTCCACCAATAATTCATTCACATTTCAATTTATTTTGTTAAAATAAATTCTTACAATGTTAAGAAACATTTAAAAGCATTTAATTTCCAACTTCAAATTATTTTTTAATTTATACTTATTACTAATTAACAAGGCAATTCACTTTCTTCACTCATTTCAGTTTAGTAATGTTACCATTATTCAACGATTACAGAAAAAATATATTTTAATCTTTTTTCATATTGTTTTAATAATAATTGTTAAGGTTCTTTAAGGCTTCTGAAGGTTAAATAATATCATCCTTGAAAGTAGTTGTGTTTGAAACTCCAATACTTGTCGCAAATGTCTAAGTCTCCATTTAACACATAAAGAAATAATAATTAAGAAGTGCCTATAGTAAATCGTTACGAACCCAATCTTATCCAACCAGTAAAAAGTCTGTCACGCAGGGGCTGCGTAAACTAAGCAGATTTCCCTTGTGAAGTTTTAAAACAATTTGCAATAGACAAACTGACATACTGGTAACACTTAACACCATCGTGAATAGTAAGTGAATAAATACAAACGGTAATGAGAAATCTTTCAGTCAATTTTAATAACCTCCCAACGAAAAGCGTCTGAACTGTAAACAAACAGTTCTGCCAACCTCTCAGAGCTGAACAGGTAGATAGAAAAATTCTTCACCGGAAAAAACAATTACTGAAATATATCTGAATATAACATATTAATTTTATTGAAAACTATTTACTACATCTAGTACTGTAATTAAAATGAATTAGAATAATTTTGATCTCAATCACTCAAATTTTAGTAGCCCAAGAACTTAAAACGGGGGGAGGGGGAGGGGGCAACAGAACATATTTGCATGTATGTCGTATAATAAATGGCCTTGAAAACAATATTTGGTATTTAAGCTAACAGATTATTGTTTATGTAACGAGTAGAAGTGGGGGTTTGCTGAGGCTGAAAACTGAAAATATCTCAGGTAATAAAAAAGGTAAAAGATAGAGAATAAATGTGTATAACAATATTTATAGTAACTTTAATTTGCAATAAGATTAGTTCTACACACTTTTTCGATCCGACGCTTAATAAAGGAGATATTAAGAATTTTCGAACGCCTCCTGTAAACCCCCCCCCCCCACCCACTGTTCAGCTTTTAGCAGTTAACGAACTTGATCTTGATCTATACATATAACCTATAAATACCGAGTTTGGTTACGATCAGACAAGAATTGCGACCGCTAGAGCGTTAAAAGTCGAATATATATATATATATACAATTGTGAACGGATCCCATTGTCATTATTTTCTGGGTAGGATCGATGGAAATTTGGAGACATTTTTAGAAAATCCCGCAACCTAAATAGCAGATTTCCCTTTAAGAATCTAAAGAAATCTAAATGAATTAATGTTAGGGTGAAAAATTCGGGTATAAAGGTTACAATCTAAAGATTATAAAGAGATGTCCTGATTTGATTTACAAATGTAAACACATACCTTTTTACAATATTCTAAGATGTCCATTTTTTCCTTGGCGCAGCTGAATTTGTGCTGTGAGTCAGTGACCCACCTCCCAGATTCTGTCATGTACTGACTGTGGTATGAATCTTCTTTCGAATGGCATAGCATTGCCACCTGCGGCTCAAAGTGTGCCACAGGAACATCTCCGCCAGCCTATAACAACAAAAATAATAAATAAAATATAAAAATATCTAAGTACTCAACAATAATGATTACATATAAAAATATTGACCATAATTACATTGCGGAAGACCATAATCCACAGTGGAAAGCGAGTCATAAATTTTTTATATGAAAATTAATTACACTCTAGAAAGAAGAATGATTTCATTCGTTTGATAAGATATCAATTAGACTTCTTTCAAAGTAAGGAACGAAAATGGTCGTCACGCAGGAGCTGCGTAAACTAAGTAGATTTCCCACGTGAAGTTTTACAATAGAGAAATGTAATTACTGCTAACACTTAACACCACCGTGAATATTATGTGAATAAATACATAATGATAAATCTTTCGATCAATTTTAATAACCTCCCAACAGAAAGCGTCTGAAATGTAAACAAACAGGCCAGCCAAACTCTCAGAGCTGAACAGGTAGATAGAAATATTCTTCACCGGAAAGAAAAATAATTACTGAAATATATCTGAATATAACATATTAATTTTATTGAAAACTATTTACTAAATACAGTACTGTAATCATGCTGTAATAATTTTCATCTCATTCACTCAAATGTTAGTAATCCAAGGACTAAAGACGGGGGAGGAGACGATGAACAGAACGTATTTGCATGAGTCTCATATAATGAAGGCTTAAAAACAATATTTGACATTTAAGCTTCGAATAAAGTGGTTTATTATATAACAGAGTATTGTTTATGTAACATGAGTACAAGTAGGGGTTTGCTGAAGGATGAAAATTAAAAAATGCTAATATCACTGTTAAAATTCAGGATGGAGAATAAATAAATATAACTGTATTTATAGTTCATTTAACTTGCAATAAGATTAGTTCTATATCATTGTTCACAATGACGTATAATAACGGAGATATTTTGAAATTTCGAAATTCCCCCCTCTAACCCCCCCCCCATACCACTGGTCCGATTTTAGTCTTACATAAGACGTTTAAACATCGAGTTTGGTAACGAAAAAAAATTGCGACCTCTAGAGCGGTGACAGACAAATATAAATATATACTTTTGAACGGACCTCATTTTCGTCATCTCCTAGGTAGGATCGATGGCCATTTGTGGAAATTTGTCGAAAATAGCGTCAGGAGTACGACCTCAATAACAGATTTTCCTTATGGGAAATCTCCTAAAATGAGCAATTTAATTTAAATCACAAATATTTGTTAATTAATTACTACATATATTAAAACATGATTATAAAAAAAGTACAAATACGTATCTGTTACGACTTAGTAAATTATTTGAAGTGGTGAATTTGTAAGGGTGAAGTTTGGCCTGGGAAAAGGCTTGAGGTATTTAATTGGGCTGCTGACTAACAAGATGTGCAAGTGTGAGAAGAGGCAATCAATAACCTTTCAAGATGCATGATTTCTTTAACAGCCGGTATACCACACCCATTCACCCAAGCCTCGACTGATTAGCAGCTATTGAGTCATAAGTCCACCACTTATGTGAGATTAAGTTCAACGCTTTAACTCACAATGCTAACCTGAGCAACCCACTATATATATGTGTGTGTGTGTGTGTGTGTGTGTGTGTGTATGTGTGTGTGTGTGTGTGTGTGTGTGTGTCATCGCTCTAGCGGTCACAATTATTGTTTCATCTTTGCCAAACTCGATATTTAGCTGTTTAATGTAAAAAGAGAGATTAACGGAAATGGGACCAGGGGAGGGGGATTTTGAAAATATCTCTGTTACTATACGGCGGATTGAAAAAGTGTACAGGAGCAATCTTATCGCAAATATAATGTTCTATAAATGTTGTTATGTACAGTTTTTCATTATCCACGATATTTGCGATTTTTAGTTTTCGGCCTTTAGTAAACCCCCACTCCTACTCATGCCACATCAACAATAAGCTGTTATATTACGGATCACTTTATTTGAAGACTAAACAACAAATATTGATCTCATTGAAATTTTACGTCATGAGATAAATGCAAATACGTGACGAAGGTGGGAAATTTGCTTAGTTAACACAGCCCCTGCGTGACGGACTTTTGAGCTCTCCTTTCAATGTACCCTAGAGTTGTTCTTTATTCCAAACAACTAAACCAGTGGCTTTCGACAGCAGTGGTACAGTCACGAGGCGAATTATGAAAACACTCGTGGTGGCATTTTAATGCGTAAAGCTGAGTTTTTAAATTAATAATGCCCACGTGGTAAACCTAGAGTGGCGAGTTCGATTCTCGCCAGAGCAATAAGGATAATCGCGTCATGAGTACAACCTCAATAGCTGATTTCCCTTAAGAGAAATCTGCTAAAGGTAACGCCCTACAATTGTTATTCTATACATTTTTCATTAACGTTAATATTAACCGAGTTATTTGTATTTTTTGCAGCCTTCATTAAACCTCCGCTCTTACTCATACGATTTTCACTTACTGAGTCACTAAACATCTCATATTCAAGTTAAATTTCAATTCCTGTTTAAATAGTCTTCTTATTACGTTAGCAATGGGAATAGATGGCGAGGTGAGAGCGTGTCAAGCAAGCTCAGAGAGTGTGTGCCTAGTTTACGCTGTTCTTGCATGATGGACTTATTTTCTTCCCTAAATGTGTTGATGCAATTCGGGATACTAGTGAGGGTATGTATGTATTATTGACATGAAAACTATATTAGAAATTACTGTTCCACTGAGCCCATCGCTCCTCAAAAGCGCACAGATGTAATGCAGTCAGCCTGCGAGTAAAATCATTACTATAATACAGATAATTAGAGAGAGTAGAAGAGAGGTGCTCTTAAAATAAAGTAAATCAATTAAAGCAAATCAATGCCATTTAAAAATAACTCCTTTAAAGAAAATAAGTGAGAGTATGAGGCGACGAGGACGGCCATTAGGATTGAAACTTCCAGGAAATGGGGAGAGGGTTATAAAATGTAAGGGGCGTTGAAATGGCAATGAAATTGCAGCCTAACTCCTGAATAATTACAATGGGGAGATAGGAGGTTGTAACACATTCTCCATAATGCAGAAAGCCATTCCCCATAAACAATTTAACTCCCCCCCCCTTCCACCGTGCTAAATTAAATTTCAACATATTTATGGGCCTTTGAACCACTTAAATAGTGTATTTCAAGAATACTTTAAAATTTATAACGAGGATTACAGAGATTTGCATAGATAAATTAACTACAAAGTAATGTATTCTAATTCTTCGCAGAATTATGGCTGATAGAGCTGTGAGCTTAAATTTATTATTGCTGGTTCCTGGAATATAATAATGTAACATTTTTAGGTATTTAATATTAACTTTAGTATTTGCTCTATGGCTTATTGCTTTAAGTATAGTCGTAGATTTAAAATAACAAAATTATTTAATGTCTGATTTAAGGCTGCTAAGGCCAGTGGGATAAATTAATAACGAAATAAGTTTAAGACATTTACAACAATTTACTAATGGCTCTTTATATAGCGAGGTGAGTTTAGGAGTAGGTCTTAATGCTATGGACAACGAAGAGTTGTGGATTCGATGCCCATTTGGGTCAATAAGAATTTATTAAATAATGAGCTCATTAAATAAAATCACTAATCCGCTGCCCTGGGAAGAAAAGGTGGTAAACTATATAAAACCTGTTCCACATACAAAACTATTAATTTATAAATGAGTAAACCCTTATTTTTGTTGTGTCGAAGACTCCCGAAAATTATACGTCTCTTCATGCGTAACGAATTGATCACATGAATTCTCCGCAAAAACGTTATTTTGCTTTTCATGCGTTACTGTTTATTTTTACTTAGTTCCTCCATTATCTATAAGAGCTGTGCGATATTAAGGGGCTTGCAAAAAAGTTAAGTTACTGAAGAAACGCAAAAGTAATATTGTGTTTTCCATTTTGCTAAAGAGAGTTAGCAAACATGGTACTGTGAGGGAATGGATGCAATATGGGGCTGTTTGACAGCATTTCAATAAGGTACGCAACTTTCTTCTGGAAAACAGATATCAAAATAATATGGCTCAGCTCTTGAATATTCAAGTAGTTTTATTATTATAGTGTATTAGATAATTAAAAAAAAAATAGTTCACTAACGATGGGGCTTAATTTAGCATGTGAGTTAAGGCATTGATTGGTCTTAATACTCTTAGTAAAGCTATTGGTTAATACACTTGGATCCTAAAGCTATCTTACGTGAAGACAACGAATTTATTAAGTGAAAAACTCAGTAAATAAATCCTAAGTTCCACCCTGGCAAGAAAAGAGCGGTTGCCAGTAGACAACCCATCCCGAGTAAGCTTAATAGCAAAAAGTGGGCATTAATAAATAAGAACACAACACAAACGTTTGATTGGAGTAATTGGAGATGGAGAAGGGGGACTGACCTCCCTCAGTCTCTAATCTCCTGTAAGTAACGTTACAAGGCCGTATTTTCCTGAATAAATCTCTGCTTTTTAAAAAATCGTACAACATGGGAAATGGTTATTTTATAACAATGTTGACTTAACAGAAAAATAAAAATGAATTGTATGGCTCGTTTAGGCTAGTCCTATTTTCAGTAAATAAACTAAATAAGGAAAGTAAATTGTAGTTCGCGTTTTTATTTAAGGTGTTATATTAGATTTGAAGTTTACAAAAGATAAATATCCGATTGCGGCGTACATAGATGGATCGAGAAAGAAGAGAGATATTGTAATTGTAAGTGGCACTATATTTGTAAAATAGACCTTAAACTTCCCAGAGACATATTACAGCACGGGGTTACTGGAATTTACTAGTTATAATTGCTCAGGTGACGGAGGGGCAAAATGGCGAAACTAAACGGCCATCAAAAATAAATGATTATTAATCTGTTAATTAATTATTAAATATCTTCAGTACGAAAGCCTTTATGGTCTTGGGATTTTAATTAACGCTGTCGAGAAGAGCTAAGAAAGAGATCAGTGGATTTTGAGATTCCTCTAATATTGAACACAAACCCTAATCCCCCCCCCCTCTAATATTGGGGGGGATGTCAGGTACTTGCATGCGCTCATAGGGAAAGACGGTAAGGCAAACGCGGGCGGGCTGTGAAACGCTTGTAGAAATTTAGAACCTAGACTATGAATAAAAAAAATAGGTTGGAATAATAGAGTTGCTTCTTTGCAGAGCCATGCCCTGCAGTCGATGTAAATGCATTTTGGACCGAGTTAGAGATTCCAACAATTTGAGGAATGAGGATAGGAGTGGATAGGACACAGGGAGACCCTATGAATCAATATGCCACAATGGATGGCCCCCACAAGGGCCGGCAGTCGAGTGCCCTTATACTATTATATAGCCTCACACAACCCCTTGTCCTCCTCTCACTTACAGTCATCTATATATCTTTTACCTTATAGTTATCTACAATCTCATATTTACTCCTCATAACACAATTCTAATCGACCTACATACAAATTGGCATTGAATATTGTTCCATTTTAACAGATTTCCCTTAAGGGAAATCAGCTATTGAGGTTATACCTATGACGCGATTTGTCGAAAAATTTCTTCAAATGTCCATCGATCCCACCGATATGACGAAAATGAGTACCTTTCAAAATTTTATAAATATATTTGTCTGTTACCGCTATAGCGGTCGCAATTTTTGTTTAATTCCTGCCAAACTCTATATTTAATCGTTTTATGTAAATAGAAAGATCAAGTTCGTTAATGGCTGAAATCCGACTAGTGGGAGGGGGGCGTTTAGACGTGAGGAATTTCGAAAATTCTTAATATCTCCGTTATTATGCGTTGGATCGAAAAATTGTATAGAACCAATCTTATTGGAAATGTGATGTTCCATAATTGTTGCTATGCACGTCTATTCTCTAACTTCAGTATTAACTGAGATATTCGCATTTCGTTTTCGGCCTTCAGTAAACCCCTACTCCTACTTATGTCATATTAATAATAAGCTGTTATATTATGAAGCACATTATTTGAAGCTTAAATACCAAATATTTTTCTCGTTGAAATTTCACTTTTTGGGATAAATGCAAATACGTGGCACACGTGGGAAACTGCTTAGTGCTAAGTTTACGCAGTCCCTGCATGACGGACTTTTTCTGTAAGCTGTTCAGAGTTAGAGTAAAAAGGTTTAGTCTTTAGAAACTTAAAATGGTAAAATCATGGTGAATTAAAGTCAGTATAATCTTTAATGGATTCCATTATAATTTAAGCTGTCAATCAAGAGCCTCTTGTAAAGGCTTGAGCCAAAGAGCTTAAAGAGAAACTGAGAGAAGAAGTTGCTTTCAGCTAGCCAAATTGACAGCGAAGTGAGGGGATGTTGGAATGTTATTGGCATTCGGTTGGGTTCACATGTCAAATCAACATACACCCATGCCCTTGCACTCCGTCTACACCAGTTAGTTAACACCAGTCAGTCAGCAAGCATTACACAGCTTAGTCAATAATCTTCAATCAATTCTTCTACAAATAAATCACTCCTCAACATTGACAAACCTTGTCCCAACCACTCAAAGTCTAATGTCGGTAAAGACTGTTTGCTAGGAGCATCTCAGGGAAATAATGGGTTTACTGACGGTAGAAAGTCAATGATGGAGCTAGGTCAAGAGTCACCAAACTAGGAGACTCTCAAATGAGATGATTTACTCTATACTATTTATTATTGACGTCGATGACATCCACACAAAGAATATGCATATATAAAAAAATTAAAACATAAAATTTTAACTTTTTGGGTAATTATTCCCATTTTCATCACAAATTAATTAAAAATACTACAAAAGAAACTTGGAAAATTGACACACATTTTTAGATCACTCTATGCACGTGTAGGATGGTGCCTTCACGTTTATGACAAAACTAAAAAAAAAAAAATATGTAAATTCTATTAATGAAGGTCCCAGGTCAGCTAAAAGAGTAAAAGCACTTGGTCGGATCTAATATCTGGGGTTCGATTTCTATGTGAGAAGTAGGAAATTATGTAGTGACGAACTCACTAAATAAAATTCTTAGTCCTCCGTGGCTCTAAAAAGTTGGTGACCTATACATAACCCGTCAACATTAGCTATAGTAGTATAAAGTGGAGGTTAATAAATATTAAGGAATTAAAAAAGCCCAACTCGTCAGATGTGTAGTAGTTGGCCTGAATATGATTTAAAATTATTAGCAAACTGTTGGAAAGTTAGGTCGAATTTAGTCTAACCTCTAATATCAGAGCTTTAGGGGGGAAAAAACATTCATTGATTACTCAAGGTTTCATTAACATCTAGAGTTCGGGCAGAAAGTAAATAAACAATTTACTATTACTTTATTTGTTCTACTAAGTTTCCCGGACTAACTAATCTATTAACTATACATAAGCCTACAATTCAACCTTCCATTAGCGACGGAAGACAAAAATAACAGAGTAATTCATAATAATGGGTAAGATCGGCTGTTCAAATCGATACTGGTACGAGGAAAACATCGATATATCAGAGAAATAAAATGAATCCATTCTTAATATAAAAAAGTCTGTCACACAGGGGCTGCGAAAAACTAAGCAGATTTCCCTCGTGCTGTTTAACAATAGATAAATCTACATACTGGTAAGACAATAGCACCGTCAACATCAAGTGAATAAATACAAAAGATAATAAGCACTTCAGTTGTTGATTTTTTGAAGAGGTGGTATGTAAGCCAAGCGGAAAAAATGTTTTTTATACCATTTTTCTATTATCAGAGCTTTAGGGGGGGGGATAAAAAAAAAATAAAACATCCATAGATTATCCAAGGTTTCATTAACATATAGAGTTCAGGCAGAAAGTAAACAAACAATTTCCTATTAGTTTATTTGTTCTACTAAGTTTCCCGAACTAGCTAATCTATTAATTATACATCAGCCTACAATTCAACCTTCCATTAGTGACGGAAGACAAAAATAACAGAGTAATTCATTATAATAGGTAAGATCGGCTGTTCAAATCGACACTCGCACGAGGAAAACATCGATATATCAGAGAAATAACATGTCCGTCACACAGGGGCTGCGTAAACCAAGCAGATTTCCCTCGTGATGTTTAACAATAGATACATCTACATACTGGTAACACAATAGCACCATCAACATAAAGTGAATAAATACAAACGATAATAAGAAACCACATACCACCAGGGTCTGGGTTACCAGACCCTTGCCATGAAACGATGAAGAACATATTTTGAAATTTTATGGTCCAAATACCAATATATATATATATATATATATATATGAGCCAATTTAAGCAGATTTCCCTTAAGGGAAATCAGCAACTGAGGTCGTACTCATGACGCGATTTTCGAAATATTTCTTCAAATGTCCATCGATCCTACCCAGGAGATGACGAAAATGAGGTCCGTTCAAAATTTTATATATATATATATATACATATATATTTGTCTGTTAACGCTCCTAGCGGTCGCAATTTTTGTTTGATCGTTACCAAACTCGAAGTTTAATCGTTTTATGTAAAAAGAAAGATCAAGTTCGTTAATGGCTGAAATCGGACCAGTGGCAGGGGGGTTTTAGAGGGGGAATTTTGAAAATTCGAAATATCTCCGTTGTTATGCGTCGGATCGAAAAATTGTATAGAATCAATCTTATTGAAAATTAAATTTACTATAAATATTGTTCTATACATTAATTCTGTATCTTAACTTTCTGAATATTAACGGAGATATTTGCATTTTTCTTGTGTGTGGTCGGCAGGAGTCGGCTATGTTCGGGACTTTCTGTCGAGAGCTATTCGCCCCTCGTGAATAGGATTAGAGATTCCTTACTACTACTGTTGTTATTAGGCAGATTTCTCTATTGTAAAACTTCGGGTGGGAAATCTGCTCAGTTTACGCAGCCCCTGCGTGACGGACTTTTATAACTAAACAAATATTTTAAACACAATACTCTTTGAATTTAATGTAATGTTAATAGATTGTGCTAGGAGTTACTAATTAGGAGAGGGGGTATATTAGTATATCTGATCTAGAGTGAGAGAGAGTTGTCTGACGTCATAACCGCGATCCAGGAAGGTGATATTCTCTAATTGAGATTAATAGCGTGCTGCACGCCACCTGACGTTTATTGCTGCTCCCTCGTCCTTATATTCTACCGCCTTATCACTCATATTTTAGGCCTTGTCACAAAGAAAGCCTTTTTCAACTAGATAGATTTTTAGACTTATTTTTTTATCTTAGAATCATTTAAATTTAAAAAAAAAAATATTTTGTAAAACTTAAAAGCTCAGGCAGTATTTTCAGGTGGTATAAGATTAAAATCTGCCAGAGAATACTTTATTTTACAGTCGTGGCGATACTGTAAGTGATTCTACTGGACAGGATACTTAAATAAGTTTTCCCATGAGCTCCATTCTGTGTTTTAGGCCAGTACCGTAGCTCCCTTTGTTTAAATTGCATTAGAAATGCCAAATTTGTGAGATAAAATATTTTACTAGCAGAAGAAAAGTAAATTAAATTATAGTATCTTCTTGATTTTATAGACGGAATATACTGTCAGTCAAAAAATAATAATTTAATTCTTTTTTATTTATATAAAAGTATTTCGCATCTTCGGGATGTCGAATCCGGGTTTCTACCGAACCAGCTGAGCAACAAGGAGGTCTTATTTAGACAGGACTTGGCTCACAAGTTCTAATTCTGATTATGTCTGATTGACTTGAGATCCACAATCAATCTGAAGAAAAACTTCAACGGAATGAGGAGATTTTATGATAACAAAAGGAAAAAAGATATACACACCAATTAAACGAAAATGATGCTTATACTCTTCTTGACTTTTTTTTTATTTTTTTATTTTTTTTTATTTACGTCCACTTTATGCTACTATAGCTGATTGGGACAGCCAAAATGCATAGTGCCCAGGGCGGGAATCGAACTCGTCACTCTAGGTTTACCACATGAGAAAACTTTTTTCAACTAGATAGATTTTTCAACTTAATTTTTTTCCTTAGAATCATTTAAATAAAAAAAAATATTTTGTAAACTTTAAAAGCTCAGGCAGTATTTTTATGTGCTATAAGATTAAAAGTTGCTAGAGAATACTTTATTTTACAATCGTGCCACCGCCTTAACTCACCCGCCCATACACATGCATGTATATATATATATATATATATATATATATATATATATATATATATATATATATATATATATATATATATATAAATATATAAAATCAAGCTGAGAAAGCATTGCCATTGTTGTCCTACGGCAAGGAATATGAGAGCTTTCTCTATGACCTTCCACCAGCAGAGCCAGTCGGAGAATGGCGTACAAAGCATGGTGGGTCAAGTCAGCTGATTTATATCGATACGTCACGAAATAAAAATAGATCGATTATCCCTAATGAAGTTTAGTCTAAATCGTAAATGAGAAATGTATAATTGATTAACTATTACTTTAAGTTTCTAATAAATTAAAATATAAATAATTCACATGTTTTATTTCTGTTTTCTTATTGATCACCTTTTAGTAGATTCCCCTTAAGGGAAATCAGCTATTGAGGTCGTACTCATACGCGATTGTCCAAAACTTTCTTCAAAACTCCATCGATCCTACCCAGGAGATGAAAAAATGAGGTCCTTTCAAAATTTTATATATATATATATTACGACGGTCTAGCGGTCGTTTCCAAACTCGATATTTAATTGTTTAATGTAATAAGGAAAATCAAGTTCGTTAATGGCTAAAATCGGACCAGTGGGGGAGGGGGATTAGAGGGTGGGATTTTCGAAAATTATCTGTCGGATCAAAAAATTGTAAAGAACCAATCTTATTGTAAATTAAATTTTCTATAAATATTGTTACATACATTTATTCCCTATCTTGAATTTAACCGAGATATTTGCATTTTTATTAAGCGTGTGCGGAAAACAGAAATGCGATCGGCTGAAGTAGTTTCTATTCAGGACTTCCCGCCGAAAGCTAGTTCGGCCGCTTCCATAACTGTTGGGCTCTCGTGAAATTGGTTCAGAGACTCATTACTACTACTGCTATCAGTAGGCCGATCTCTCTATTGTAAACTTCACGTGGGAAATCTGCTTAGTTTACACAGCCCCTGCGTGACGGACTTTTTTCTATTTTATATAATCTGCATATACTCTTTTATCTTTCTCTTGCTTAAATTTCTTTCTTCATCTATTATACTTAAATTTTCAAAATCAAATTTATGGATGTATTCAGTTAATTTCACCCACCATACTTTTTAATCCATTTTCCGACTAGTGCGGCAAGGGGAAGGTCATAGAGAAAGATAGGTATAGCCGTTAGTTTACGAGTAGTTCCTTTGTGTAGTAGAACTTCTGATGAGGCGTCAGATGGACACGAAACTAGTTGAGAAATAAAAAAGATTTGAATAATAATTTGAAGTTTTCATTTTTTGTTGACCTTCCGCCATAGATTAGTTAAGTTAAGTTAAATATGTCATATCTTCACAATGACCTTAAATACTTACAATTCCAATTGATATTTGAAAGGGTTCTCCCTGTAAAACTGGAAATACCATTATAGCCTTATCTAGCTCGAAACAAAGTGGGTAAATAAAATTAAGTTTTTTCTGCAAAGTAAACCAGTTTTGTTAATAATTCAATTTAATAGTTTTTGATGTAAATGGAAGGGAAGAGAGGTTCACTTAAAATTAAAAGCTGATAGGTACTAAACGTGTTTGTTTAACATTTAATGACGAGGAAACATCTTTAGGAGTGAAACCCCGCTTTAACATAGAGCCATTAACTTCTCTAGAATTACTTTGATTAATTTAAGACGAGAGAAGAAGCCTCCCCTTATTGCCAGTGAAGGCTCTTTGCGGGAGGCAGATGGGACGATAATTGTTTTTCTCAAACCATTTTAGGGGAGAATCAACTTTAATCAAAATGTTTAGTGATGTTGTTTGTAAAAGTTACTTTTTGATCTATTTTAAGTAAGATCGTTAACTACTAATCTGCCTGAAATTAAAATTGAAAAAGATGTCCTACTGTAAGCTAGTAGTAGTCACTAAGCCCAGAGAGGCCGACGCTCCTAATCCGGAGGAACTTAGTAAAGTGTCATGGCGTCTCCTTTAGGATAAAACCTTTAGCCTAATTGGTTGCCTTCATCAAGGCTAGTGTTCCACAACAATCTGTTTAGTAGGATTCACTCCTATTAGCAAGTCTATAAATAGACATTAGTTTCTTGTCTTCTACCTTATAAAGAAGAAATCAACACCAGAGGCCCAAAAAGGGTTTCATTTTCCCCAATGAAGCCTTTGCTATTGTTACTGATGGCTTATCAAAAACATTTGAACCAAAGAATACACCATCAGTGAGTATTATTAATTTATACTTTTTATTGTAATATTTCAGAGGCATTGCTTGTCTCAGCCAAAAGTCCATCCATAAACATTAAACGTTTACACTTGGTAGCAGTCGAATGCTAATTCTCTTTATATTAATTGTCTTATTTTCAAACCACTTTGCGTGGTGTATGTTGAGGATGGATTACAGATAAATATTTCTATTTGGTGTTTAGACGACACCCCTGGTTAGAATCAGGCAAGCAAAAGAATTACAAAGGGAAGCAGTTCTCAAATACATTTGGTTCAGAGGGGGGGGGGAGGAGGAGGAGAAGTTACATCAAAGAAAATCTCTTCAAGTGTGAAAATAACTCCGAGGATGACCTGATTGTTTAATATGAATAAATTAGAAAATAAATGTCAACTCTGATTCTGAGAATTTCACAGCTGGAGAAACAGAAGGGGAAGTAGAGTAAAGAGAGAACTATTGCTGAACCGGAAGTAACTTTGAGGGTGAAAAATCAGAACAATTGGAAAAGAAGACAAAAAAAACATCGCCCTCACTACAGTACACTAATCCAATTCAACAGGAAATAAATACACTAACAGGAAATACACATGGACTGTAAGAAGGGGGTGAAAAGGCAACTCGGATAAACTCATTACATAAATTGATACCGGCTTCAATATAAGAAGTAGGCCAAAAAATCAAAATTAATATGGCTTAAGATTCATTTTTCGCTGTTTTATTTCGGCTGCATGAAATATTTGCTGTAGATATGTGTGTGAATATATATAAATGTTTATACATTCTTTCTCGGTCTTTAATATTCAATGGATAAGACTCTACTAACTAATAAAAATATTTCAATGAAGTTTATATCAATATATCTTCACAGAAATACTATACTAATGATATTTGTGATTTTTTTTGGAATGCGCCTTTATAATAAATAGAAGGCCATCATCGAGTAATGTACAAATATTTTAAACGAAATATATATGTATGAATGTACTCTTAATACATTAAATATTCATTAACTACCTATACTATATACTGATAATTATTATTTAAAATTGGTGGTGAAGGGCTATAATTAAGACAGTAACAGGCTATTATTGGAAAATATACTCCAATCAACGCTTCTGATGGCTTTTGACAAGATAATAACCATTGTAAAAATAAGATTTAATCTTTTTAATTATTATGTAATTATTGTGATTAATAAAGGCCGTTGTGTTGATCTATCAATTAGAATTAGGGTAGCCTAAGTAGCAATTAGATACAAGTTCGAGTCTCGTGGATTCCGACAAACGTTTTCTAATATAAAAATATTAAGCCAGGTTGCATTTTGTTGATATATATTATATCAACATGAAGAAGTCATTATTTTTTTCACCTTCTTGAATGGAAAGATATATTATCACAATTCAACGATAAAATAACGAATAAAACGAGTTGATGTTTTAAATATCACAACAATAATTTAGTTTCCCAACAATAATTCGAATTTATTTATTGAATGCAATAAATCACTTACACCATCATCAGTCAAAGCTTAAACAATCCCAAATATTTTCACTGCCAATTACTATTAGTACGATATCTAGTTGATAATTAAAATAATTTTTACGTGTGTAGACAATGGACCAAAGGGGAGCACTATACACTCAATAAATTGCCAGATTAATTGTACTGATGATGTTCAAGGATCTATTTTAAATCGGTGAAACTAAAAAATATCTTGTCCAAATGCTTTCTTTTTATCTTCTCATTTCCAACGTTTTTCATATATATATATATATATATATATATATATATATATATATATATATATATATATTTATTACGAGGATGCTTCCTTTATTTTTCTGACTGATTATGATTTGTTATTTATTAAAAACTACTACATTGCCCAAATTAAACGAATGAGTAGCTAATGTTATTTTATTTTCATTAATATTTTTAACAAATCGCTTTATATGTTTCTTTTTTTCAGAGGCTGCCCCGCCCAGAAGCTATTTTTAATATTCTATTTTTTAATTCTCTTTACACATACATATGTTTTATCCTATTGACTAATAATGGATTATACATACATAATAACATGTATTTCTTACATACACTTGCTTATGGGAGAACTAGAGAATATGATGTCATCTGTGATTGTGTATGTGTATATGTGTGTATATATATATATATATATATATATATATATATATATATATATATATATATCCCTTGCCACCCCCCTTAAAATCTCCAATTATTTTAATACAAAGCTGAGACTTGGTGTGCAATAATGGTGAACCCTGGAGAATCTTTTCAGTCTATATTCAACCTCGTAACCTATTACCTCTGTAGATAATGAAACTGTTAAGTTTGTATAAGGTTTATAACAGTTTTATTTATAACTATTAGGCGTATAGCAGGTATTTATTAGATAAATAAAAGTGTTTCTTTAACATTGCCATTTATAATGTGTATGAAGAGGTTAATAAAATCCTTAGAGTGAATAATATTAAAACTTGTGATCAGGTTAGCTAGATTTCTGTGATCGAGCATTCCTGCTCTAGATTAATTTCATAAGGAGCTCACTAAATAGAATCCTTCCCTACACTGGCTAGAAAAAGTGATATCCTGTAGATAACCCTTACCGATTAGGCAGAGCTAAATAAAACGGACGTTAGTAAATAACATTTTAAAACAAACTTAAGCCGGGTGGTAAGGGAATAATGATGTTTGAAGCGAATCGATTATCACATCTCCTGGCAACGTAGCCCCACCACAACGGAACTCATAAAGCAGTAAACCGTCAGGAGGCTTAACCCGATGCGCAATCCATTAGGGCCCGGAAATTGTTCTAATCCTGCAAACAGGGACCATTTCCCAAAGTCCCGAGTTACTTAAAATGAGGGTATTAACTTTAATGAGGCACTAATTTACGTTATAACTTGTAAAATACTTTTAATGACTTCCAATGATTTTCATTCTTCTCTGCATGATAGCTTTTAGCTCAGCTTCGTTCTCATTAAAAAAAAAATCTGGAAAGTGAGGGATTTTTCGGCCATAGTAAAGAGAGTCTGTAATAAGAGCCATTTAGCTAAAATGTTCATTATAGAGCATCATTTAAATGGAATTCGCTCAAGTGCTTTTCCTCTTCCTTCTTATTCTTTTAACCGTTCCAGAGAGTAATATACTTATTTCTATCAAACAAATTTATAATAACGAGAGTTTGTTTCGTGTGAATATATTGTGAGCAATAACCTATTGTTAAATTATTTTTAATTAAATTTAGTTAATAGGATATAAGTGAATGCTCCAGTTGAGTTTACAATTTGAATTTTCAATAAAAAAGGCCTACAACTGGGAAAACGTTTTTTTTTTTTTTTTCCAAAATCCACATGATAACATGATAAAATAGCAATTAACGATATTAATTAGTAGTTTCGGGAGATGGAAGTTTAGGTGATAACTACGATTCAATTTAAAACTAGAACCACTGGTTTGAAGGAGAAATACGAGAATAGGAATCTGTTATGTAACTCACTAAATGAAATCCTTAGTACCACTCTGTGGTACACATAATTTTCCATGTTTTTTTTTTACTTCTTTATTACCAAATTTGAGCAGGTCTTTAACATTTTTTTTTGGGGGGGGGGAGGGGAGGTCATGTTAGCCACGTGAGTTAATGCACTTGGTAAACCATATTATACGTACATTGGGTAAACCAAGAGTCAGCCTATAGTAATTCAAGTGCTTAACTCACTAAACAAAATAAACATTTTTCCAGACGCGGTAAAAAAAAGGTAATATATAACAATCAAATTTCTTTTTTCACTATGAAGAAGAGCATAAGTTATTTTATGATTTTTTTTATTCTCTAATTGAGTGCAATCTAAATTGTGAAACTCTATAGAGGAACTATGTATATTCATTTTATAATGGTACACAATACAATCTAATAACGACATAGAATATAAAGATGAAAGTAGAACTTTTAAAGGAATTCCTATAATACCGCTAAAAGTATTAGATTATGAATTAGAGAGAGTTTAAAGTTTGAAATTAAGGTACAAAGAGAAGAACTGTAAAAGGATATCTGAGGACCAGTCATAGTTGACCATCAGAATTACGTATAAAACAATAAATTATATAGGTTAGGAAAATTTCGAATCGAAAAATCGAATTTTATTAAAGTATTACTCATTAAAAAGGATTATGCCTACAAAGCTATCTCAATCATTTTTGTCCAAACGAAAATGAATTTTCTAAAATAAATTCTATCTTGATTACGCTTGACGGGGTAGATTATACAACCTTTTATTTTTAGGGAAAACTCTCTCAATTTTCTCGTCACTTTGCAAAAGATTTTCCCCTCTTTGAAAGGTGAATTACTAAAGTTGTGAGTTGGCCATCAATGATCCGATGAGAAATGCTAGAGAAGAGTGAGAGAACAATGAAGGTCTATTTAAATTCAATTTAAGTTTGCCACCTCCGCTGCTGGCGGCGTTCCTCTCCTCCACAGATATGAAGGGCCAAACCAGCTGTACTTCCCATGACTATTTCTCAGATATCTCACTGTTTAAATTGACTCAGCTAATTGGATAGAGGACTGGATTGCTATTGATTCGAGCACTTTAAGCTTCTCAAGGATTTTCAGGCACAGATTAACTTTTTTTCCTTCTCTTTCTCCCATTGTACGTCAGGGCACTCCTTAGGTTCTGTCAATCTATGACTTTACAATTTAAGGTGTTGCGTAAACCAAAGAGATTTCGCAAGTACACTACACGCAACAAAGATCCTTGAAATATTTAGAAAACCAATAGTAATTCGCGCTGGAGAAACACCATCATTTATAAATATAATTTCGTGGTTCTCCTTAGTGAAGGCTCTTAGGCCAAACATAACACGACTCTTGATTTATCAGGTTATTGTAAAATCGCAAGAGTGGAGTGAATGTTGAAAGAAAGGACAAAAAAAAATATCTCTCAGTTAAGGCTCCAATTACAACTAAACATATCATAGAATAACAATTGTAATCATAGAATAACTCGGCTGTTATTATAGAGAGTCTCTATCTCCCAGGCTGGAACACAAAAACCTTGGCCTTATGAGAAACTGGACTAAGTTAATTTCTTAGACAAAGTTAATTTCCTCTAATTGTTCTTTACATTTATTTATTATATTATATTTATTATAATTTATTTTCTCAAACTCCAATGTTAACTGGAATATTTGTTTGCTCTACCTATAAATAATACGATTTTTACTTCGAGTATCTGAATTGCTAAATATTTTAAATACTATTAACGCAAGTTCCGTATTACTGGAGAAGTTCAGCATGGACGGTGTCAGGGTTTTTTTGTTTTTTTAACAGTTGCAGTTACAGTGCCATGCAGTACTGCAATCCTTTCAATAAGAATGACTTTGTAATACATAACCCAAAGATCAATATGAATTTCATTATTATGTAAGGGTACAGGTCTAAGTGAGTTTACTGGCCACAAAGCTCATCCGATCAAAAATTCCCAGGTCTAAATTGGCTTTATAATTTTATTCTTCTAAGACAATCGGTGTGTGTGTGTAAATTTGAATGAAAGTTATTTTCATTAAGGGAAATCTAAGAAACAATTGGTAGAGCAGAGTCTCTTAATCACTTCATAAATCCATTAGTATATTAACGATTTAAAAATTCTTCAGTTTATAAGAAAAAAAAGAAATTTTTGAATTTGATTGTGCTCAGTGGGGAGGAAATGAGCGAACTATTCACACTAACAAATTTGTTCCCTCAAATATATTTCTAAGTTGCCCAGGTTATTTCATAACGAACAGTGTAAGGGATAATTCAGCTAATGAGGACAAATTGAAATAATTTTCAAACAAGAGCGTTGATAGAAACTAAAATGGAAATGTTCTTCCGAAAACAAGTACAAACTAATCTCACAATATAAGGAATAATATTTGCTTAGCACACTGAATGGTTATAAAAGGGAAAAGTTTAGCCCGTTTCCATGATTTCAGTATTAAAGGACCCTTCTACCTCTAAAGGCAAGTTTCAACGTGACCACTGAGTTTACTTTTCGAAAAGACTTCTTAAACTTCCGAAGCGGAGGCTCATAAAGTTCGTTCACTGTAAAAGCACCAAAACAACCACAAGTCTCTCGAGGATGAAAAACTAATTTTCTTTTCTTGTTTTAAAAGCAACTCATATTCCAAACACAAGATATACATTGCTTCGTCTGAATTCATTTCATGTTTGTGAAACCTCATTTTCTTTTAGCTCAGTTGAATTGTGCCCCATAAAATTATTTGCTTTCATAAAAACAAGCTGAGCATTATGGAATATAAGTAATTTATTAAAAGTTCCATTACTAAATCTACTTTTATATAACTCAATTAAGTTTTTTTTACTTTATGCAGTTCCTTAAATATTGAATGTATTAGTAAAATAATAATAGCAGAAATGCTTATCTTAAAATTTTACCGATATTGATAAACACTTATTTTTTAAAAATAAAATAATATTTAGCAGATTTTCCAATCCTCTGATTTGGGGGGGGGGGAGGGGAGGTATGGGTTTCCTGGCATTGTAGATGTTTAGCCTCCAATACTAGTCTTCCACACATCTGCCCGTTAAGTTTTTTGGGAGTTCTTGAAAGAACAGAAAATGATGATTCCCATTACGAAGCCCTAGAAAATAACATATAGTACTCCAGCAGGAAGTAGAAAATGAGGTAAAACCTGGAGTGGTGCTCTACGATGGCATTATAAACTTTAGGAGGAAGTGGTGAAGTTGTTTGGATTTCTGGAGCGAGGTTTCTCTCATACTCTCTATGTATGAGATATATTTTACATAAATAATATGAAGCAAAATATATTTTCTAACTCCAAATCTATACAATTTTTTATTTAGTCAATCATTTTTGGAAAGTGGAGTCTGAAAAGTGGTCTGTTGACTCCCGCTATAATTTTTAGCGTATAACGCCTTTATACTTCGGTATAAGACGAAAGTGTATATAAAAGTTTCCCTAAATATCAAAATAAACAACTTTTGTTATGTGCATATTTGCTGAAAAAGCAATAGGAAACGAAATATCGCTATTTTTAATTTCAGGCCTCCCTTATAACCCCCGCTCCTGCCTGTCCCTAGAAATGTTAGTATGGCTTATTATAAGGAAGTCGTTTGTACTAATTCATATACCGAGTTTAGTTTAGTTCGGTTGAGTCTTTTGTGCCAAATAAAATTGTGGACTCCCGCTATAATTTTTAGCGTATAACTCATTTATACTTCCGTATATGGCAAAAGTGCATATAACAAAAGTCATTCTAAATTACAAAATAAACAACTTTTGTTATGGGCATAGTTGCCGAATATGCAATAGGAAACGAAATACCGCTATATTTAATTTCTGGCCTCCCTTACAACCCCCACTCCTGCCTGTCACTAGAAATGTTGGTATGGCTTGTTATAATGATGGCTTTAGTCCTAATACACGAACCGAGTTTTATTTAGTTCGGTTGATTCTTTTGTGCCAAATAAAATAGTTGACGTCCGCTATAATTTTTAGCGTATAACTCATGTATATTTAGGTATACGACGAGAGTGTACATAACAAAAGTTACTCTAAATAATAAAATAAATAACTTTTGTTATGTGCATATTTGCCGAAAAACCAATAGGAAACGAAATATCGCTATTTTTAATTTCAGGCCTCCCTTATAACCCCCACCCCTGTTCGTCTCAGAGAATATTAGTATAGCCTAAAGTCTAAGTTGGGCTAGTAGTAATATACATACCAAGTTTCATAAAATTCGGTTCAGCCGTTTATGCGTGAAAAGGTAACAAACAAACAAACATACACGAAAGAAACAAAATGCAGTTATGGTGTCTATTACATGAGAAACGAAAAGTTATCGGGAAATTTCGCGAAAAAAATCAATGTACAGACAGAGGTTACAATTTTATATATATATATATATATATATATATATATATATATATATATATATATATATATATAATTTGCTACTAGTAACAAAAATATAGCGACTGTGAAAGAAGTCCTCGATAGAAGTTAAAAAATATGCTTTTGGAATAAACACTTTTAAAGCATTTATGCTTAAAATTTGTAAGAAATTGTAAAAAGTAGCATTTTATAAAATATCACCTTTTCCGTGTTCAGCTAATATGTATTGTTGCGAAAAATTAATACGTGGAAGATTGCCTGAAGGAGAGGGAGCCGTGCGTTAAATCTAATTAGGGCCGATCTAAATAGGACCGCCGGCAGAATCTAATTAGGGCCTTCCAGGAAGTTCTGGAACTTCTAGTCTAGACCTGCCTGCCAAGTCCCTTCTCCAGGCATTTATAAGAGAACCTGCCAGTACCGCAGTTTAGTTGACCCTCGACGGTCTTCGAGGGATGTTCAGCGCTACAGTGCGACTTAGTGCAGTGCGGAGTGTGGTGCCGTGAAGAACAGAGTTGTGCCGTGACTGTAAGTAACAGTTCAGTGCCGTGCTTAAGACAGTGCAGTGCCGCGAAGTAAAGGACAGTGCAGAGCCGTATTTTATGTGAATTTCCGTGACCGTGAGAGAATTATTGGACTGTGTAATCTGAAGAACAGTGACACTATCAGTGCAATACTGTGAGTAGTAATAATTAACCAAGAGTATTGTGCATTGTGAAATAAATCGTGCAGAGAAAAACTGAAACTTGTGTGTGTTTAATTTTGTAATCCAAAAGAACACTTATTAACAACGTTTATTACTGATTTTGTAATAAAACGTAACAGTATTAATACATTTAACCTGCCGAATAATATGAGGAAAAATATATTTTCTTGTTCTTTAGAATGAAGTAAAGCCATTTTGTGTCGACAGCAGTATTTGTTGTAGGGGCATTTAGAATAACATGTTTGTATGTGTAAAAAGGAGCTAGCATTCTGTTGGATGATATGAATGTTATGGTGGCTGAATAACAGTGATACCCATTGGCCAAGATATGAGGAATGGGATGAGGGTAGTGATGACCTAGATACTGGAGGAAATTATTTGGTCTGGTGGGAGGGTCGGTGAGTTCCGCAGCATGGATGCTCTTTGATCGGAGCCAGATGATTTCAAGGACTAGAGATAACAGCATTTCCAGCCATTTGCTTATCATCTACCTTAACTGTATACGTTTTATGGTTACTGCTAGGGCACGTTGATGGCAGCTATTTAGCTTTTTTTTTTTTTTTAAATACAGTTTCGCTAGTTTTTTTTTTATTTATAAAATTGCACACAACCAGCATATTTTCTCCCATGTTTCGATATAAAAGTATGTATAAAAAATCCGAAAAGTCTGTCAACAAGTATCAAAAAGTCCGTCACGCAGGAGCTGCATAAAGTAAGCAGATTTCTCACGTCAAGTTTTACAATAGAGAAATTTCACGAGAGCTGAACAGTTACGGAAACAGCCGAACTAGCATAAGACGAAAACTAGCGTCTAGAGCCGAAATTAGCCGATCTCATCTCGCCTGTTACCCGCACTCAAAATTAAAATCAAAACATTTAATAAAAATGCAAATATCTCTGTTAATATCCAAGATAGACAATAGATGTATATAACAATATTTATAGTAAATTTAATTTGCAATAAGATTGATTCTAAAGAATTTTTCGAACTGACGTATAGTAACGGAGATATTTCGAATTTCCGAAAATCCTCCTCTCTAAACCCCCCCTCTCACTGGTCCGATTTCAGCCATTAAGGAACTTGATCTTTATTTTTACATAAAACGTTTACAATCGAGTCAACGATTAACAATCATGCAAAAATTGCGACTGCTAGAGCGTTAACAGATATATATATATATATATATATATATATATATATATATATATAATTTTGAACGGACCTCATTTTCGTCATCTCCTGGGTAGGATCGCTGGACCTTTAAAGAAAAGTTTTGAAAATCGCGTCATGAGTACGACTTCAATTGCTGATTTTCCATAAGGGAAATCTGCTAGAACACGATTGGTAAAGGAGGGCTGAAAAGATCTTCGCATAACTAGCTAAATAGTATTCTCGAAAAAATCTATTTAACTACTAATGATGAACATCAATAGCTTAAGAAGTTTGCATCTGTAACATTTTTCGATATGGCTCATAATAACGGAGGTATTTTGCATTTTTGGATCCCTCCCTATTGGGTCCGATTTCAGCCATTAACGACTTTTTAGAGTTGAATGAAACGGCTAATCATCAATCACAATATGAGATACACAAAATAAACATTTTAGAACTGAGAACGTAAAATCTCAATTGATGATGACACAACATATTTTCAAGTATCTCACACAGTAAAGGATCAACGAAAACAATATTTGGCATTAAAGCATCGAATAAAGTGGCTCATGATAAAACAGCCTATTGCTAATATTACATGAGCAGGAGCGGAGATATACTGAAGCCTCAAAATTAAAAAAAATGATAATATCTTTGTTAATATTTGAGATAGAGAAAAAGTTAGCAGGGGCAGTATATGCGATGGGGAAATATCACCACTTCTCTAGGAATGTCAATAAGTAAATATACAAAACGGTCAACAGACCGGCAGTTAATATGGTGGTGAAACGTGCACTCTCACCATGAAAGAGGCCTGAGAGATACAAATCTGTAAGAAAGTAGCTGCGGGGGAACACGCATAAAATCATGTGTAGCATTAAGAAGAACAGACAAAGATTGTTAGAGCAGATGAAATGGACCGTAATAGGCTCTAGAATAATGTCTGACCCCTGAGTAGGGAAAGAAGGGACAAGTCCAGGGACCCCTGGTCCAGCGCAGGGTAGCTGGATGACCTGAGAAGAATATGAAGGGAGTACGAATATAGAGAAATACTCATTGAATGAATTAAGGTGGTGTCAGATGTATAGGTTATATAAGAACTGTAGCGCCTTGCAGTGCTTTGTCCCTCTCGCCTTAATAATGAGAATCGTTAAAAGATACGAAGATTATAGTTTAAAGATATAATATATTTGAATATGATGTAATAGGACCAAAATGGTTTCTTTGGCATAATGGGAGTGAGGTTTTGTTACAAGACACGAGATATTTGTTCGGTCTAGGCCATAGGACCATATATATTTTTACCCCTCCAAACGCTGCACAGGCCATTTGTCTATTTACTATTAAACAGCAAAATATCCACGAAACCAGGATAAGCAATAGGATATTTTTAGCAGATTTCCCTTAAGGGACAGATCAAGTTCGTTAATGGCTGAAATCGGACCAATGGGAGGGGGTCTTAGAGGGGGGATTTTCGAAAATTCGAAATATCTCCGTTACTATAAGTCGGATCGAAAAAGTGTATAGACTAAATCTTATTGAAAATTAAATGTCCAATAAATATTGTTATATACGTTTATTCTCTATCTTGAATATTAACCGAGATATTTGCATTTTTCAGTTTTCAGCCTTCATTAAACCCCCACTTCTACTCGTGTTACATAAGCAATACTCTGTTACATAATAAATCACATTATTCGAAGGTTAAATTCCAAATGTTCTTTTCGAGAGACCTTTATTATGCGAGATACATGCAAATATGTTCTTGTGCCCCCCCCCTTCTTAAATTCTTGGATTACTAAACTTTAATTGATTGAGAAAAAATTTATTCTGATTATAAATTACAGTACTAGGTATAGTAAATAATTTTCAATAAAATTAAGATGTTATATTCTGATATGTTTCAGTTATTGTTTTTCTTACCAGTGAGCTATTGGCAGACCTGTTTGTTTACATTTGAGACGCTTCCTGCCGACAGGGGAAAGTTTACCTATTATTAAACTTCACGAGGGAAATGTGCTTAGTTTACGCAGCCCTTGCTTGACGGACTTTTTATTATAATAACTAGTGAAGTACTACATAAATTGAGAAACGACTAAGGACCATTTACTATTATTCGTCGAAATTCTACATACAAGTTAATATTCATTGGAGATTTTTTAAACTGGGAAATTTATTTGAACGTATTGAAGATGTAAAACATCTGCACATTAGCTTCGGGACCCACAATTATGCAGAGAAGAATAAAAACGTCTAAAAATAAAATGTTAAGAATCCAACAGTGCTAAAGGTGTTTAGGAAAATGCTTTCAGAGCAATAAGCATGATGAAATAGTCCGTCACGCAGGGGCTGCGTAAACTAAGCAGATTTCCCACGTAAAGTTATACAATAGAGAAATCTCCATACGAGTGCCGATCAGTTACAGAAACGGCCGAACTAGCTTTTGTCGGGAATCATAGCTCGTCCGTTACACTTAATAAAAATGCAAATATCTCGGTCAATATTCAAGATAGAGAATAAATGTATACACTATAACGATATTTATAGTACATTTAATTTGCAATAAGATTGGTTCTATAGAATTTTTCGATCCTACGTATAGTAACGGAGATATTACAAATTTTCGAAAATCCCCCCTCTAAACCCCCCCCCACTGGTCCGATTTCAGCCGTTAACGAACCAAGTTTGGTGACGATTAATCAAAAATTGCGACCGCTAGAGTGTTAAAAGACATATATATATATATATATATATATATATATATATATATATATATATATATATATATATATATATTGTTGCGAAAATTAAATACATGAATAATCCTTCAGAGAGATAGTCGCGTATTTGGGAAGTGCGAGATAGATCAAAGAAGCCGACTGTGGGTCGAGCCCCTACTAGACCCGTCCAGTCCAGCGTCGAACGACCTAGCCAAGGACAGTGCAGTGCCGTGTTGTTGTGTACTTCAGGACAGTGAGTGAAGTATTGGACTATGTAATCTGAAGAACAGTGACGCTATCAGTGTATACTGTGAGTAGTAATTATGAATAATTACCAAGTGTATTGTGCATTGTGAAATAAATTGTGCAGTGATAAAAGCTGTGAAACTTGTGAGTATTTAATTTTGTAATCCAAAAGAACTCTTATTAACAACGTTTATTACTGGTTTAGTAATAAAAAACGTCACAATACTATATATATATATATATATATATATATATATATATATATATATATATATATATATAGTTTTGAACGGACCTCATTTTAGTCATCTCCTGGGAAGGATTGATGGACATTTGAAGAAATGTTTCGAAAATCGCGTCATGAGTACGACCCTTAGTGGAAAACTGCCAAAAGGGGACAATGTTCATAGTTTCAGTTAGTTCCTAAGAACTTTGACTACAAAAAAGCCCTTCTTCTTATGAAGTTAATATATTAGTTTGTAAAAACGAATTCTAGCGTATTTGGCTTTTGTGCAGTATTAAAGTTGATAGATGCAAAAAGGCTAATTTGTTTATTTCACCTTTGATTTGTTATTTAAATAAAATTACTGGCTTAGATGGGGATTTTCGATTTGTTTGCGAAGTCCATGCGGGTACATATTTATTTTCAGTTATTATTTTGTTTAGGAAGAGAGGTTATAGAGTTTGAAAATTCCATATGCAGATTTGGTTAATGCTTTTTTTCCCCTGGTGTTAACGCTAAAGCTACTTACAGGAACCACACGGTGAGCTGGACGAGGGAAAATCGTTGATTAAATGGATATTGTATTTGCCTTTTCATTTAAAACAAAGTTCAATCTACAGAACTGTAAATCATTTGTGAGCAATAATGTAACTAGGGGCAATACATCGAAATAATAGGAAATGTGTTTAAATTATTTGAGGAAGTTGTGAAATTTAAAAATATCGTTTAATGAAGCATATCAAATAATTATGCATACATTTCTATTATTACCAAAGCAAACCTAACTTAGATTATTGCTACCTGGGCATTAGCATATAAGTTTTGTCCCAGTGAAAAATATCGTTTGGTTTCCTACTACAGAAGAAAGCATATAGCGAATAATGGCAAAGCTTTACTTTATCAGAAATAATTAAAAATGTTATATTGTAGATTAAAGAGTATTGGCCAGACATTAGAGTTAAGTAGTTCGCCTTATGTACTGGGCTTGGACAATTTAATGTCGAACTCACTAATTACTTATTTTCAGTTTCTAGTTATTTTATTTTTAGTCACCTTACCAACAGGCTAGAAAAGGGTGGAAACGTGAACACAATCTGCCCCGATTAGCTATAGTGGCGTAAAGAGGATGTTAATTCATGATACTCATAATATTAGAAGATAATTATTTTTTGGTCCAAGCTTAAAAGTTGCTGATATATATAAAGTAATATATAGCTTTAATACTCTCGTAGCATAATATTAAAACCATTTATGGCCAACACATCAAAACACCGCAAATATTCTAAGTAGGTATTCTGGCAGGTGGAATTGAATGATATTGCAGGTGGAGGAATAAAATATGGAGACTCTTCCACAGTAACCAGTCCACAGTCACTGTGGAAGTGTGGCCATTTTTTTCCTCTACCTGCAACCGCAAATATTAGTTCAAACGTTGCTTAGGTAATTAAGTAAATTTTGTATTTGTGTATTTTCTTTATAATAGATTAAACAACTTTAGGCTCATAGTCATTTTTAAAGCAGTAATGCAAAAAGCCTAGTACTGTAGTCAAAACATGAAAAATGTTTAAGAGTCAGAGGTCGATTTAAAAAAAAAGGAAGAAAAACACATGTCCGTTTCAGATATCGGCATGAAACTCTTCACCCCCAACAGGGTGAGAGAGGTCTATTTATATTTGGATGATTTATTTGTGACAGAGCGAACGGCGATGACCTGGTTTTGGCGGGTTTTTCTGGTTTTGGGCCGCTTTTCGTCGCTCCCACTCTCATCCTACCTTTGATGAATGACTCTTCCCTGATTGATGATTGTACGTACCTCCTTTCTCCCACTCTCACTGTCTGCCCAAACATTGCGCAAATGATCCTTTGGAATCAGTCCAAACAAAATCCAACAAATCACCTTCTGTTGCTGAGCCTAATGGCTCTATTCGTAATGACCGCCGTGATTAGATGTAAGGCAGATTCAATAAAAACATAAGTGGCACAATAAAAAAATATTACCTCACAGGTCCTAATGATAAAAATTATCATTAAGATATGGCAAAGCAAGAGTGTTTCCCATGTGCTAGAATAACACACAAATCACATTACCTCACATGCTATTCTATATTTTTACCCTACTAAGAATACTATGTAAATAAGATTTGAAATTAAGCTCAATATAAGATTTTCATAGATAAGATATGTTACAAGGGACACCATAAGTGTGAGAAGCTGGTGTTTACTAAAATAGTAATACAATAATCAGTCGCCAGACTACACTTCTCTAATCAGGCACTGATGATGGAGCGCTGACTCTGAAAGTACACTTTGCATAATTTAAAAAACTAGTAGAGGAGAAGGCCTTTTTATTGATCCTGATCAATTGGTTCCTCAGCATTTCGGGAAGAGTTCAGTTATTCGTTTGTGCCCTATACAATTGGTGACTCCTGCTATACTTTTAGGTGTGTTGTGTGGGGGAGGGGGTGAGCATGTTCGCGCACGCGTATAAATTTATTTACAACGAGTGATGAGGGAAATATGCTAACACATTACAGAAATGCCAATGTAATTTCCTTTTCCTTAAAAGCAAAAAAAAAAAGATATACAACTTTGTAATTTGTGTGTTTTATATATAAGAATATTACATAAACTCAACCGCAAAAAAAACCGGACACACTTAGATTTAGTCATATAATTTTGTTAAATACTTAATATATATGTATATTAATCTTTTTAATTAAAATAATTGGTTAATCTATAGGTTATTTAAACAAAATCTGCCAAAAGTGAATAATTTTTATTGATTATTTACAAAAAAAATACAAAATAAAAAAAAAGATAAATTAACACATTTTAAAAAAAAAGTATTCTTCATTTTTATTACAGTGAATGGTAGACTTCGCTACCCCAAGCGTTTCAGCAATGTAACGTAAGCTCCGGCCTTCCATCTAAGTTTGAAAGACCCATTATTCTGGACCGAAATAAAAATAAAACATTAATTAAAGAAAATGCTTGGTTATAAATTAAAGATGTTTAAATGTGCGAAAAACTACTTACAGTTTAGAATAGATCAACTTCACGACAAATAAATCTAATCAGAGTTTTATCTAATTGTTTACTAATCCTGAAGGGATTAGTTCAATGGACTTAGACTCTACATTGTCTGTAATAACTACAATACCCACATAAAGAAATACATTGCTGAAAATTAGCTTTTAATACGACAAATATGAAGTGTTCGGTTTTTTTTTTTTTTTTTGCGGTTGAGTGTATATATAAGAATATCATATTGAGGTTTAATTTTTTTTAAGGGATTATGATGAAAAACATTTATTACGATTTTGACTCTCTGGAACTATTAACAAGTTATATTATGGAATGATTGTAAATTCCCTAAATAAATAAAATTATATTGTAAAATATATTAAGTGAAATATATGTGCCTCAGTGATTACTCGTAGTAATATCAAAATACATAATGACAATTATGCTAAAAATAGCAGAATTTGTTATCAAGAAAAGGTCATTAATATTTGAGAATGACTTTTTGGCCATAAGTTTAATTAAAGCGCCCCCTGGACACAATTTAATGATGATAAGTTGGTAACTAGTGGCTGTTAGTTGGGGTAAAGTGGGGTCCTCAAGAGCCATCCAACTTGCCCACTTGGCTTAGTTGATTAATTCCACTCTATAATGACCACGGATTTATTGTAGTCACTTGGTTGTCTTGTTAGACTTTGTCTTGAGGCCAGGGCATCCACTACTTAGAAAACAGGTCTTTCAAGTTTTAGAAAGCCGTCTTATGAAAGTAAAATAAAGTGAAATTTTCGGATTTATTTATTCTTATTAGATTTATATATAAATGTTATGTCATAAATGTTAAATGGGTTTAAAAAGCTTAAGTACTCATATTACAAACGGTACTACTTTATTGAAAATTACATATCTTCTGGTTACTTCATTAACCGTGATTTTTAGGCCCATTATGTTAGACCCTCCACCATTTCTTCCCCTCTATTTATCCACCACAGTCTTCATAGTTTTAGAGAGAATACAAATATTATTTCATAGAATGTAAATATTATATTTAGAAATGGTAATACTCATTTTAATGCGATAAACTCTGGCGGAGAGCTGTTTAAATATAACAGGCTTTTAACATGCGAAAATATATCTATAGACGATCCAGGTTGAAGTTTTTTCATTTCCTGTCTCACTATCAATTCTATAATACCGTAAAGAAACAATATTACTTTACGCAGCCCTGCGTGATAGAATATACCAATTAAAGCTATAAACATGTATAATTAAAATAATTAAAACCATTAGAGCCATCTTCATTAACAATTTTTGGCCAGGAATGCCACGCATTTTATTAATTAGATTATTACAAAGAAATTTACAAAAGGTAATAGAATCAGAAAGTATTAAATTACAATAGGTTTTCATAAATGAAATATTTAAGAGTAATTCCTGAGTATACTTGATGCGATAGAAGGAGTCTCATGAATTTTCCATGCTGAATAATGGATTCTCTTATCAGGAAGAAACACCTGAAGAGACTAACGATACGTCTCGTTCTTCAGTAATATTACCTTTAGTTATATATTCTCAGCGCAAAAAAAATGATAACGCAAATATTGCTTCCAAAATCAAAAAAAAAAAATAAATAAATTAAGATAACATACAACCAAATACAATAATAATAATAGTACCTACTATCATTAATTATTATTGTGATGAAGGGATAATAACTAACTATACTGTTAATCATAAAAACCCGAATAACATTCACCGGACAACTGATATTATTGATATTGCAAAAAACACAGTACTTAAAGGTTTTTGTTAAGTGGTAGTCTATCGAGGTTACATCACCAAGGATATGTTTCCTACGTCTAGGTTACGGATTACAACCAGATCTTTCATCTACTCCTTGTTTATAAGTTAGTATATTTCTGAGAGCCGGGAACCGGCTAGGGGCTGCATACCGTCTATTTTTACTTCCAGAGAGAATATCATCGTCAACATACGCAAGGGATTTAGTTCAGGGCATTTCTTGGTACTAGATAAGAACAGGACACTTATGGAGAAGATCGCAAATGAAACAGTTAATCTGGGTAACCGAGAAAGAGTTAAACCAGTGACAGCGTTGGGACAAGAACGACCTGCATGCGGAGGCAAGGGGAAGCAGCGAGATACAATGAACCTTCAGGGTCTAGGTGATGTCATGGAAACCAACCCTAGTACATTACCGAATGATAAAAGGTAATAGGGGTAAAGAGTCAGGGCTGAGAATGGTCCAACGAAAAAGAAGAACTGCATACAATGTGCATTCCTAAAAAACGAGAAAGTCTAGAAGGTTTTTGCGTACATAAGAAGGGGCATATGAACTATGAAATCCGAGGAGAGCCAGGGACATTTCTATTGTTATTGCGAACCGTTATGGGTCAGTTATTAAAGGAGTGAAGAGGTATCTTCAAATGTACCGGAATGGATAGTTTAGTGCTATCAACTTGCACAGGTGTACCGTAAAGGAAAATCTATGAAGCAGAATCATTATCAGGGTCCTTTATTAAATGAATTTAATAAATCATGAATTTTAAACTTTAACCGGTTAACTAAATACCGCTTCCTTACGTAATAAGCCGTTTACATGAGTATGAAAACATAAAAAGTGCCAAATATTTTATTCTAAAAGAATTATTCTATTTCTATAATGAAGATTTGTGCACCTGAACTTTGTAATTGTGGCCAACGTTACATGTAGTGCAATATTGATTTATTGATCCTGCGAATCTTAGAAGTTATAATCGATAAAGTTTATATAATATTTAAAGATTATATAATATTGTAGGAATGGGCTGAGAAAGGAGCGTTTCCAGCCGAAATGTGTAAGTGGGAAGTTGTAAAGAAGTTTCTGAGAGCAACTCGACTGTTAATCACACAGCATCAGCCCTTATTTGTCATCCCTCTGCCAACTTCCCGCATTAGGTCCCTTATCATCAGCAAGCACTTATCCCATCTTCACTACACTTTTCCTAGCTTCCAATATACCACTCCAACTACAAAGACTCATTTTAATTACCTTCCTCTACGGGCGAAATTGCCCCTCTCTTGTAATAACTCTTATGCATAATTACAGTAGAAACATGCTCTTTACAAAGAATCTGCAGAACTCATGTCTAGTATTTAACTACAATAATATAATAGGGCGATTAGTTCGGCTTGTGTTCGTCAACAACAGTCCCGTGTATGAAATGTTGTTAAGAATTACAGCTTTATACGGACTATCCAATGTCAGTGTGTTTAGCTTTGACTATTTGCACTGTTCAACCTCTAACTCCAACGGTTCACATATAGGAAGAGAATCTGCTGTAATGGTTGTTTCACAGCATGCCCAGTACTTGCCAGGATCTTAGAGCCAGTCTCTCGTAGTAGTCATCAAACATTATACCTGTTCTAATTTTTTTTTTTTTTGGAAGACCATGATTTCAAAACTGTCCATTCCAAAAACATCATATTCCCTTCCACTGCCGTTACTGATCGACGATCACTGACTTAGGTAGGAATATTCCCTTTTTAGCAGATTTCCCTTAAGGGAAATCAGCTATTGTGGTCGTACTCATGACGCGATTTTCGAAAAATTTCGTCTAATGTCCATCGATCCTACCCTGGAGATGACGAAAATTAGTTTTATATATATATACTCGGTATTTAATCATTTTATGTAAAAAGAAAGATCAAGTTCGTTAAGGGCTGAAATCGGACCAGTGGGAGGAGGGGGTTTAGAGGGGGGAATTTAGAAAATTCGAAATATCTCCGTTACTATAAGTCGGATGGAACAATTGTATAGAGCCAATCTTATTGCAAATTAATTTTACTATAAATATTGTTATAGACATTTATTCTCTATCTTGAATATTAACCGAGATATTTTCATTTTTATTGTGTGTGCCGGTAACGGGCGAGTTGAGATCTGCTAAAGTCGGTTCTATTCGTTTCCGCCGTAAGCTAGTTCGGACGTTTCCGTAACTGTTTGGCTCTCGTATGGAAATGTCTCTATTGTATAAATTCACGTGGTAAATCTCCTTAGTTTACGGAGCCCCTGAGTGACGGATTTTTATTTCTTTACCAGAAAGTATTTCCTCCAACACAATTCTACATAGACCCACTACCTCCTTCATTTGTAACACGGAGTAACTATTTTAAAGAACTATCCTCCTATTGGCTATATGGTAGCCAATCACGTGGGTTGAAATGAAACTACAACAGCTTGCCAACGTTTCCGTAAAATTCATTACCTATGGTTCCACAGTTTCATATTGTTAATAACAAATTCCCGTAAGATGTTAAACATTTTTGTTAATCACTCTTGAATAGTGGTAAAATTATTAGTCTAAAACTTTGGTAAATTCTTTAAAATATCCTTGGTGGTGACCGCCTTTGGAAGTATCCTTGTCTTATGTGGCTGTCTGTCACGTGGGTTGAAATGAAACTACAACAGCTTGCAAACGTTTCCGTAAAATTCATTACATATATTAAAGATAAAAAGGGGTTTATTGATTTGATAATGGATTTTTTAAAAATATAAGATGAAGATATATATTTATATATATATATATATATATATATATATATATATATATGTATACACACACATACATATGTGTGTGTGCTATTCTATTTTTTTTTTTTTTAAATCCAGTACCATATCAATGAACCCATTGTTGTCATTAATATATGTGTCATACTACAGGTTTTAAAAGGGAATACATTTAACCGAAACGTTGGCAAACTGATTTACTTTCATTTTAACGGACGTGACAGACAGCCACATAAGACAAGGATAGTTCCAAAGGCGGTCACCACCAAGGATATTTCAAAGAATTTACCAAAGTTTTAGACTAATAATTTCACCACTATTCTAGAGTGATTAACAAAAATGTTTAACATCTTACGCCAATTTTGTTATTAACAATATGAAACTGTGGAACCATTATACGCCTAAGCTCCAATTTATATTTCTGGATTGGATTTTGAAGGCTTGATAAAGAAATCGTGCAGTACCATAAAATCAAATGTCATTGGACGTTGAATTGAGAGCCTACATTTATATAATGGCGAGGCACGGCCGACCGATAAGGAGTTCAATTACTGGTCTGAGGGAGTCGGTTCTTCAATTAGCCTTGTGGATTGGAAGGGGTGGAAGGGGAAATGGTGGAGATGGCGAACGGTGGAAATGGGAAAATGGAAGGAAATCAAGGGACAAAGGGCCTGCGACACGGCCGATTGCTCTCCCTACCATAGCAACTGGTATCTCTCCTCATCGCCCCTCTCCAATGCCTCTCCTTCCACCTTCATCTCTGGTACACACACACACACCCACACACACATACATATATACATGCATATATACTTAAAGAAGCTATTGGGGTTGCTCACAAGACAAAATTACACAAAAAATCCTTAAAATCTTCATTAATTGTAGTAAATAAGTACTGAGAAATAACAGCAGTTTATTAATAAATAATATATCTATCTATCTATATATGTGTGTGTGTTCATTCAGTAAGCAGCTACAAATTTTGAGATATTGAAAGCAAACTTATTTAAACTTTGATCGAGAAAAGAAAGACCAAGTTCGTTAACCACGAGAATCATCCAAGAGAGAGGGGGAGGAGGGTTCATAGGGAGGTAAAATATTAAAAATCAAAATATCGCCGATATGACTGGTCAACAAATTTTGTTCAATTTTATACTACAACTTTTTGCAATTTTTTGGTAAGATAAACGGTTAAAGAGATGCGGTAAAATTTAGTGTGTTCAAAAATTCCTTGAAAGGTCTGAAAAGTAGAGTAAAAATAATGGGTAACCTCGTAATATGCTCTTATGTAATAGCATGTTGTATAATTAATTATAATTTCAATGGCGTGAGATGGGTTTTTCTTTTTGGTGGGAATTTATCGTATTTTTGTTGGGTCAATCGTTCATAATTTGGATTTATATGTTCTATTTTTAAGATTTTTTTTTCAAACGTAATTAATAGGTAATTTACAGCAATTGTACTTGGTACTTATAGTATAGTAATTATAGTAATTTACTGTTTCCCTTTATACTTGTCAACATAATTACTGGTTATATGTAACTTCATTTTGTTATCTTCACAAAGACCATAATGCCAAGGCATCCACGTTTCTGTTGGGATACCGTGTTGCATCTTAGACAGGAATATTTCCTAATAATTTTAGGCACCCTAGAAAAATTGCTAAACACGTAGCTACTGCGCGACAGACTTTGATTTTAACGAAAATGTCCTCTTTGATCATTCAGGTCCTATAATACTAGACAATAAAATGAAACTAAAACTAGGAATTGTATTCTTCAAAACTACGATGACAAGAGCAGGTATCTAAATCCTATATAAAATCGAAAATAGGGTATAAATACTCTCTTCTGGATGACAGGAGGTTTTGGCTCTAGCTGAACGTGAAGACAAATTTTGGCATTGGAATCCCATAAGAGAACGGGAAATGATTAAGAGATCCTCCTGCCGATGTCTTGGATTTTTTTATGATCTGAGGCCCAGCTGCCCAAAGCGCATTTTGTTATACTTAAGAGACCTGAGGGCTGGCTGCGTGTACAGGAAGATAACACCTTTTACTATACGCCGATATCATTTGAAGGGGTTTTAGTTCTAGGATTTGTTCATTAACCGGTTAACATCTTGGAGCAAAGAATCAGAGATAGATATATAGGTAAGAGGTACATGACTGATCCCTATGGTTGAGGCCACCCACCTCACACAGTATGGCAGATGAAGAGGCTTTTAACTCTGATGAGAATCCCAAACAAGTTTTTAATACGTCAAAATATAGCCAAAACTGTAGTCATACTTATATTATTTTCTGTAAAAACCAATTGTAAATGAGACATTGACAAATTTATGTAATGTAATCCCTTTTTTTAATT
>CM032229.1:114467500-114537500 GCA_019009955.1 Riptortus pedestris | reverse complement strand
TAATTCATTTTAGCAGGTGTCCCTTAAGGAAAATCGAATTCTGTAGTTGTACTCGAGTTTCGAACAATTTCTTTAAATGTCCATGGATCCTGCAGAGGAGACGTTGACAGTGAGGTCTGTTAAAAATTATATATATATAGATATATATATATATATATATATATATATATATATATATATATATATATATATATATAAATCATGTAAAGATCAAGTTCGTCGAACCGGAAGGAGAGAAGGCTAGAAGTAGAGAAAATCGATAATTTAAAATATCTCCGTTACTATGTGTCGGATCGAAAACTCATATATTTCTTACATCCTTGTAAATGTAATCCTTATAAATGTTAATCTACACACTTTTTTGTATTTTATAATTTTCAGCCTTCAGAAACCCCCTACCTTTAGTCATTGTACTTAAACAATAAGCGAATACATCTTGAATTTTCTTATTCGAAACTTAAGTACCAAATATCGTTTTTATCAGATCTGTACTACTTCAATTAAGATTTTATTGTAAGTATACATTTTTCTCTGGATGCCAACTTCCCCAAACGTGACAATTAAATAAAATAAAGTGTTCATTATAATATATTATTAACATCATAAGAAAAAATAAAAACAGTTTTTAGGAACAATCAATTAAAATAAAATATATGTATATACAAACATATAAATAAATAATTTTGTTTATTTAATTTAATAGGAGTACAAGTAAGTCATGTGGTGGCCACGTCTTACCTTTTCATAATTCTCCATGATAATGGACCGCAATCCAGATATATACAATACAATTTCGAAATGAGTCCAACACATATTACACAGAGGACAGAATGTAGTCTTGAGGGAAGGGGAGCAGGGGTTGTAACTCCCTATGTATTTACTTCATTCTAATTTCCTGTTTCATTAAAAATTTGAGCACTTGAGTCTGCTGTTTTTTTTGTTTTTTTTTTACTCTCTTTGCCATATGACCAACCGTGTCCTTAAGCTATTGATTTATCTAATTCATGCATATTTAAACAGATATTCTCCACTTCCAACAATAATAGGAAGTGTTACTGAACAATATGTCATTTAAAGAAGATATTTGCGGAAGAAACAGCACAGTATAAATACTGTTATTTATCTGGAAATAGAACCTGACATCGGATAAAATAGAGACCATAGGAAAAACAAGACATACTATATAGGTGGTAATTGTAGATTCTTGGTATTGCAGCAGAGGAACTAATTGGGCGACATGACATGAGAAGGAATCGTTAATGCCAGCAGGCACCAAATAACCATAGGGCAAATCCTGCTGTCCACTTTGTCAGCTGCTCGCCGCGGCTGTGGATAGCAGTCTCAATAAACGACACCAACGATAAATCAGAGAAATGGCTCTCTTCAGTAACACCCGCTCAACATACCGTTCAAAACATCATCCACTTTGATGAGTCCACTAATTTAGTTAAACCATTAGGATGTTTAGGGATGGAGGTTAACTTAGCTGTACTGTATATTTAATTTAGCTCTTTCAGAGTTAACTCGACAGCGGGAAGTGCCGTAGAGGAAGCACCCACTTGAGAGTAGGATCGGGACCCAGCTCCAAACGGCTGCGCTTTTCCCTCAAGGAATGAATCTATGTTATAATCAACGGTATCTCTTCTCTGACGAAACTACCACTCAAATTAAAACTTAGCAATAAACGTTTAAATAATTAGCTCAGTACAATGGGTCAATTTATAATATAAATTGTATTAGGTGAATGTGTTTGTGGGTCTATGAAGGTAGCATTGTCAGGGAAGTCCGGTGACCTTGACAGAGGTGTAACAATTACAAGCTTAGGCAGCACTGAAGCGTCATATCATATCAACAGTCGACAGACAGTGTTTATCGCTGTTCTTTGTTGACAGAATTAAGGACAAGCAGGCAAATTGCATTTTGTAGCCAAGTCCTTCACTTAGCAGATTTCTCACGTCCTGGAATGACACTCTGGAGTTGCCATCTCAAATATTTTCTCTGTTTCTCCAGAAATAAGTAGCCTATGTAAACATGACAGGAAATTTAAGTTTGACAAGATAGGCTTAGTGATTTACAGTTAAAGTAAGTGAAAGTGGCACACTCTTCCAGTCCTACTGGTATGTGTTAGGCTTCGCTTAGTACCATCCTAAGAAGTATATCGAAAAGTATATCAACACTCTGCGTTGTACCTGCACACCGGTTCAATCCTACCCGGCATAAACTTAACAAATTAGATGTAAAGAGTGCTAAAAGGTTATCTTATAGTGTTGCATTTAATAATGTAAGCTTTGAGAGGGGAGTTACAAACTAGTTAAGATACAGAAGCTTTTTGTTCAAGGGGTGAACTTTTTCGAGAAATCTTTGGTATTTCATTTGATTATGGTGCATATAGACTTGCATTATAATTTTGAATAACCCGCTGACTTCAGATTGATTATTTTACATTGATTTTATACATTAAACAAAACCCGAGGATGAGACAGTTCATGGTAAATAACAATGACCTATTTTAAACGATGGTAACAACGGATACTCCACATTCTTCTTAGATGCAAGAAATAATATTTATAGTTATAACTAGCTCAGATACCCGGCTTCGCCCGGGAATTGATTTGAGGCTGAATGGTGGTGGTATTTTTTTAGCAAGGCTTTACTTTGCACAATATTTTGACATTTACCCGTCCCAGTGTTTAGGGTTAATACCCTTTGTTGGCATTTGACAATGAAATATCGCGAATTTTTGTTTCAGGTCCCCCTTATAACCCCCAATCCCGTTCTAACCTAAAAATTTTAATATAGCTTATAATCATGGAAGAATTAATGCTAATTGACATACCGAGTTTTTTAAGCTCGGTTTAATCGTTAGCGCCCAATGAAATAGTTGACTCAGGCCTCCCTTATAACCCCCACTCTTGCCCGTCCCTAGAAATGTTGGTATAGCTCGTTATAATGAAAGCGTTAGTACTAATACACATACCGAGTTTTATTTATTTCGGTTGGGTCTTTTGTCCCAAATAAAATTGTTCACTTCTGCTATAGGTTTTAGCGTATATCTCGTTTATAATTCGTTATAAGAAAAAAATATATATAACAAACGTTACTCCAAATAACAAAATACACAACTTTAGTTATGTGAATAATTGCCGAAAATGCAATAGGAAACGAAATATCACTATTTTTAATTTCAGTCCTCCCTTATAACCCCCACTCCTGTCCGTCCCTAGAAATGTTTGTATGGCTAATTATAAGGAAGGCGTTAGTGCTAATTCACATACCGAGTTTGGTTTAGTTCGGTTGAGTTTTTTGTGCCAAATAAAATTGTTGACTTCCGTATATCTCGTTTATTTTTTGGTATACGAAAAAAGTGTATATAACAAAAGTTACTCTCAACAACAAAATAAACAATTTTTGTTATGTTCGTATTTTCCGAAAACCCAATAGGAAATGAAATATCGCTATTTTTAATTTCTGGGTTCCCTTATAACCCCTACTCCTGCCCGTCCCTAGAAATGTTGGTATGGCTTGTTATAATGAAAGCGTTAGTGCTAATAGATATACCGAGTTTTACTTAGTTCGGTTGAGTGTTTTGTGCCAAATAAAATTATTGACTCCCACTATAATTTTTAGCGTATAACTCATTTATACTTCGGTATACGACGAAAGTGTACATAAAAGTTACTCTAAATAACGATATAAATAACTTTTGTTATGTGCACATTTGCCGAAAAACCAATAGGAAACGAAATATCGCTATTTTTAATTTCAGGCCTCCCTTATAACCCCCACTCCTGTTTGTCTTAGAGAATAATAATATAGCCTAAAGTCTAAGTTGGGCTAGTAGTAATATACATACCAAGTTTCATAAAATTCGGTTCAGCCGTTTATGCGTGAAAAGGTAACAAACAAACAAACAAACAAACAAACAACCATACACGAAAATAACAAAATGCAGTTTTGGTGTCTAGGACATGTGAAACGAAAAGTTAACGTGAAATTTCGCGAAAAAAATCAATGTACAGACAGAGGTTACAATTTTATATATATATAGATATATTAAAATATAAATTGGTAAAAGGTAATGAAAACATTGTAACTAAATGCAAAAATTTTGGCTTTGAGATTTCTATGGAATTCTTCGTTTTGATCTCACTGAAGCAATCTTGACTAGTCTCCGGAGGATATCTGTAGAAACGAGGGCGTAATAAGTCCGTAACTTTTTGAATTTCCCGCCTCATAAGTGACTTGGTAACACTTCTCCTGTCAACAGACATCTGTCAGTTCACTCCTGTCAAAATTCAAACAAGCTGCGTCATTTAGTTTGTGTTCGACAACCATTGATAGCAGACTACCGGGTGATTTGAGGAGAAAATGAAAAAAAAGTGAATTTCGTGTGCTTATTAAACATTATTTTTTGCGGGGGGAAACCATCATTTAAACAAAGTTAATTTCAATGATAAAAAAGTGGTTTACTTAATTGTGTTGAGGACCTACAAGCGAGGAAGATGCCGAGCGTTCTGGACGCCCAGTTGAGGTCTCTTCACCCGAAACAATTGAAAAAAAAATCATGATATTGTGTTGGCAGATCGGATACTGAAAGTGCGAGAGATGACGGAAGTCATAGACATCTCATATGGCTCAACGGTTTCATTTTTGAATGGTATGAGAAAGCTTTCCGCAAGATGGGTGCTGCGTTTGCTCACAATCGACCACAAACGCATTACATACAAACATTAGTATTGGTTGTGAAGTATACAACTCATAACTTGAAGTTTATTCATAGCTTCTCGGACTGCTAAGGGAAGCTTTTTAAGCATTGTAAAGAGCAAAAGAAAAACTTTATTTTGAATAAATAATGGCAAGAGAAAAGGATGGTCGGGTGGTATTGTTGGAAGAGAGGAGATAAAACCACTGGCTATAGAGTCGTGTTGTCCCACCCCCAATCAGATGGTCCCCAGGGACTGGAAGGCCCCAAAGGACACAGGGTCTTCCTGGTAGTAATGTATGCCCTGCTTCTGACACACGCGGCTCTGGCTTTTAGCCTCCAGGCTCCCCTTCTTCTATCTATATACTACAGGGGATGGGCTACCCTCTTCTAAGGACCGTCATAACAAATTCACCTAGTACTCAGAGTGCATTTCAATTTACTTTACTTTTGTAGGATAAAGGTATACTTGAATGTAATTTAAATATAACCCCTAAAGACTGTTGTGAAGGACAGAGATTTCTTGCACGAAGAGAAGAGTAGGACTTTGCAACCATATTTTCCTACGTTTTATAAATTTAAAACGTATTTTGACACACACACACACAAATGCGTGTGTGTCTGTTATTACTTGCAAGATGAATTTGGTTGCGACCAAGTAAGGAATAGAGGAGAGGTAAAATGTAAATCCCAAAATATCTCCTTTACTAGGTTTAGTAAAGAGGAATGCTATAAGCACGTTTCTTGTAATAACCAATGAAGCAAATTGATTTTTTTTGGTTTCACCAGTAACCCCTATTACTAGTCTTAGTTATTTTATCATAAAACATCACAACATGTTTAGTATAAATGTCTTTACATAGGGTTGTCTCAAAGTGGCAAATAGAGTACAAAAAGAAGAAACGACATCAATTCAGAGCCTGAAGTAAAAAGCTGATTACATATTTTATTCATCCCTTTTTTGACAGAGACCTAACGTTGAATTATGCTTACAATTAATTTTTGGTATATCGGCAACACATTGTTTTAGTAATGAAAGCTATCAACACAGGAATTAATTGAAATTTAAAACTATCCTCACTTATTGAAAGACAAAATCTATGTTTTATATATCTACAATCCCCGTACATACACACACACACACACACACACACACACGCGCGCGCGCACACATTTTCGAACGGATTTCATTTTCGTCATCTCCTGGATAGGATGGATGAACATTTGAGTATATTTTTCCTGTCATGAGCAAGGCCTCAATAGCTGCTTTACCTACTGAGAAATTTGCTAATATTGTTTTACAACCCAATACCTGAATGTTCTGCTTTCTTTTAATGAGGTTTGTTTACACTTTCACGGAGTCATACCTGTAACAAATTCGTTGAATGTTAAAAACTTATAAAAAATACAATTAATTTATTTATTTTAAATTACATACAAATGGAAATGGATTAAATGATTATTATTTATAATTATTTTATAAGTGCAACTGGGTTTCGTAATTTTGCGCCATAAACACATTTTGACATTTGAGTTGCTCACCCGTTCTATAATATTTCATGCATATCTTGTTAATACTTCGTTACTAAAGTGCATATTACAAAAGTTACTTTAAATATCAAAATAAACAACTTTCATTTTGTGTATTTTGCCGAAAAACCAATAGGAAACGAAATGTTACGATTTTTCATTTCAGGACTCCCTTACTCCTGTTCGTCTCGGAGACAAAATGTTAATATAGCTTATAATTTAGAAAGTGTTAAAACTAATCCACGTACGGAGTTTCGTTGAGTTCGGTTTAACTGTTGACCCCCTTCTATAGCATTTAGTGTATTTCTCCTGTATAACCCCCACTCCTGTTTGTCTACGAGAATATTAATAAAGTCCGTCACGCAGGGGCTGCGTAAACTAAGCAGATTTCCCATGTGAAGTTTTAGAATAGAGAAATTTCAGAATAGATAGCCGTACAGTTACTCGAACGACCCGAACTAGCTCTTGACGGAAACTCACGAGAAGACCCGAAGTTAGCCGATCTCGTCTCAGAAGCTGAAAACAGAAAAATGCCAATATCTCGGTTAATATTCAAGATACAGAATAAATGTATATAACACTATTTATAGTAAATTTAATTTGCAATAAGATTGATTCTATATAATTCTTCGATCCGACGTATAGTAACGGAGATATTTTGATTTTTCGAAAATTCTCCTCTCTAAACCCCCCCCCCCTCCCACTAGTCCGATTTCAGCCATTAACGAACTTGATCTGTCTTTTTACACAAAAGGTTTAAATATCGAGTTTGGTAACGATCAAACGAAAATTGCGACCGCTAGAGCGTTAACAGACAAATATATATATATATATATATATATATATATATATATATATATATATATATATATATAATTTTGAACGGACCTCATTTTCGTCATCTCCTGGGTAGGATCGATGGACATTTGAAGAAATTTTTCGAAACTCGCGTCATGAGCACGACCTCAATAGCTGATTTCCCTTAAGGGAAATCTGCTAAAAGCCTAAGATCTATATTGAGTTACTAGTAATGCACGTGCCAACTTTCATCAACTTCTGTTCAGTTTAGTCGTGAAACTGTAACAAATAAACAAACATATACCACAGCCAAGAACTGTTTCAAATCCATGTGGAACGAGAAAGTATGGTGAAATTTTGAAGAAAAAAAACCTCAATGTACTGATTGAGGTTACAATTATATATACACACGCAAATACAAATTCCCTCCAATAAAATATCGAAAATAAAAATATTATCAGAGAAAATACTTTGTTTTTCATTTAATAAAACGAGACACAAAAGGCATATTTTCTCCTATTTCAACAAAATGTAAGATAATTCGAACTCAAACTAAATTTCTCTAAATTAATTATGACTCCTTAACTACCTCACAATGGTCTAAGCCTTGACTGCGGATGAAGAGTTTATCATTCCTTCTCCTTAAAGGCAATTAAGAACTTCTCTGATAAAACGCTCCTTATCACTCTTCTCCGCCTCAATGTAATTTGTCCAAGACAGTTTAGGCTAACTTCCATACTAACTGGGGCGTGAAGGATAGAGCCAAAAGAGAAGTAAGAGACTTATTTTGAAGGTAACTTATATAAAATAAGTGGACATGTTTAATTTACATCAGTTAAAAAATGATTTTGTACAATATTATTCCAATAATTCTTTACAATGAACCATTGGTCCATACGAAGCTTAAATATTATACAAATAATAAAATCATATATAGAATGTTGTTCCACATAATAGCCAACGTTAAAAGTTATATTGTAGAGATCAGCAATTTCAATTATATATGAAAATGAACCTTGATATTCTATTGTCACAAATAAAAATCCATTTCCATAATCAGATTCATAGTTGGTTTTTATTAATAAATAATTTGTTGTTGTAGTTATTTATTAAAGTCCACTTAGTGCAACAAAGAATTAAAAAGTCCGTCACGCAGGGGCTGCGTAAACTAAGCAGATTTTCCACATGAAGTTATACAATAGAGAGATGTCCACATGAGAGCCGAACAGTTACGGAAACGGCCAAACTGGCTTTTGGCGGAAACGAATAGAACCGACCATACACGATCATCTTCGTCCGTCACCCGCACAGACTTAATAAAAATGCAAATATCTCGGTTAATATTCAAGATAGAAAATAAATGTATGACACAATATTTATAGTAAATTTAATTTGAAATAAGATTGGTTCTATACAATTTTTCGATCAGACGTATAGTAACGGAGCTATTTCGAATTTTCAAAATCCCCCCTCCCATTGGTCCGATTTCAGCCGTTAATGAACTTGATCTTTCTTTTTACATAAAACGATTAAATACCGAGTTTGATGACAATTAACCAAAACCAAAGTGTATATATAGTTTTGAACGGACCTCATTTTCGTCATCTCCTGGGTAGGATCGATGGACATTTGAAGAATGTTTTCGAAAATTGCGTCATGAGTACGACCTCAATAGCTGATTTCCCTTCTGAGCAATCTGCTAAAAAAGGCAGATGATGTGGATGTATACTCACTGGGCAATAGGTTGGATCACATGAATCGTAATTTAGGATCATACTTTAGTGACTGCAACTACGGAGTGGAGTGACTTTGAGGTTAATAAATAGTCTGAGAGCTGCTTTAATTATGCCAGCACAATGAAATACAATTCGGTAATGAATTGGACACCCTCCCCAGTCCAAAAAAAAGAGGAAAATATCACAAAGGGTCTTGTGAGCACAAAGAAGTCGAAGCGGCAAGGACTCAAGATACTTAGTAGACACATTGGTATGGGCCTGGAGTTTTGATGTTTAATGCAACACGGCTTTATTGGAGAACCTCGCTTCACACTCCAAATCCTCTTATCGAATCTCTCTATAAAGCTTTATCAATATTCGATTGGCACCAGCAAGGTTTCACTTTCCTATACGATAGCAACAATACCCGTATATTGCGTGAGTATATGGATGGCTCATTTCTCTTTAGAATACTATAAAAATTGACATTCTTAAACTTTAAAGCTCACTAACAAAAAATTGTAATAGATCGATAGTAGTAGTAGAAGGCAATATATTTTCCATTATGTCAATATTTATAAAATTTACGTCATTAATATCAGTGGAAAATCTGGATCATTTAGTTAAGACTGAACAATACGGTAGGGTCATGGTTAGAAAAATACATATTTCTTTCTAGCGCGTAAAGTCTTATAAAAACGTGGAGTATTAAATACGACTATTCTAGACATATAACAACTAATTTTGTTGAGTCTATGTCATTACAGCAAATAGGAGGGTACCAGACACCATGATCTGGTGAAGCTTCTTGACAGGACAGTCAATCTCGCGATTGTTATGCTTAAATATGATCCATTTTTGTGGTCGGCTTAAGGGTGTTAGAGTTCCCCTTGTTATTTGTTTGATGTTTTATTAGTTTAATGTAAATATTTGTAATATATAACCTCAAGAACTAATTTCCGTAAGTAGGAATCTGATAAAACTAAATCCAAACACGTCATTTGATGAAAAAGACTATTCAGCAAGGTTTTAGTTGGTTTTGCCCACTGATGCTGGAAAGGCCAAGGATAGTCATTAGGTCATATGCTATCGACCCATTCACTCTATAATAAACTCCAATTAAAGAACAACGCGGTAACATTTATTTTAATGAAATTGGTCGCTACCAGATGGAAGTGATAATTTCTTCTACCATTTCAACAAACATTAACGATAACCCTACGGGATTAGATACAATAACTCAAATTCTTTCGCACGCATCTAGTTTTTGAATTAAGATTGACAAAGCGTGGGAGGATTATATTTTACCCAAAGTGATTGGTGTAAATTCTGAACGAACATGGCACAGCTTTTAATTGATGTTGAGTGATGGGCAGACCAAAAAATGTCTGTCTAATTTGGTACTTTTGGGACAAAGATGGATGGCCGTTAATTCAGTAAGTTTGGAATGGTAAATCTTCTCAATGGTACAATGTTCAAGGTTTTAATCAATAATAAAGGTGAAGAATAAATTGAGACATCATACTTATAATCAAAATGAGTCATTTTATATTGTAGTTTAACCCCCCGCCCTCCCCCTTAGTGAGATTAAAGACTAACCTCCATGGGCAACTATAAATAAGGTGTTTTAAAAAATGAAGTAATTAGTCGGGAATGGATGTATAAAGGTAGAGGAGGAGAGGTAGACTCGAGATGGCAAGAGCCACCACATTCAATTTGGGAGACCTATTGGGGCTGATGGCTGTAGGACCACATCCTCTAGCATATGGAACACCATTAGGAGATCAATTCTCCCATCTCCAGGATTGTCAATGTGGAACCAGTTCCTATTACCTCGCCGGCCTTATCTCCCATACCCGAGGCACATATATAGGAATTATGGCTAACTACAAAGCCACAAGATAAACCTCATTATCGGATGTTATCCAAACATGAACATAGAAAGAGCCATTAAAAAATGTCCGTTCGTTTCCTCCGTCTGTTTGTACTTGGGAGTAGAGAAATCCCAAGTACAAACAGACGTTCTTTATATAAAATAATTTATTTGTCATGAACAAAAAAAAGTACATCACGCAGGAGCTGCGTAAACTAAGCAGATTCCCCACATGTTGGTATTACGGACTTGTGATCTCATCTACATTTTACATATATAGTTTTGAAAGGACCTCATTTTCGTCATCTCTTATGTAGGATCGATGGACATTAGAGAAAATATTTCGAAATTCGCGTCATGAGTACAACCTGAATAGCTGATTTTCCTTAAGAGAAATCAGGTAAAACATAAGAACAAACAATGGAGAAAGTTCCCCCCCCCCTTTCTAATATAAAACATTCACATAAATTTAAATTATTAGTGAGATGGGAAAAGTTGTTTGGAAGCTCAGGTAATTGTTAATTTCCGGGGATATATTTTTGGGTTGGGAAAGTTCTGCGAAATTAAGAATATTTATAATCAGAATAAAAAATTGGTAGGGCTGGCCAAAGATATTCATGTAGCCAGAAGAGAGATTTGTTAAGCTTTCACTCATACAACCTAGCTGCCTGCATATTGCAGGTTTTATATGTAAAAGTTAGGATGGATATCAAAGTAATATGACTCCATTGATGACTTGCATATTATTCACAGAACGCCAACTTTTGGGCTCCGAATTTCAAGCAGTAATGTAAAAACTGTCTTAATGAAGGTTAATAGGATGGACTCTTCGCTGCAATATATTGTGGCAAAACCGATAGCTGGCAAAACTGGAAAGAAGCAAGTGGATAAAATCATTATAAACTGAAAGATGGCGGAAAGGGGAAGAGGCACATGTTTGGCAGATCTGGGAATGGATTTGGTTATTTTAAATGTGTGTGTGGGTGTGTGTGTGTGTGTGTGTGTGTGTGTGTGTGTGTGTGTGTGTTTTAAATATAGAACCATGTAAAGTGGGCAATCGCTGTTCCCATATCTGGACAAGGAATAAATTGACATTTTTAGACAGGCTAAGGAAATGGGATGTCAGTCATGGACAAGTTCTGATAGCCTTCAGCAGAAATATCTCATATAGAGCCTTCCTAAGACATTCCCATGAAGCTGAAATGTATTTACACAAAACTCTCTGCGAGCAAAAGATATACAAACATTTTTATACATTTAAAGTATAAGTTCTCATTATACAATGTTCGAATAGAGTATGAATATTTGGAAGAGAACGAAAAAAAAGTTTGACCTGTAAGTCTTCAAGGGATGCGGAACGGGAAGCCTGAAGCCTAACATATTACTTAAATAATATACCAATTTCCGAAACCTTATAACCTTCTCCCATTACCATTCTAGTATAAATAATCAATAAAAAAAACCCTACAGCCTTTTAATTCTATTATTAGAGACTCTTTAACTCTCATTTCTAACATGAGTCGAGGTTCCCAATTGTCCACTGTGTGTTTGATCTAAGAAAAAATCATTTCACCATCTATGATGATGACCCACCGAGTATGACGGATATTTTCTACTACTGATCATGTTTTCTGCTGCAGGTAGTCATAATTTATGGCACCCTCGCTTGATCCTGGAGAAAGGAACGAAGGAGTCTGGTTTCGGTAATGCCTTCGAGAAGCATATAGAAAGAACTCAAACATTGAATGGGGGAATAATTGTTATATATTATTAAAATCGATTTTTATTTAACATTAAACACAAGTGACATCATGAAGTTCGGCCATAGAAAAGGGATTGTTTAATTATTTACCTATCACACCGTAATCCGTCGTACCTATAAAACAAAATCATACAAATTAACATTTGCACTAAAATTCAGTGAACTACTTCAAAAAAATAAAATGTATATTATTGCACACATAATTTTTGATCTTGGTAAATAACACAAATCTCTGTTTGGAGATGCGCCAAGTATTGTTGGAAGCAGAACTACTGCAGTAAGGGAACGGCAAGATTTGATTTGCTCGTGTCCTTTCACCACGACACACTCCCAACATTCTATAATACCCTAATTCTACATTCCCAACAGTATTATTATAAAACAAGCAACATTAAAGGGTTTGAGAAAAAGAGGAAGGCACAACAGATTTTAATTGGAAATTAGACATTTTTTAAGCAAACTATAAATTTGGAATTATCATAGGTACATAATGACTCCGTACGATAAGAACATAATTACTCCTAGAAGTACAGCCTTGAACATAATAGTTTCTATTTCCTGAAAAAAAACCTGCACTAATATAAATACTGAAAATAAGTTAAAAATTGTTTTTAAAACGGATATTGCATTGTATCATAAATATGGTGAGCAGGTATGTATAGCATTTTTCTTGAAGTGAGTTCTCAAATCAAGTTTTTTAGGGAATCAAGAAAATAGTCCAAATGATGTAGCTGTATCGTACAATTTATTTTAACCCTCCACTCTGCGTAACTTACCTTACCCCTTCAAGTCAAATTAAGGCTTTCCTTTCAAAAATATGATGTCCCTTAAGAGAAATCAGCTATTGAGGTCGTACTCGAAAAATTTTCTGAAATGCCAATCGATCCTACACAGGAGACGATGAAAATGAGGTTCGTCCAAATTATATATATATATATATATATATATATATATATATATACATTTGTTTGTGACCGCTCTAGCAAACGCAATTTTTGTTGTTGTTCTGCAAAAGTAAATTAAAATATTCAAAAATTGTTCCGAAGCATTTAATTGAATTTTCTTTAGTAAGTTGTTGTTCTTGTAACCTGATATCAAATGATAGAGTAGTCCTGATAAATACTGTGCAAGATGAATTGTCTGTTGAATTTCAATTTGTTTTTATGAACCCATTGTTCAGTGACGTCTACTATAGAGTTAATTATGGGTTTGTGACTGTCCAGGAATCTTTGATTTTACCATAATTATATAATCTACGAACGCGTTAATAACTGTGATGTCACGCATATATGTATAATTTTAAACGAACCTCATTGTTATCATTTCCTGGGTAAGATCGATGAAAATTTGAGGACATTTTTCGAAAATCTCGTAATGAGTACGGCCTTATTAGTTGATTTCCCTTAAGAGAAATCTGCTAAAAACAAAGTTGCATTAAAACAAAACATTTGAGCACACCGACTGTTGCATGATACTTCCGTTGCAATGCATGCGATAAAAAATTGTCTTAGATGATAATTTATAAATATTTTTAGGACTAAGAAAAATGGTTCTATAAAAACTGTTTGAGTCTCTAATAGGTAGAAATTTACCTCTCATTAGTAGATTATGATAAAAAGGGTAGGTGCCAGAACAATTCTAAATACAATATTACATTCTAAGGCTAGTCGTTTTGAGTTAAGCGAACTACGTAAAAAAAGCATTTTATTTTTAAAAATTGAACGTTACAACTACCAATGTACATTTAATTTAATTTGAAAATTTATGGCTACCAATTACTCCCTTCCTTAACACCTACACAGCTGGTTAATAAAGTCTTTGGGTTTGAAAATGTTTTCATATTCATTTGATAGAACAATTTTATTTTATGGTCTATCATTTTTTAAGGAGATTATTCTGTGGACGTAATTTGCAGATTGTAACAAATCCACAATGCGCAACTCTACTACACTGAGGATACCCGGATCCTGGAGCAAAAGTCTTAATAAGAAACGGTCTTTTAAATTATGGGGAGCGTTCTAGGACCCTGGAAGGGCCTACGGCAGCAATAAGGGCCTAAATGAGGCCAGGCTCATATAGAGAAGGCATACCCAGACGACAGGGCCTAAAGCATGCAATAAAGTCGGCCCAGATCCCAGTTATGAGGATCGACTAAGTCAGAGCTGAGTTAAAGGACAGCGGTAGGTCGTTAAGAGGCAATAATGGCTACGAGTCGACAATGAGGTAGTGTAATCCATTGGCCCTGTTAATGGTCTCGCAAGGAGCTATCGGCTGGGTCCAGGTGGCCCGCGGTCTCTGGCGGACAAAGGTGCAACTACCATTTCCAAGCCAAGATAACTGGCCCATTGTGCCCCATTCATATTTAAATGACTCACCCCCCACCCTCGCCTACCAACAATTCTCTCTCCAACTTTTCCCGCTTTATCGTTCTAATAAATTTTCGGCGACTGACGCCCACTCTTGGAGTCGCGTTAATGTACATTGGAGCTACTTTATGACTCTTTTCTCACTCTTGTTCCAGCTTTCTTCTCAGGTCAATGTTATGCATGTGTGCAATACAAACAGTAAAGAATATCACATAGATAACTCAAACAAAACATTAAGGCTTGTTAAGAATAGTTGTATGACATAAATAGCATATTAAAACCCTTTATTTTTTTTTTGTTCATTTTCCTTAAGGTAAATCAGCTTTTGAGGTTGTATTCATATGGCGATTTTCGAAATTACGATCTAAGATAGGCGATGAAGAAAATTTGGTATACATATTGAGAACAACTATTCTTGATTCAGCTAACACTGCTCACATCTTCAGAATGACATATATGATGAAGACATTTAACCTGTGCGCACACCAAATTTTTACAACTGACTGTGTTGGCAATAAAAAGAATTAAGAAACTAAAATCCCTTTGCATTCAATTAATATCACAAAACAAATTAAGTTATTTTTACAGGATGTTAGAACAACTATCCCTCCTTTTTGAGTGATTTTGCATTCAATACTCAGTAGATATGTCCTGAAATTTTACGAAAGGCCATTTCCGGTAATGATATTTTAGTGAATTCTTTAAAATTAACGAGTTAACGCATGATGATATATTATCAATCATTATATATGAAATTTTAATAGGAACAATTCTTCTATGCTATTCCATTAAATCTACATGCCTTGAGGAGGACTTCAGACGACAAGGTTAGGTATAATACAAACAAAAATAATCATTATCTACAGTTTAATATTAAAAATACTTATATTAAAACCTCGGATGTTTATATTTTGCAAGGAAATTGTTGAGTGAAATCCAGCAAACAGGAACGTGTGCCACAGTTAGTCCACAAAGTTCCTTGCAAATCCTCAAACTAGTACATATTGCGACTGATGAGGTCTCCTATGAACTTGAGAGTTTTACGGGACAAACTTTGAAGTGAAACAATTTTCCCCCCTCCCCCCTCCGACTTATTCATTTTTGGTGAAGTGGACGAGAGTATTATCGATAAGAAGGGTCGGATGGAAAAAGTTTGTAGAAGGTAGTGGAAGGAGAAGCAGGGGGTGCCCCTCAGGAATCCTATCTCCGCCAGTATAACTTTTATCATTTACTTTCTGACGTTTGCCTATCTTTCGCTTGGGGAAGACTCCCGTTTAGCACTACATTCAAAATGTTGCCATCCTCCCCTTCAAAATAAATCGCTTATTATCATTGGAGCGAATAGCAAGTACTTTATAATTGTTACTTCTGAGTACTAGAGTTGATCCAATCCAAAATGTTCTTGAATCTCCAATAAATGTAATTTATCTAGCATAGGTATTTATCGAACTGAAATCAGAGGAAAAAAATGGAAAAAGGAATAACAAAATACCTGGGAAAGCCATTATTCTTGTTTATAGGGGAGCTATCTCATATTTTGAAATTATACTTCATACAGTATTAGGACACTATTTATCAATGGCAGAATCTCGAAAATCTGTAAAGGGAAAATTCTACTAAGAGTCCTTATAGTATGTCAGGCCAAGAAGTAAGACTTGCCTGGGCAGGTATCAATGCCAAGGTAGGAAAGAGTAGGTACTTCATACAAAGAACTGGTCAACATAGTTGAAGCAACCAATGATAATGATATACCCACTGAAGAGTTAGAAGGACTTGATAAAAATCAAGGGCAAAACATTCTTTCACAAAGATATCGTCCCAAGAAAACACGAATAAGCCCGAATGGCAAACTCAGGACTAAAAGAACCACATTCTGTTGTACGGCAAACTTTTCTCTCACATGTGTGGTGAAGGAAGTCACCGAGGAATAGACTGAGGGTCACACCATGTTTTGGTTTTCATAACTAAGTACAGGAAGCTAAGGGAAGACGCTCTCTTGTTTTGGAACGCATGAGTTTTGGGAGCAGTAAGTAAAAGGTACTTACAAGGAATAACTCCAACACGAGCGCCAGCAATTGCTAAAGACAAGGATCCAGTCGTTTAATAATGAATGAGTGAAACTAATATAGAAAAGGAACGAAGCACGACTGAAAGTGCTCATAAGAAAAATGAGTGATTATAAATACAAATGAAATAAAAGCAAACAGATTGAAACCGAGCATTGTAATACCGACAAAAGCTTCAGTCAGCAGAGCGAATTCTGCCTAGAATAGCCAGGAATAGTCTACAGAAAATGATAAGGAGGTGAGAAAAACTCTTCTATATATGGTAAATTCGGGAACAGGACAGTTGGAGGCAGCTTGGATTCGTTTAGTTATGATGATGTCGGAGAAGCTGAGCAACCTCATAGAGATGAGATCTAGGAAATCGTTCTGCCTACGACAAATAATTACGAAATTCTAAATTATTCATGAGATGAGGAAGGATTTCCAATATTAAATGGGAACTACACTTCTCCCGACAGTCTTTAGCATCCTGCTACCAGCCTTAAGTCGGATATTAGTGGAAAGGAGTAAGAGAATGTTGGAAGAATACAAGAGTGGGATTTTGAATATTCTTAATTTTTCCGTTATTATATGTCGGATCGAATAATTGTATAGAACCAATAATGTTGTAAAAACAATTTCGTAAATGAGTTATTGAATACATATTTTCTTTAACATGAATATTAACAGAGATATTTGGATTTTTCAGTTGTCAGCCCCCCCCCCACCGCTGTTACTCATACCATATTAATAAGAATTTATATCATGACCCTCTTTACTCTAAACTTAAATACCAAATATTGTTTTCATGAGACCTTTATTATGCGAGATACTTGCAAATTCGGTGTGCGATGACGTCATCAATTAAGGTTTTACGTTTTTGTTTGGGAAACGTTCATTTGATCTATACCATACTCGATATTTAAACGTTTCAGTCAACACTAAAATCACATTTGTTATTGGCAGAAATAGGAACAGAAATAGGGCGGGTTTAGAGATGGGGGGGGGGATTCGAAATTCGTTATTATAAGTCGGATTGTAAAATATTATAGAACCAATCTTGTTCAGCTCTTGATGCTCTACAATTGTTGTTCTAAGCATTTGTTCCTAACTCAAACACTATGCGAGTAATTCGAACTTTCTTGTTATCAGTCAGAATAGGAGGTGAAATGTATCTTTAGTGTGTTATATCAGCACGTGGGGAATCTGCTTAGATTACGCAAAAAAAAAACTGTACTGAAAAAGACAGTTCGAAATTAGCCTCTGTTAAGAGAGTTTCATCTTTCGTATTAAGAGTTTTAAAAGGAAGAAGTATTCGTGACAATATATATATAAATGCATACACGCACAAGCGCGCGCACATATGTATGTGTGTGCGTATATGCATACATAATCCATATAAGACCTTCCTTACTTATAATATCTTAGTACTTAGAATTCTGAAGATGACGACGAAGTGTCCCAGAAATTTCTAAGCGTTTAATAAATATTGTCACTCGTTATCTCCTTTGATTCTTAGTAATTTTCGATAAAATTTGCAAACAATTAAATTTAATAAGTACAAAATCATTGGGTAAAAGATCAAGATTCACTTCATAATTTAGTGTCTCTTGTTTAATAAACGAGAATTCTCTAAATAAGTTCAGACTACTTAAGGACATTTAGTATTCGAAAGCGGCCCTTACACGGTCATTAATAATGACATTACCAGTAATGACATTTTTTGCGAACGCACTTCATTCCAGATTATCATTACTGTAAAAACCTTACACAATCATTTTTAATGTCATTACTTTCCTTCAGTACAGTGGTGGTCTCTGTCAAAGCAAGACGTATAAAATAAAATGGATCCACACAAAACCGCTTGTATTGCTATAATTTTGGCTTTAGCTACAAGACGGCGAGTAAAACATAAACGTTGGATGAAGGAGTGGTTAAAAAAACGTGAACAGTATTCTCATATTTTGTTATTAAATGAAATTAGAGACACCGAAAAATAAAACAACATAATTTAAAAGCATTTTACTTACTTTTGAGTTCCCAAGGTCAAAAGGTTGCTCAAAATTGTTAATAAATTGCAATGCGTGTAAAACCCATGAGGACGGTGAATATACATCGTCGGCTCCAGCCCCTGATCTTGTGGAGTCCTCTATTTTTAGCAGATTTCCCTTAAGGGAAATCAGCTATTGAGGTCGTACTCATGATGCGAGTTTCGAAAAATTTCTTCAAATGTCCATCGATCCTACCCAGGAGATGACGAAAATGAGGTCCGTTCAAAATTATATATATATATATATATATATATATATATATATATATATATATATATATTTGTCTGTTAACGCTCTAGCGGTCGCAATTTTTGTTTGATCTTTACCAAACTTGGAATTTAATCGTTTTATGTAAAAAGGAAGATCAAGTTCGTTAATGGCTGAAATCGGACCAGTGGGAGGGGGGGTTTAGAGGGGGGATTTTTGAAAATTCAATATATCTCCGTTATTATGCATCAAATCGAAAAATTATATAGAATAAATCTTATTGCAAATTAAATGTACTATAAATATTGTTCTATACATTTATAATGTATCTCGAATATTAACCGAGATATTTGCATTTGTATTCTGCGTGTGGTCACCAGTAGGCTGTTCGGACTTTCCGCCGAGAGCTCTGGCGGCCGTTTCTATAACTATTCGTCCCTCGTGAATAGGTTTAGAGGTTAGGTTAACTGTTTTTTGGGGCTAGAAACTACTGGGTTATTACGCCCTAAATAATGTTTTAGGTTTAGAGGTTTCTTACTACTACAGTTGTTATTAGGCAGATTTCTCTATTGTAAAACTTGTGGGAAATCTGCTTAGTTTACGCAGCCCCTTGCGTGACGGACTTTTTTTTAACTCTTTTCGGTAGTTACATCTGAGAGTATTAATTTTACGTCTGACGTCAGATATCGTGGCTCTAGGTTTGCATTTTTCGTAGACTGACAGCAGTTTCACGAGTGCGGCATTCCTTTTATTTTTATAATTTGAATCTGAAGGATTCCATAATGCTGGTAATTCTTCGTACATTGATATAAAATATTGCAAAACATCACTGGTTTCTACACAATCACTCTCCGGAGCCGACATGTTGTCTTCACAATTTCGTGTGGCAGACTGAGTAATGATGCCGCACACCTTACACTATCATTATTAATGACAGTATCCCCTCCCGTTTACAGTAATGATGTGCCGAGATCAGAAAATCCGGATTCGCATCATTCCCCCTCGTCATTCCAACTTTGTCGACGTTACACGATCAGTATTAATGTCATTCTGATAAAGTAATGTCATTATTAATGACCGTGTAAGGGCCGCTTTAGAGGCCTCCCGAACAAAGCACTATTACCTCTTGTCGTTGGCAGCGGCCCGCAATTATAAACGGAGTAACACCATTTCACAGTAAGCAAAATTACAGCATAATTAAGTCACCGGGTGAAAAAGTAATTTACTAAATGAGAGCTGAGAGCATTAACAGCTAAATGCCTTAAAAGATGTAATTGAAAAAGCACAAGGTAAAAATGTGACAATTAGTATTTTCATTCAGACATTAATGCAGTTATTTTAATTGGCTCCGCAAATAAACAGAAGCTAAATGATGAATATTACATAATTCCATGGTTTCGCCATAATTCTAATAATGCGTTAGTGTTTAGTCATGGAATAAAAAATTATACGTTTATAAGTTGTTAAAGCTTGTTCTATATAAGTAAATACTGAGGCTAACCTTAAAATGCAATTCAATTCAACGGGGATATTGTTTCCCCGTTTCAGGTCACTCAGGACGAATGACATTTTTCTAGGTTCGTCTGCCCGTTTGTGTCCCCATTATATACGACAGCTGAAAGATTTTAATGAATTTTGATATTTTTGTGTCAACTGATCCATGAGACACCATAGGTTATAAGATAATGTGATTCATCAACCCGAAGTGGGGAGTTTGCAGTGATGTAAGACAATTCATCAGTATGTTCATTACTATTGTTTGTTGTGTAAATAGATCCAAAATATTTTACATCACAGATATTCTTAGAGCATATCTGAGCTGAAACATATATTTTTTGAAAGTCGTATGCTCATCACTTAGCATCAGAAGTGGAGGTTTACGTAGATGACAAAATACACATCAATATTTTCCGTATTTTTTATTGAAGAATATGAATTAAACTGATTTTGTTTAGAATAAGTGGCTAAAGTGCTTAGTTGTTATAATTCCCGCCCTCGCTTAAAACCACCGATGGCGTATTTTGGAAATTTTAAAGTGTTCAAAAAGATAGTTAGAAAAACAAAATGGCCGCCGTCGTCATTGTGCGTTACTAAGGGGGGGGGACTAAATAAAATACACTTTCACCGAATAAGTTTTACAGTAGTAGAATAAATTTCCTTATGAAATTCATCATTTTTAATTCCATTTTCCGAACATTTAATAACTAATGTAAGCTGTGGACTAGTATCTGACGAATCCTAGGAGTACATGAAATATGATGATATAATTGAGGTCAAATAATTAAAAGTAAAATATTTGGAATGAAATTATTGCTGCGTTCAATAGAAAAAAAATAAAAGCTCCTTCAGAATAAGTCCTTTATAAGGGTTCTCTGGGGAGAAAACTATCAAAGATGAAATGTCACCCCCATGCCTTACGAAAAAATGAGCTTTTGGACAATAGGAGGAGGATACTAGTTTTTGTAGTCCTAATTTGACTAAATAAGGAAAGTACCAAGAATCTGAAAGCCTCTAGAAAAGCTCATATTGAGTTAATATCTTGGATAGATAGTTGCAGAGTGCCAAAGTGTGGAAGGAGATGCAAAAGCTAGAATTGACGGAAGGCCACATGCTCCTAGGTTGGCAAGGCTTTCCAGTTTCAAGATTCAATTGAAATGAAATAAACAGTGCAATTATGCAAAATTGTTATCTCATCCACCGATCTGTATGACAGTGAAACGTGGACTCCTGCCAGGACACTGTTGAGGTTGATGGTAAAGATTTGAGGATCCTAGCTGCAGGCCTACAAGGACAGTAGGACTTAGCAAGAACTAACACTTTGACGAGTATTTCAACCATGTCACAAAGAGAGAAAGATTAAGACATTATGCAAATGATAACAAATTCATATGAAAAGTGTTTAATAGCCATCCAAGAAACAATAATAATTAAAACATTTACTCTTTTGGATTAAAAATAGCAAAAGTTATCCTGAGATGCATTGATAAGTTCCACCCGTTTTGGCATGGATATATTAATCTTGCAAACCGAGAGACCATGTGATGGCCCTGAGCAAAGGGAAATTGGGAGACCGCCATGGAATTCAGAGTTGTGGACTTGCAAGGGAAGCTGTGATTTAGAGCTTGTAAGGCAAATAAATAAAGGGTCTGAGTCTATTATTTCCTGCCACCCAAGGTACGTATAAGATAAGGTAGCGCCATTCGCGAGTAGCCAATCAGAATGCAGCAAGCCTCTACGTCACTGGGCTGAAAGATTCCTGGCGGACAAGCCCAAATACGATCAATATAAGCAGTTTTCTGATTAATTTGGCGAATAAAAAATTGTTAAAATGGTATATGTCTGTAAATGATACAAATTACTTTAGTTGAATATATTTTATTTCAAATAAACCATATACAAATTAGATTCCATTAAAAATAAATACATAATAGTTCCTTAAAATTTATATATGTTGGGTTACATTTAAAAATCGTAATTTTTCTAGGTAATTAGCACAACAAAAAGTAAAACTTTACTATAATAAGATGAAATCTCCAAAACATGAAAACAGTAATGACTTCTATTATACAAACAAATAAAAGTTAATAAAATTGAGATTAACCAAGCAATAAACAATGATACCCAGTTAAAAATGAATAAAAATGACTAAATTATTTTAAACATCAGCTAGTCAATATAGGTACAAGATTTTTAAAGGTTATCATTGGCATGTAGTCCTCCTTGTAATAAAAAGATGCTTATATTTAGTCACTGGAATCCTTGGTTCCAGTAGCATCCTTGTGAAGAGAATGGCACTGATGTTGGAGCATATGCATTGAAACCACACTGTCCCATAGAATAACTAACTGTGGAGGAAACATGTAATATCATTAATGATAGACCATGGGAAATAAACTCCTATAGTGCTCTATAGAAAACACTACAAGAAGATAATTCTGTTACTCAGACTTTAAAACTTATCTTTTATTTTTTTAAAAAAAGCTGTCATTGGCATGTAGTCCTCCTTGTACTAAAAATATGCTAACATTTTGAGCCGCAGGGAATCCCTGGTTCCAGTAGCATCCTTGTGAAGAAAATGGCACAGATGTTGGAGCATATGCATTGAAACCGCACTGTCCCATAGAATAAATAACTGCGAAGGAAACATGTAATATCATTAATGATGGAGCATGGGAAATAATCTCCTATAGTGCTCTATAGGAAACAATACAAGAAAATTATTCTGTTTCTAATATTTTAAATCTTACCTTTTTAAAAGCTCCCATTCGCATGAAGTCTGTCTTGTCCAAAACAATTGCTGCTGATATTTTTTGAGTGTATGCATTGAAACCGCACTGTCCCATAGAATAAATAACTGCGAAGGAAACATGTAATATCATTAATGATGGAGCATGGGAAATAATCTCCTATAGTGCTCTATAGGAAACAATACAAGAAAATTATTCTGTTTCTAATATTTTAAATCTTACCTTTTTAAAAGCTCCCATTCGCATGAAGTCTTTCTTGTCCAAAACAGTTGCTGCTGATATTTTTTGAGTGTATGCATTGAAACCGCACTGTCCCATAGAATAAATAACTGCGAAGGAAACATGTTATATCATTAATGATGGAGCATGGAAATATACTCCTATAGTGTCTATAGGAAACACTACAAGAAAATTATTCTTTTCTTACATTTTAAAAGCTCCCATTCGCATGAAGTCTGTCTTGTCCAAAACAGTTGCTGCTGATATTTTTTGAGTGTATGCTCTGAATTTGAGCTTTGGATAATATTGGATAACAAATCCTTTCCATTTCTTTTTTCACTGCATTTTTTCTTCTTTTTGCATTTTTATCTGGTAAATAACTGTTAGCAATTTAGTAACTCTCTTTTTTAAATTAAAGTTATTACTTTCTAAATTTTTTACTTGGATCAGCAAGGACTTTAATTGGGATTCATATTCAGCAATTTTTTCCTTTAAGAGAATACATCCATCACAATCAACTTCTTCTGTATTACATGAAAAATCACTTTTCAGCTTTTTGGGAGAAATCTCATTAATGTGACGCAGGGCACGTTGAGTTATTTCACGTTTTTTACTCCTACAGTCTCTAGATGTTTCACATTTTGAGTCAGAAGTAGAGCTAGTAGGTGTTTGTTTACTTACGGACGATACTGGTAAATTAAGATGCGGCACAGCTTCTTCTTTTAATATCAATCTATTAGGAACATAGCCTAACAATTCTGCTTGTAAATTCCTTTCGTAATCACTATCACTGAAATGTTCTGAACAAACCCGAGCAAAAGTAGGATTAAATTTCAAATCTCCTCGTCTACACAGAACTATCCACTGTTTCTTAATTTCTTCGTTTTTCGGGAACCGGTGATAAGATACAGACTTGCCTGTTCTCCTAGAGTTGTTGGAACATGTTGCCATATCACACTCACTCATTTTGAAAAAAAAAATCACTTATAACAATGGAAAATAAAACAATTAACTAAAAACACAACGATGCTCACGATGTAAACAAAGCTGAGTTCAGCCCAGTGACGTCATGCGCCAAAGTCGCAAAAATTTTTGATCTGCGCACCTGCCGAATGGCACCCCCCTGCTGCCACCTACATATTATTTGAGTAACCCTGAATCTCTATAGCACTCAAACCACTGAAGTTAGGTACCGGTGATATGTTATAGAGCATGAGGTGAACGGCCAACATTACACTCAAGGAGAGGCACAAATATCATTAACATTAATTTAGGAATAAGTAAATAATAGGTATGTATCAAGAAATAATCGTAGCGAGGTAACTTTTTTTGTGACCTAAATCCATCATTTCACATATTTAGAGGAAAATAATTCTTTAAAAAAAATAAATGAACAAATAAAGATGAAATAATTGTAATGAATAACTATAAAGATGAATTATTATTAATAACTAATAAAGATGAATTAATTGCAACATCTACTACACTGTCACAAAGAAAAGACACTCGTTGATTTCTTGAGTTCATAGAAGAATTCCAGCATGGAGAAAGAAAGAAAATGGCAAGATAAAATAGCATACTAAAAGGCTATTATTAAAAAAACAAACAAAGGGGAAAAACAAAATAGACACTCTTTTTTGAATTATTTTGACCAAACGACATAATTATGCCCATCAGGTCTTGGGCCAGATAATAAAACATCCTGTGGTATAATAGTCCTTAATAATAATCTTTTCATGTTACATGCTTCCAATGTCACCCCTTCGGGGACTAAATTTGTAAAACAATGAAGAAGAAAACTAAAAAAAAAAAAAATTTCAAAATTCACTAACAAAAAATGTTTTGAAAAGGATGCATATTCCATTTAAACTATAATTTACAAAAATAGACATATCAAATATTTCTCATAAAATCACCATATAAGAGTGTTTATTGCATACCTCATTTGAAGTACTCACTGAAACTAGCAATGTGCCTCAAAGCATCTTGCTGTCCACATGGTATTGTAAAATGGAGGTTGCCCGGCGCAGGTTATGTCAGCTGATATAAATTGGTCTAACACTTGAATTAAGAATTATTTTTCTTTAATCCAGAAGTAAATTGATATGAAAAGTATAATTGACAAATTTTATTTCAACTTTACAATTTTTGTCTTCCTTTTTATTATAAATAACGTTATTATAAGTCAACATATAACCATATCATAACCTTATGAGGTGTTTAGTCAGTTATAAAGTATTTAAAAGGAATACGTACTTAGTTTAAGGAGCTTAATATCGACTTTAGAAAAGTTTTTGTTTTTTTTTTTAATTTAAAATACTTCCCTCGGAAACCAGCTATTGAGGTGGTACTCATGACGCGATATTCGAAATTTTTCTTCAAATGTCCATCGATCCTACCTAGGAGATGACGAAAATGAGGTCCGTTCAAAACTGTATGTATGTATGTATATATATATTAGTCCGTTACCGCTCTTGCGGTCGGAATTATTGTTTAATCCTAACCAAACTCGGTATTTAGTCGTTTTATGTAAAAAGAAAGATCAAGTTCGTTAACGGCTGAAATCGAGTCAAGGGGAGGGGGGGTTTAGAGGGAAGGATTTTCGAAAATTCGAAATATCTCTGTTACCATAGGTCATATGGAAAAATTATATAGAACCAATCTTATTGCAAATTAAATGTACTATAAATGTTGTTATATACATTTATTCACTATCTTGATTATTAACTGAGATATTTGCATTTGTCAGTTTTCAGCCTTCAGCAAACCGCCACTTCTACTCATGTTACATAAACAATACTCTGCTACATAATAAATCATATTATTCGAAGCTTAAATACCAAAAATTGTATTCAAGAGACCTTTATTATATGAGATAAATGAAAATATATCCTGGTGATCCCCTCCCCATCTTAAGGTTTTGGACTACTAAAATTTGACTAATTGAGATAAAAATTATTCTGATTCATTATTAATTACAGTTATAGTTATAATGTATAGTTCTCAATAAAATTAATACGTTATATTCTGATATATTTCAGTAATTGTTTTTCTTTCCGGTGTGAGGCGGGCAGACCTGTTTGTTTACATTTCTAACGCTTCCTGTCGGCAGGTCATTGAAATTGGATGAAACATTTCTTATTTCCGTTTGTATTTATTCACTTAATATTCACGGTGGTGTTGTGTTACCAGTATGTAGATTTATCTATTACTTAACTTCACGAGGGAAATCTGCTTAGTTTACGAAGCCACTGCGTGACGAACTTTTTAAAATGAAGGAAACTTGATTTTAGATGCTCTACCATTGAAATATCAAAGTAATACTTACTTAACTTAAGTAGGGATGTTAACGTTTTCAGCATAGACTTTTCCAGTAAAATTATTTCATGATTAAGTACGGGCAAGTGGGTAGACTGTGATAGAGTGGATTCATAACAGTTACATGGGACCTACTTAAGTTTACATGGGCTTCCATAAACATAGCTTCCCCAGGCTTGGCACTCCTCCATCCCTTCAGAAAAAATATTCATCTTTCTTTAAACTGAGCACTTTTGAACAACTCTCACTACCAGATTTCTATCATCTTGAAGGACAATTTCTTGTCCAATAAAAAAGCATGGGGTTTCCTTTAAGAAAAATGTTGAAACCCCAAAGGAAAATCCCAAAATAAAAATTGGAAAAGGGAAGGGAAATCAACAATTCTCGCTGCCAGTATTTCTTGTTTTCTGTTTCAATTTTTGGCTCCAGTAATCTCGTCAAGAGGGTTGGGAAATTTTATTAAGTACCGCCGAGAGGCTTGGCCCTCGCATTTTCCCCTTTTTTGTTTATTACAACGCTCATTTGTTTTCCTCCTCTTCTTATGTTAGAAATGCAGACAAACATAAATATCGTTACAAAAACACGACAACATTTTCAAAATGTCAAGTAGAATAGACTCAATCAGTTTGTTTTATATCTCAAGTATGTGCAATGTTAATAACAAGTGACCTGCATTAAAGTATTTTATTTGTGCATTTTTAAAGCGTGCAAATAGAAGGCTTACTATTTGTATTATTTATTATATCAATAATGTGGACAAAATTAGTTCAGTATCAGGTCACATAATCAAGTGATCTCTACTTCAGCTACTTGTATAGTAGATTTTTTTTCGGATAAAAGTTTCACTATTCATACTAGAACCGCAGTTTATATTCTGGTTGATGCTAATCTATGCAAGAAGGTGACAGAGTTCTCTGAAATTGTATTTCAAAAATCAACCATCAAACTGTAATTTCCTGTTTTTAATCAATAACCAAACATGGTTCGCAATAATACCTGTTTCTGGTGCAAAATTCCAGTGAAATACCCATTTTATGTTCTTTATATTACATTTTACATTAGGTTTATTGCACATTAAACGATTTACCTACAGCTTTCACGGCATGGTCTTAGTGCGCAATAGCATGTAAGATAAAATTCAGAAAAATAGATAAGACCAGAGACTTCTATTGAAAGCTATCATCTTATAAGATCATCTTATGAAAGGCGATTCACGAAAATCAGAAACGATCATCAGACCAATAGTTCTCGTATTTGTATCAAGCATGGTATTGAAACGGGAGACATACCAATAAAAATAGGAGAGCGCTCCTGGTCTGGAGGTGAAACTTCTGAGAAAGATAATTGCAGCTCTGGGATTGCAACTCTTGAAGGAACAGAGCTGCAGAGTGCCATGGTCAGCTGCCATGGTACAAATTTGACCATTGTACCAGGTCCGGTACAAAGTGGAAGAGGTAACATCCGAGAGGACATTGGGGGCTGAATGGAACAATTAGACTTAGGCTGAACCAGGCTATTCAGAATGGACTACAATTAATATGGTAGGAGAAGTCCTAAAGATTAGGCAGGTTTAAGTTGGATTGTAGCATCAGGTAGTTAATCAGTTACCAGATATTAACTCTAGAAAACACCACATGCAGTTGTGAGATATTAACATTGGAAAACACCACATCCAGTAGTTGGATACTAATACTGAAAAATACCACATCCAGTAGTCGAACATTAACACTGGGAAACACCACATCTAGTAGTCGGATATTAACAATTTCAAACACCACATCAAGTGGTCAAATATTAACACTGGAAAACACCACAGCTAGTAGTCGGATATTAACAATTGCAAACACCACATCAAGTGGTCAAATATTAACACTGGAAAACACCACATCTAGTAGTCGGATATTAACAATAGGAAACGCCACATCAAGTGGTCGAATATTAACACTGGAAAACACCACATCTAGTAGTCGGATATTAACAATGGGAAACGCCACATCAAGTGGTCGAATATTAACACTGAAAAACACCTAATCCTTAGCCGAACATTAACACTGGAAATACCACATCCAGTAGTGGGATATTAAATCTGGAAAACGCCTCATGCAATTGCCAGATATTAACACTGGAAAATGCCACATGCAGTTATCGAATATTAATACTGGGAAACACTATATGCAATTATTATACTGGACACTGGAAAATATTGCTTGCAGTATTTTTTCTGTAAAAAATAAGACCAGTTGGATAATAGAATGAACAATCAAACGCAGTATGACCTTGTTTTTATTCATTAGCTCTACTACTGATTAAACCACTGATTTGGGAGGGAAGTAAGTCTGATTAGAGCATAAACATGACAGATAGAAAGAGTCTTTGTGAGTTGGAACAGTTAAAGTTATTGTGACAGTCAACAGATGAGTATACTCGACTGAGCTGGATTAAAGGGAGAACCAACCCCAGAGGGATGGTCGTAAACAGTTTATGCTCTCCCAAACATCCCTAGTCCACACACCTACCTCACTACTCACTACACTCTCAGCAATCACTACCATTAGCCAGGCAAAATAACCTAATGTTTTACCCATATAACTCTAATTCTAAGTAACAGATTTCCTAACAGTTGTTCGGATCAATTGCAATAGATAATTACACTTTTTTAATTTCGATAAATTGTTGATTAATTTCAATATTTTTGATCTATTTTGGGAGCATTGCAATATTAAAATAAACTTTAATTAACAAAAAGTTTCTTAATTAACATTTATGTAGATTATACCAGCAGTACTGGGTCCATACTTCTGTATAATTGGATGAAATATGACATATTTTTTGAACTTAATTACTTAACTAAGATCTGATAGTGAAAACAAAGACTTCAACTAGATTAAAAAAACATGATCTTTACACCAAAAGCAACGTTAAGGCTGCCATCACAAATAAATAGCTGATTTCCCTTAAGAGAAATTCCCTAAAAGTGCTATTCCATATTATACAATTTATTTCAATATACTAACATTCACTTTATCCTACAGTCAGCCTTTTTAGTCAGTGTAAGACTAAAGATTTTATTGAGTGCGTTTATCATTAAATGAATTCCTATTGTCAATCATTTATAAATAACTAGCTAAGGTACCCGACTTCGCCCTAGAAATCATTTGAGGGTGAAAGATGATGGTATTTTTTTGGGGACTTTCTTTTCTTTGAACAATATTCTTACATTTTCCAGTTTCAATGTTACACGTATATACACGTTTGCCGAAAAATGAATAGATTACGAAATATCGCAATTTTATATTTCACACCTCCCTTATAACCCCTATTCCTGTTCGTACCTCGAAATTTTACTATAGCTTATACTAAGGGTGGTGTTAATACCAAATCACATACGGAGTTTCGTTTAGTTCTGTTGAGTCTTTTGTGGCATATAAAATTTTTAGCGTATACCTCATTTATACTTCGGTATACGACAAAAGTGTGTATAACTAAAGTTACTCTGAATAACAAACTAAACAACTTTTGTTGTGTGCATATTGAGAAACCAATAGGAAACGAAATACCCCTATTTTTTTAATTTCAGGCCTCCCTTATAACCCCCACTCCTGTTCGTCTCAGAGTGTATTAATATAGCCGAAAACCTACGCTGGGTTAGTAGGAATATGCATAGCAAGTTTCATAAATTCGGTTTAGCCGTTTACGATTATATAAAGGACATACAGACAAACATTCATTTTTATATATAGAGATGATAAATTTTAACCTCGTTTAGTAAATTTATCATTATTTATATAAAAATGTATATAATTCATGTTACTTTTTAATTTCTCATAAATTGAAAAAGCTTTCGACCCTCTCGGTTTGCAGTCTGATTCAGGACAAACTTGAGGTTGTATGTTGTACATTGTACCAAATGTTAAGTTACCAAAAAGTTAAATTTTTATTTCGTAATTATGGTAAAAAAAATAATATAATTTATTATATCTATTTTACTCATTATAAAAAAAAGTGTTAGTTAAAAAACTATAATCAAATTTAAATTGATGTTACGTTGATCAAAATATTATTATATACTAATAATTACCACAAATACAACATTTACTGATTTAAAGTAGTTTATTTCAAAAGGGAAAAAGCAGTAAAATACCTACTTTTCGAGTTCGATCTCTTCAACACAAAGAATAAACTACTAAAAAAGTTATCAAAGGAAAGAATTTGAAAAATATTCATTATGATTTAAAGAGCACTAAGACCCAAAGAATTATAAGTAAAGTCAATCGCAAAGTTAAACAATATTAAAGTATATATATATATACATCTCGAACAAACAGAATACTAAATAAATGCTATTTAAACAAATATTCTGTAAACAACTCATTGAATTAACAAGAAAACAAAAAAGACGCTCATAAAAGTAATGGCAGAACCTTTGAACTCCTGTTTAAGAGGTTTGTGGAGATTTGATTGAAGAATGGACTAGGAAGCAATATTTATTTTTTCCAATTAGAACACAAGTAATTTCTTGCCTAGGCCAAAGTGGCACAATGTGTGTGAGTAAATAATAATTTTGGCTTTGAGAGGAGTTCTATCTTCAACTATAAGTAATTATTCCTAAATTAATAAGTATTTTTTGCCTAGACTCTTGAAAAACTATAAAGGAAACCACATCATCTTCGTGTCTCTTCGTTAGTGTGTTGCCGTGAACAGACCAAGGATTTCTCTGTTAATGGGTAGAGAATAGTATCATACATTTGTTATTTAATAATAATAATCATTTAGATATGAGATGAAATACAAATTTTGTAGAATCTCTTACAGTTCATTAATAAAGGTTTTCCTCAAAATATTCAAGGCTTTGAAAAAAAAGAAGTCAGTCACGCAGGGGCTGCGTAAACTAAGCAGATTTCCCACGTGAAGTTTTACAATAGAGAAATATACATACAGGTAACACAGCCGTGAATGCTCAGTAAATGTACAATACAAGGCTGAATTGTAAACAAACAGGCAAGCCAACCTCGTAGCGCTGCATAGATAGACCGGAAAGACAAACAATTAATGAAATATTTCTGAATATTAAATATTCATTTTATTGAAAACAGCTAGGGGTGTAATTTGTAATGAATCAGAATCAGTTTTATCTCGATCACTCAAATTTTAGTAATCCAAAAACAAAAGAAGGAGGGGGGGTCAACAGAACGTATTTGCATATATCTTACAAAGGAAAAGTTCAATGAAAACAATATTTGGTATTTAGGCTTCAATTAATATTTTTTATTATATAACAGAGCAATATTTATGTAACACTAGTAGAAGTGGGGGTTTACTCAAGGCTGAAAACTGAAAATATCTCGGTTAATATTCAAGATGGAGAATAAATGTATATAACATCATAGTGTACTTAATTTTCAATAAGATTGATTCAGTACACTTTTTCGATCTGACTTATAGTAACGGAGGTATTTCGAATTTTCGAAATTCTCGCCCCTTAAGGGAAATCTGCTAAAAACGTATTCGAAATTTTCCTTCCTTTGATAAGAAAAGTTAAAATTTCTGCCGATTAAATTATCATTAGTTAATCCGCTTAACTAGGAAGGTCAGGGAACTACAGAGTTAATGTTATTAACCCAAGGAAGAATAGGGAGAGCAATAGTAATTTAATAATAGCGGTCTGAAGTTTAAAATAAGTTTAGAATGTCCAGTTAGCTCACTGAATTTTTCTACAGTGCGATTAACATTCTTCGAGGATTGACTTCTGTGTGTCTCTCTCATGGACACTATATGTGGCCTTTGAGTAGCTCCATGCTTAAATGCATAGTGACACATTGTTCACTAAAGGCTCATCCATATAAGGGTGCGCCAGGCACAATCGAGCCAAACATCATATTATGTATGAGACAAAAGTTCTGAATTAAAGGCTAGAAACGAAAAAAGTCCGTCACGCAGGGGCTGCGCAAACTAAGCAGATTTCCCACGTGAAGCTATACAATAGAGAAATCTCTATACGAGAGCCGAACAGTTACAGCCAACCTAGCTTTTGGCCTGAAACGTTTGTTTCAGGCCCACATTTAATAAAAATGCAAATATCTCGGTTAATTGAAATAAATGTATAGGACAATATTTATAGTAAATTTAATTTGCAATAAGATTGGTTCTATACAATTTTTTGATCCGACGTATGGTAACGGAGATATTTCGAATTTTCAAAAAACCTCCCCACTAAACCCACCCTCCCACTGGTCCAATTTCAGCCGTTAACGAACATGATCTTTCTTTTTACATAAAACGACTAAATATCGAGTTTGGTAACGATTAAATAATAATTGCGACCGCTAGAGCGGTAACAGACAGACATATATATATATATATATATATATATATATATATATATATATATATATATATATATATACAGTTTTGAACTGACCTCATTTTCGTCATCTCCTGGGTAGGATCGATGGACATTTCCATGGAAATAGAAGAAAAATTTCGATAATCGCGTCATGAGTCGAACCTCAATAGGTGATTTCCCTTGAGGGAAATCTGCTAAAAACAAGTAAAAGCATTATTGTATATTATGAAGCTGTTTATCATATCTGAATCCTGCTGCACAAGGATCGGACCAGTTTTACCGGAGTCTATATTAAGGTGATGTTTTAATTAGCAAAGCTGTGATGAAAGTTCCTCAACATGACTAAACCGTATGGGCGGTGACCTTTCTAACCATAATGTAATGTAGGGGTCAGAGAGTTGAGGCTCAAAATACTTATTACACTTTCGGACCTAATAAATATGCATGACGGGGAAACAGTACTGAAAGGGTAAGACTGATTTTTCGTAAAATAATCTTCTAATTTTAAAAGATATTTATAAATTATTTTGTTTGAAACAATCGAATTAGGTTCTTATATTAAAATATACACAAATACGTTTTGTGGAGGAAAAAGTCTTGTTTAATCTCTCACATATATTGGTTCCTTTACCACCCAGCTAACTCGAAGATTCGAAAAATGTCATAAAACCGATCTTGATGATCTAGTACTTTTACTTTACAAGTTTTGATTACAATGCTTAGCTGCTCCAGAGCCGAGCTATATGTTTAGCTTGATACCCAAAGACACACTTGCAGCTATCAAGCTCAAGTAGCTACAATCTTTGCAATAAAACTTGGAAGGATTGAATTTGTTCTCTTTCATCTTATTCATTGTCCTTCACTCCAAAAAACGTGTATTTTTACACTTTTTAGCCTACAGCTTTCCTACCACTATTATGGATCCTCATTGTAGTGAGTGAAAATCTCCGAATTGAATATGAGCTTCCTTACCCCTAACGTGACTGGGTAAGTATGACACTCATATTTGTGTTTCATTTCTGTAATAAAACTGCATTTCGACTTGATCATTGTAATATATCAAAGTTAGAATTACATCGGAGAAATAAGCATAGTTTAGGCAGAACCCTGTGAACAAATAGCGCTTTAAAAAATATGGACAAATGCTGTAACATATCCATTTATTAAAGCTAGTGTTGGTGTTTGTATGGACCAGGTAAATCAAAGACTAGTGATGTTCACACACATAATGTTTTAATAAAACTGCATTTCGATTTGATCATTGAAATATAACAAAGTTGCCTATTCTAGAATTGCATCGGAGAAACAAGAATAGTTTATGCAGAACCCTGTGAAAAAAATATGGACAAATGCTGTTACCTACTGTTTATAAATAAATATAAAAGCTAGTGTTAATGTATGTATGTACCAGGGAAATCAAAGACTAGTGATGTTCACAAACATTATGTTTTAACAGTTTTATTAGGATACTATTTATTATTACTTATAATAAATATGCTTTTGGTTTTGGCAACATCCTACAATACTCCCGAGAGCTGGACGGTAGAGGACCCAATTTATCAGGATCAATAAAAAGGCCTTGTCCACTACTTATATTTATTAGGTGTAACACATAACAAGAGTTAAACGCACGAAGTTTAAAATTTACCACAAATAGAAATTTTATTTTTAATGTTTTTTAAAAAATTAGAAGAATTAAGCAATTGATTTTTTTTTCACTATGAAATAAAAATTAAATTGACTGGCACTAGGATATATTTATTCATGCTCTGTAGAAGTATTTGAGAAACGGAGGGCTAGAGAAAAGAAGAAGAAAAAAATCGTATTGACTTCTTTCAATAAAGGGCTTTTATTTGAAATGATTCCGAATTTAGGACATCTCCAATACTGCCGTCGAACAAAGCCCTAAAACTCTATGGAAAGGGAGAAATGGAAGTAGAAAGAAGAATAAAAGAAAAATTTGGTGGTGGTTGGTGGATTTAGGGGAAGTAAATGGAGGCGTGGTTTTCTTTAGACTCCACTAGGAGCAATGCCATTCAGAACGCTCTCAAAAGGTCTTAGTTATTAATGAGACTGTCTTCTTCAGGACTTTTGCGACTTTTTTCATTAATTATTGTTTTGATTGAACTTTTTTTTTTAAAACCGTAGTTACTTTCAACTATTTAGAATGACTTTTAATAGTACTTTTGAATTATTCATTATAACTATAAGAATAATACATTAAATGAAAAACATCAAAAAAAAAAACTGGGTGAAATATAGTCTGAAATTATATAGTTGCGATTAATCGCTGCTATAGACTAATATGTAACGTTTACTAAAAGCAAATATTCTTGCTGATAAAATTTAATATTTGCGAAAGTCACAAAAACCCCACTCTTTGCATTACCATTCGCACAATTTAAAAGCTCCAAATTAAGAGTTACCAAGTATATATATAGATATATTTCATTTTAAAGAAGCCCTTCCACCAGTATTTAACTATTCAAACGTTTAGAAGAATTCAAATTATTATTAAAAACATAGCAATTAAAGCATATATGCTTTCATAAAATTCAAATAATTTTATACCACTTACATTACTTACAGGTCATAGTTACGACATAAACAATGCAATGCTTGGTTATTTATGTTGATAAGACATGCCAAGAAGACAAAAATACCAAATACAAGAATATTAGAATTTTCGCATAGGCTATATCGTAGCTTGGGACAATTGACACTTTGAATATAAAAATTCAAAGAAATCTTCAGAGCCGTTTTTAAGAGATTGAGTAACAAACGGGCAAACAGACAATATTTTTCATGTTGATGCCATTGTCTTGAAATGGCCTGAAACTTAAAAATAAAATTCATCCCAACCAAATTTAAATAGGAAATCAGACAAACCTTATATAGGTATATAGCGAATATATATTTAAAATAATGAATAAAATTAATAATATAAAACGGGGGAAAAAACAAAAACACATACAGAAGTCATTAAACACTTTAACAATTTAGAGGGTCTCTTCAGCTGTACTAATTAGTTTCTGGGTTTGCCTTGAGACTGAGTTGGGGACAAGGAGAAATGTTACAATGTAATTACAGAGAAGAATAATAGATTCGGCCATTTGAGGGGCGAGAGAGAACGTGGATGGGAAAAGTTGGAATAGTTCTGATGGAGTTTTGTCCCTAGAATTCCTCCACTGGGAGCCGGAGTATCCTTCTCCGAGGATACAGTTTACTATGGCGTCGGTAATTAATTTACTTGTTTGCACGGATATTTAGTAAAAGCAAACATACATAAATGAAACGAGTCTTAACTTTAACAGAATTGTCTTAAAGGCTCAGTCTTTTACTCAGAAAGAGCCGAAATTTAAGGCTGATGACTTTAATTTTTTATTTTAAAGTACAGCCTAAGTTAAATTTAGACATGTACTGGCAGAACGCTGAAATCCACGAAACCGAAAATTTGCCCACGACTTACAAAAGAACTATTGACCGAAGGTAGCCAATGCATTAACATCATATCCTCAAACAAACACAAAATTCATATTTACAGCAAAATTTATAATTCAGATTAGGTTTGTGGTGTAAAACTAAATTTCAATGATCTAGTGGTTTTAATATTTGTCTGATCCTTACCAAACGATATTTAAACGTTTTATCTAAAAATAAATATCAACTTCGTTAACGGTTAAAATCAGACTAGTGGAAAAACTGTATACAATCAATCTTATTGTGAATGTAATGTGCAATAATCGTTAATTGTTATTATATATATGTTGTCTCTATATTGAATATTAACCAAGATATTTCCATATTTTAGTTTTCGGCCATCCATGTTATATGCATATATTACTCGTATAAGCTGTTATATCATAAACCACTTCAGTCCAAGGTTAAATACCACATTTGGTTTTTATTTAACTATTACTTTGTGAGACTAAGATATTTTGTTCTTTACTCAACAAATTTTTGATCTATACCATACTCGATATTCAGTCGTTTCAGTCAACACTAAAGATCATATTTGTTATTGGCTGAAATCGGACTTAATGGGTTTAGAGAGAAGAAATTAGAAAATTCAAAATATCTTCGTTATTATGCATTGGATCATAATATTCGTAGTTTCTTGTTTTCTGCCTTCAGTAACCCCTCCCCCACCCCTTCTACTCATCGGGTTTTAATATATGAATAGAGAATTCGTGTTGATATGAGATTAGAAGTATTTACCAGCTCCTGTGAAAGCTGCTTAGTTTAAGCAGCCCCAGCGTTACGGGATTTTACTACTTCCTGTTACCCAGCAGCTTCTTTATGAGTCAAGGTATTGTTTAACTCAATACAAACTCCTTAAAGTAATATAGTAGACAAATCAAAAACTTTCATTAATTCAAAGTTGATAAAGACAACCACAATATCTGCATTACGCTAAGGATGTATGTTATTATACCGCCCTTGAGGATTAATAAAATTATAGCTAGTTATATAATTTCTACCTTATTATTATTATTATTTATTAACGTCCAATTTTTGCAACTAAGGCTAATTGGGACGGGTTATCTACAGGTCACCACCCTTTTCTAGCCAGGGTGGGATTTTAGGATGTTATTTAATGAATTCCGTCATTAAATAATTTCCTTTGCCCCGACAAGAATCGAACTCGCCACTCTAGGTTTACCATGTGAGATAAAGGTCAACGCTTTAACTCACATGGCTAACCTGAGCCTCACTTTCTACCTTATAGCATAAGATTTGTAGTTATGCGATAGTTCATTGAGTTTCTATGAGCCAAGAAGAGTATGGATGTAGTAGGAGTGTATATTGGTATTGCGGAAAGGAGAGAAGTAGTATGGAATATTGGAAGAGTAAATCAGTGCTTGGAAGGATCCGTGCATGGACTTGGAGTGAGGTAGCTCCAGCTGTAGGATGAAGGGCATAAATCCTAGGGAGGGCTGCTAAGGCTTATATATATGAGGATTGGAGGCTGAATCTGAAGGCGGGCCTCGTACGGCCCTTCTTATTACAGCCGACAGTATATTAGGGGGATCCACCTACCGGCTGATCAACAACACCAAATAAGGGTGCTTAGATCGGCACTCATTTCGTCGTTCACCACCATCTTCGAAAACTCAAGGCATAAACTGAGAGAGAGAGCTTCCTATGTACGCAGCTCTTGCGTCACGAACTTTTAGCTCGTCAGCTATTGAGATCGTACTCATGACGCGATTTTCAAATATTTTCTTCAAATGTCCAACGATCCTACCCAGGAGATGACAAAAATGAGGTCCGTTCAAAATTATATATATATATATATATATATATATATATATATATATATATATGTATATAATTTGTCTGTTAACACTCTAGCGGTCGCAATTTTTGCTTAATCGATACCAAACTCGATATTTAAACGTTTTATGTAAAAATAAAGGCATAATGGCTTTAGGTATAATGGCTGAAATCGGACCAATGGGAGGGGGTATTTTCGAAATTCCGAAATACCTCCGTTACTATACGTCGGATCGAAACATTGTATGGAAACAAATGAAAAACAACATTTATTCTCTATCTTGATTATTAACCGAGATATTTGCATTTTATTGAGCGTAACGGTCATGAAGAGATCGGCTAACTTCGGTTGTAGTCGTGAGTTTCCGGCTAGCTAGTTCAGACGTTTCAGTAACTGTTCGGCTCTCGTGAAATTTCTCTATTCTAAAACTTCTCGTGGGAAATCTGCTTAGTTTAAGCAGCCCCTACGTGACGGACTTTTAATAAACTTGCAATAGTTATTTATAATAATTTGAATACTCAAGACAGGAGGCGAGAATGGATGTCGTCAATGTTGTTGGTTTATTTGAAGGGGGCGGTGAATCCTAAATGCCGAAATGAAGACAAGACAGAGGATTTCCATCAACACTCGCTGAAATGGTGGACTACTATCAAATGTTGATATGAACACATCTATAAACTCTCTCTTTCTGAACGTTGGTTTAGACGCCACTATGAAATAGTAGCCATATTTCTAACTACAGATTTGGCAAATTTCATTTATTAATGTGCTCTAAAAGTTACCTTTGTAACAGATTTATTTTAACGATATTTTACATATACAAAATGAACTCGTTTTTTGATGGAGGTTATGGATGACTCATATAAGAATTACGACCGCTAGAGCGGTAACAGGCAAATATAAATTTAATTTAGAACGGATCTCATTTTCAGGGAGATCTGAGGAAATTTTTCGATATCGCGTCATGAGTAACACCTCAATAGCAAGGGAAATCTGCTAATAAAATTTGTAATACTACTAAATAGAAAATACAAAAGCAAAAGAAGTTTAGCGGAGGGAGTGGCAACGAAGGGAGCCTAGAAGTAAAGGAGAGAAAAAATGAGGGTAAAAGGTAGAAGTGAGCCCCCCTCCTCATTACCACAAGGACATTTTGTTAGATGGTTGGCAGAGAGATGGCAACACTGACTCCTCCAGATAGGGGAGAGCATAGGCTATATCCTCTTCATAGGCTTCCCTCTCATATCAGGTTGGCCCTGCTCCTGAATTTACCTCCTGCCTCGTTCCCACAGAGAAATCATTTGTCACAATCTTCTCCTTTTATCTCTCCTGCTACGGTTCTTTTAAACAGTCATGCATGGAATCTCCAGGAGAATAGTGTTCATGTTTTCAGCAGATTTCCCATAACGAATGCTAGTAGGCTATTTGAATTAGTACACATGGCGGGATTTTCGAATATGTTTCCAAAGGTACGTCCTCATTACTTTTACATTAGCTAGGCTCATCATCAATTTATATTCAAACATATGCATCGCCAATGAAGCGTAGCATGAAACAAATAATGAATAATAATATAGAACATATTTACCACAATTGGATGTACAGACAATGTTGGATCACACTGTACTATATTTTATCAGATTTCTCGTAGCGGAAATCAGCTGTTGAGGTTGTAGTCATTTGAAAAATGTCTTCGAATTTAGGAACCTAGGAGATAACGAAAATGAGTTCCATTCAAACTTTTACACACACACACATATATATATATATATATATATATATATATATATATATATATATATATATATACACACACTCTTGGCGCGATTTTCAAAAATGTTTTCGTAGGTAGGTCAAACTATATACCCGAAAATGTAGTCTGTAGGGTAAAAAAAAATATTCCTTCCTTTAACACCATAATTCACAAAATATTTTTAACGAAACTTTAATTAAGAACTAATATCACATTTAATAATTATTGTATTTACAATATATAGTCTCTACTAGAAAAATAAATAATTTTGGACGTATGACAACAGAAGGTCTAATTTAAGGAATTTTTAAAATGTAAATGTTAATCTCTGAATTGGAGAAGTTTACTCTCGTGCAAATAGTATAAATTATTACAAATAATATTTTAACTTGAGAACAGAACTCTCCTCATACCTAATGAAATTATAAACATTTATGAAACATTTTACTAATATAGCAATCTTATGCTGCGTTATGTACACTCACGTTCTTAGATTTATCATTTTAAAAATATATTATTTCATTTCTAGAATTTGGATTAATGCAAATTCCACCTATAGTGCGGAAAAAAATGAAAGAAGTTCAAAAGTGGTGACAATAGTCGGAAACATATACGGACTTGCTGACCAGCCCGCGCCACTGCTTATGGAAAATGAAGACAACCTTGCAGGTAAAACCGCACAGATTAGATATTCGTGATCCTGGATCACTAAAGATGGCCTTATGGTAAGATTCAAGTTAAGCCAGCTTAACATTTGAAACATTTGAACTAGGTGAAAAATTAAGCATCATTTATTGAAATAAATCAATTCAATATATTGTTTTCTTTATGGTAGAAAACATATTTTGTTAATGGTAGGAATAAATTGGGGGAATTAATAGCAAAACCCTTTCAAGAAGACAATATCTACAGATGGGAAGATATCTTCAAACTTTCTTCGATTTCCTGCTCCAAGAATGTTTATTATTCCTTTAGTATTATCCACTCGAAACATTGGAACTAATTGCAAATCCTTGAAAAAAAATATGATTCCGCAGAAAACATAGTTCTAAACTTGGCGCTACCTGGAAATTAGGTGGATAGTCTCAAAAGCCTCACGTTCTGTACAAAGGGACTTTTTCCCCGTTGCCGAACACACTCACGGACACGCACAACTGCACCAAGTAATACTAAGAGGAAAGCCACACCACCCCCCTGGGAACAGTATGGCACAGCCATATATTACCATAACATTCCACTCAGCTCAAGGTCGTGACAAAATTTCATATCGTCCCAACCACATTCTAGCATCGATACCACAACTACTCCAATAAAATGCCTCTTATAAAAAGGAATGATTTACATGGCTGTAGGAGGGGGGCCATCTCCTTTATATTCTAAATACGAGCCCCTTCAAACACATTACCTCTTACTTCAACAAATTCGTTTGGCATAGAACGAAAAGTCTCCCTTCTTTCTCACCAAAAATAAACGAACCCAGTTGTGCATACTTTATTGCCTCTGCTTATGATTGAAGAGCTATTTTTCAACTAAAAATAAGGAAGGCACAATATATACAAAACTATAACAACTGTACACTAATTTTTTCAAGGAAATTTCACTTTCCTTTTTCGCTTCTCATGAAATGTAACAACACAACAATTTCCAACTTAGGTTCTGCTTCTTTATTTGACGGCTTTTCATGCCTTGAAAGCTGAACCGAATTTGATTGTCAATTCTGGGCAATCTAAATTAGATATCAATATATTGCAGAGTATATCAATATTCGTAGGAAAAACCAGAGTGGGGGGAGTAATGGAGGCATGAAATGTAAAGTCCCGATACTTGGTTTCCTAATTGCTTTTTGACAAACAAGGACATGATTGTAATTTAGATTTTTATTTAAATAATTGTTTCATTATTTTTTATTTAGAATGTTTACAATCTTTATCTCAATAAACGAAATACGAAACATACTGCTAACAAGTAATATTACGAATAAATGGAAGTATGCGTGTATATATTTATATAAATAAAATGAATTTCAAAAAATTATTCATATTAAAATTCAAGCATAACGTTAGATCAGAAGAATGCCTCATGGGAAACCCCCTAAAATGGGAAATGTTGTTGTCGTTATTGCCAAAGTGGAAAAACAGTTCTATTTTATTTAGCAATAATATTGTCAATGTAATTTGATTGAGGTTATCTCGGTGAGTTTGGCCAATCTTTGATAAACATGCAATGAAATGTTTTCAAACAAAATTTAGAATAATGTAATTCAATGACACAATTACCATTTATACATATACGGTTTATAATCTGCCGCTAGGCGCCATGGGAATCTATTAATTTGCATGTATGAGTAGCGTGACAGACTGGTATAAAGGGAAATGAAATAAAAACGAAATGACGACTGGGAGGGTGGAAGACGCTTGAGGGAAATAGCGTATATGGGACAGAGAGGACTAGTTATGCTAATGCAAGATTATTAAGCTAATAACGCTCTCTAGCGGCCTCCAACTCATACTTATGTCTCCATTTCAAATCAATGTTCCCTGTCCTAATCCCTTCTAGCACGATTTTCCTTCAATTATCTACCCACCACTCCATAATAGGATTTTTCTATTTTCTAATTACAAAGTGAATTTCATTGCATATTTTCCTACTAAATATTTAATGAAAACCACGGCATTTTTTGCTCTAAATATGTCGTAATGTGTCACACTGTAAGAGATTTAGTTTTCCAGGTTAGGTTTTTATTTTGTTATCTACAAATATAGAATATAATATTTGTTTTAATATTATTATTTTTAGCAAACTCGATATATAATAGTTTTAAGTAAAAATAAAGATCACGGTCGTTAACGACTGAAATCGGACCAGTGGAAGGGGGGGGGGGTTGGATTGGGAGAATTTTGAAAATTCGAAAGATCTACGATATAATACGTCGGATAGAAAAATTGTATTGAACCAATGCTATTATAAATTTAATTACCTATAAATGTTGTTATACACATATTTTCTCTAATATTAATATCAACCGATATATTTGGAGTTTTTAATTTTTAGCCCTCAGTAAACCCACACTCCTACTCATCTCATATTAACAAAAACTGTTATAACATGAACCTCTTTATTCCAAGCTTAAATGCCAAATATTGTTTTCATGAAACCTTTATTATGGGAGATAATACGAATTTTTGTACGATGACGTCATCAATTAAGATTTTACCTTCTTGTCTTGAAAATGCTTAGTTGATATATACCCGACATTTAACTGTTTCAGTCAACCCTAAAGATCATTTCTGCTATTGACAGTAATCGCACAAGGAATAAGTGGGGTTTAGAGGAGTGGGGGATTTGAAAATTCAAAATATCTCAGTTATTATGAGGCGAATCGAAAAATGTTATAGAATCAATCTTGTTATAATATTGATGCTCTACAATTGCTGTTCTATATATTTTTTCTTAACTCAAATATCAGACGAGTAATACGTACTTTCTGGTTTTCAGTCAGAATATGTGGTGAGATATCACTAATCTGTTATACCAGCACGTCGGAGATCTGTTTAGTTTAAGCAGCCCTTGCGTGATGGACTTTTATTAATACGTTTTTATCCATAGGAAACACTTTATAATGAGTTTACAATTTAGAACAATCTTCACTAATAATCTTTTAGAGCACTTTGCAACTATTAAAATGATTTCGTAGAAGGATTAATTCATAGATGAACCATATTAAATACAAAACAAAACAAGCTTCAGATGCATGCGAATTTGAATACACGTCTTATCGACATAAATACGATTATATGAAATACAGTCAAACAGTATCAAGGGTCCACCCTAACAAAAAGAATGACAAAAACATTCAGTTCAATTCGGCGTGATGCACATCCTCAAGAACGCGGAGGAAGTCACAAAGATTCAGAAAGCCACAAAAGGTCCTGACGGGTTTCTGAGTCTGATGTGAGTCCATTTCTAAATGAACAACTTTTATATAGAGCTATTCACAAGTGTAGGAAAGGTGACACAAAAGAAAAGTTAGTTCGTTGGTTAATTGATAAAAGGAAAGAAATGTCGATGAAATAAATTGAGTTTCTAAATTTGAATTGAAATTTGTAATCTTATGATGTGAAATCATTGATTAGGTTTTTCTTAATCGTTCTACCTTTAAATTTATTTTGATGCTAACCATAAATTAAAAGAATAAACAAAAACCGTGGCTCAACCATAACCTAAAGAATAATCTGCCCCAATAATTAGCGTAAAAAGTACTTACTAAAAAGAAAAAAAATTTATCTGCTAATAGTCTATTTCAAGGGTTATAACCAGTTTTAATATTTCTTTATTCTTCGCGGGTAGATGTTAAAGGAATGGAGAGGAGAAGAAGAAGGCAATAACTGCTCCATGTCATTTGATAAGGGCTTTTCGAGCCAAAATAAACTCGATTAAAGTAGAAGGCGATATAAGTAAGTTAAGGGCTAAGAAACTGCATAACCTTATTAGAATTCTCTCCCTCACTTCACTCTACAAAATAGATTAATACAGTAGACAAGTTACCTTGAGGAAGCTTCCAGCAGCACCTTTCTCCTATATTGGCATATTTATTATGCTGTTAACCCTCCAACTATATTAAGAGTACGTACTATACATTTTTATCTACATTTTCTTTTCACAGTTAACAAACTCTAATATTCACTCCCCGAAATAATTTCTAAACACACCCATAATAAATTAAATCTGACTATTTTCAACCCTACCATGAACAATAAAAGTAACGTATTGTCTATAAAAGCAACCTTCAGGAAATGAGATTCAATATTTAAACATTTTATTTCAGGGCGATGATAACCTAGTAGTTTTTTGCCCTAAAACCCTACAAAACAAACAAACATTTTGAAAAAAATTGAAAATCAGTAAGGCAGGCATCCATAATAGGGTTACTTCCCTAAAATGAAATCTGTTACACAAAATATCTTTGACTGAGATTTTGAATGGCGTTAATATCACAATATATATACATACATACACAAACACAGCAGGGCGCCATCCGCCTGACGCACGGAGACCATAGAAAGCTTTGGAAGCTGGTGAAGTCCAGGATCACCAAAAGGCGAACCGTACTTCTCCAGACTGACAATGCAGTCATGAGTCCCACAGACCAGGCTGAAGTGTTGGCGGCCCATATGGCTGCCACAGATCAGTCCAGGTACCGTCAGGGCGATGAGGCGCCTCGGACGGACCATGGAGACAACTTCATGTACTCCTCTCCGAGGCAGCTCAATGCCATACTGCGTCGCACCAAGGGAGGTAAATCCCCTGGTCTGGACGGGATACAGTATGTACTCCTGCGCCAGCTTCCGCGTAAGGCCTTATCCTACCTCAACAACCTCCTAAATTCCTGCCTCCGACTCCGCCATTTCCCTTCCAAATGGAAACATGCCATTATCGTACCCCTCCTCAAACCCCGGAAAGATGGCATGGCCCCCGGCGATTACCGACCCATCAGCCTCCTCTCACATATCTCCAAAGTATTGGAGAAAATCATCCACAGATACTTCGTAGATTTCTGTGAGGAGGCCTCCCTCATCCCTCACGAGCAGTCAGGTTTCCGCCCCCGTCACTGCACCCTTCACCCTTTATCCCGCCTTTACACCAACACCGCCAACAACCTTCGCCGGAATATTGTCACGGCGATGATATCCGTGGACTGCACTCAGGCCTTCGATTCCGTCGACCATGCCAAACTCCTCAATATCCTCCAAAAGCATGGCTGTCCCCCTCAACTCCTGGCCATGCTTAAATCCTTCCTCCTCGACCGTACCTTCCAAGTGAGGGTCGGCGAATCACTATCCAAGTCCTATCCTCTCAAAGTCGGAGTCCCTCAGGGCTCCGTTCTATCCCCATCCTTGTTTACGGCGTATACAGCCCAGGTGCTGAGTCGACGGTTTCCGGGGACTGAGATAGCGGCCTACGCGGACGACGTGGCAATAGTCAGCAGTTCCGTCAATCCCTCCCGTGCCCTCTCCTTAGCCGAAACCGCTTGTCAGGCCATATCCGACGACCTTAAATCCCTGAACATCTCCGTAAACCCCTCCAAAACAGACGCTCTCGTCTTTTCCTACCATAAAAAGGCCACAGGCGCCAAAATCCCTACATCCTTCACCCTCGACGGATCCACCATATCCCCTTCCCGATCGATATGTTACCTCGGTATACATCTCGACCGCCACCTCACCTTCTCCACCCACATCCGCTCCCGACTCGAAACCCTCCGACTAAAATACCGCTCCCTTGACCACCTCCTCTACTCTCCCACCCTCAGCCTAGGTCTCAAGCTAATGATCCTCAAGGGTGTTATCCAGCCCTCCCTGCTGTACGGCGCCCCCATCCTCCGCTACCTCACCAAAACCTCCCTCCAATCCCACCAGAATGGCATCGTCCGCAAAATAGTGCGGAACACATCTTTGCAGAGAGCAAAGAACGATGTCATTCATGCCTCCTTGTCCCTAGAACCCATCTCCCACTCCATAGCAAAACGTCACATAAAATTTTTCGATTCCCTATCCCAAATAGATAATCCCCTCTATTCCAACCTCATCCCCCCCCCCGGCAACCGACGGATTGGCAGAGGGCCGACGTTGACGAGCCCCTTATCGACCTCGTTCGGCTTGCCGAACCCCCGAATCCCCCTTAAATTTTCGTCCTGGGAACCACCTTAAAATCTTCTTCACACCCAATTTTAATATAGAGCATAAAAATTAGAATAGGTTAGGTTAGGTTAGGTTAGTCTTTTAATATGTAGGTTAATTTTAGGTTAAATGACGCGCGTCCCTGAGAACAATTACAGCCTTTTCAAATCCGCACCCCATCTATTGTACATAAATCTTATATTTAGTAGTTAGCTTAGGTTAGTATTAGTTAATAGTTTCTCTCCTAGAGACTGCCCTGGCCGGGTCACGGCTGCTTTCTTCTTTTTCTTCTTATCTTCTCTCCCGCTATCCCTATCCCCCACTTCTTTAGTTTTCTCCTATCCACACATTCCTCCCGGTGCCGCCCGTCACCGGGCCAATCACAACCGCTCTATTTCAACCAATACCTGTTTACCTGACTCCCTTAAAATAGAGCGTCTTCCTTTCGTTCAGTAGAAGGGAAGCTGTCCTTACCCTCCCAGGTCTGACAGGCCTGAGGAAACCGAACAGGTCAAAAGATGTACTAGGGCCTCAGATAAAAAAAAAAAAAAAAAAAAAAAAAAACCGACAAGGTGTGTCGGTCTCTCATGTCCCAACAAGCAGAATCCTGTATGGTCAACTTTGGGCCTTAACCTCTCTGCTACGAAGCTAGAGGCACAGCGCCTGACGGTGGATGGGCTGGACATTGCTCCCCCGGGCGTGATGAAGCCCGTCAGTCTACTGGAAACCATTCATTGCAGGGACTCCGAGGTTATCGGGTTTGTGCATGGATAATCACCCGACAACGTAAAACATCACGAATCGAATTTCTAGCTCGGAAGTGACTGTTAAATACGGGGAGGCCTCTAGATTTGTAAAAAGGACTCCAAGTAGCTACAAGGAATGCACGGAGGTTATACAGACCAGGAGTCGCTGAAACGTTGGTTAATGAAACCAAAAGTATAAAATAGAAATAGCAGCCATCCCAGAAGCGATGTGATCCGAGAATGGTTAAATCACTTCTACGGGTACACGATTATCTACAATGGAAGGAATGAACTTAAACAAACAGGGGGAATTCTTTAGTAGTGTCTTAAGCTAGGAAGTCTTCAATTTTCAATTCCGTCAATGACCGAATTAGTGTTGTAAGAATAAACTTATACAGTTTTAATAAATAAGGGTCGCTAGTTTCATATACTTATAATAAATGTATATCCACCTTCGCAGGAAAAAAGGATGGAAACTCAATGATGACTTCTAAGCAATTGGATTGAGTTTACGATGATATTTAACGTCATGACGTAAACATAGAAGTGCTAGGAGATCTCAATGCAAAGATTTGGAGAGAACCTCAGTTTCGGCCAACAATAAGAGTACATAGCCTCCATGATGCAAGCAGCAATAATGGAATTAGGTGCATTCTTTCGCGGCGGCTAAATATCTGATGGGTAGTGGTACTTTGGTTCTACATAATGACATCCATACATATATTTGGATTAGTCCTGGTGGCAGAACTAGATTGATCATATACTGATGATTAGATTAGTAGTAATAGGGATATTTGAGATCTCTTTATTAAACGTCAGACCAATAGTGCTCTAACGATGAAGGGAGAGCTTTAGAAGCGCTGATAGCTAAATAATTTCTTAATGGAGTGCGGCCTTGCCATTAATTTTCTTTTTGAAGAAGATTATCATATATTCCTTGATGGAGAAGATCTAGTACAAATGACTGTCTATCTAACTAAACCATTTCACTGACATTTTCGAGGTGGAAAAGTTTAGATAATGCTACTGTTCCACAATAGACGATTAACCGCCCAAATCCTTCCTTCAGTAGGAGAGCTGGGTTAACAAAAGTACACCCCCGCTCTTTATACATGGGAAGGGAGTTTGCTAGCCATTAACAGAGAGAACAGCTGGGGAAGACTGCATAGGGTCTTGTCTGAGAGGCTTAGCCTGGCTAGAAATCCCTTTAATCCAGCGTGTGGCCTTCCATCAGCCGCTTTATAGGACCAGCCAACACAACAGCCACAGACTTAACGCAACTCCAGACGTATTGATCAAGTCGGCTAAGTGCATTCACCCCCATCTTGGACATAAAATGCTGAAAGCCTCTTTAGCACACCACTCCTTTCAACAACCTATACATTTTTATTTGTTTGTAAGCTAAAGTTGCTTTCTAGCTGCACTCTACAACACAATAGGTTCTAATATAGTATTGCTAAGCTAGCAGGAAGAAAAATAAATTTATGAATAAACTTTTTTTTTTCTTCTTAAAAATAAATTTATGAATAAAAAATACATTTATGAATAAAATTTTTTTTTTTTTTTTTTTTTTTTTTTTTTTTTTTTTTTTACAATTAAAAGTAAGTGATGCGCTTACATTATTTTGTCTTATTGAGGTCGTACTCGTGACGCGGTTTCGACATTTTTCTTCAGATGTCCATCGATCCTACCAGGGAGATGACGAAAATGAGGTCCATTCAAAACTTGTCTGTTGTCGCTCTAGTGGTCGCAATTATCTTTTTATCGTTACCAAACTCGATATTTAGTCGTTTTATGTAAAAAGAAAGATCAAGTTCGTTAACAGCTGAAATCAGACCAGGGGGAGGGGGGTTTGGCGAGGGGTAGAAAACGGAAAATTCGAAATATATGTTACTATACGTCGGATCGAAAAATTGTAAAGAAATAATCTTATTGTACATTAAATTTACTATAAATATTGTTCTATTCATATTTTTCGTAAAATGAGTATTAACAGAGATATTTGGATTTTATAGTTTTATGCATTCAGTAAACCCCCACCCCTACAAGTGTTATATTAATAATAAGTTGTTATATCATGAACCACTTCATTACAAGGTACCAAATACCAAATATTGTTTTCAACAAAGCTTTATTATACGAGATACAAACGAATACGTTCTTTTGATCCCCCCCCCCTTCTTTTGTTCTTGAATTACTGAAATTTGAGTGCCTGAATGATTTCTTATAACAGTTTGTATTTTTTCCTCAACATTCATGGTGGTGTTACCAGAATGTAGATTTATCTGTTGTAAACCTTTTCGTGGGAAATCTGCTTAGTATACGCAGCCCCTGCGTGACGGCCACTCCTACTCATGAAATTTTTACTTACTAGAAATAGACTTCTTATGTTCAACTTATAAGTCTGCTTAAATATATATCTTATAGCGGAACACATAAAGAATAGGAAGTGAGATAAATATCGTGCCATTCCGACTGATGCAATCTGCTTAGTTAGGCAGCTCCGAAGTTAGGAATGGGTTGCAAATAATGGGAAAACTGTATTTCACATCTCCATAAATTCACAGAACACAAGGTAATTGCGTCTATTAAGATGGACAATATTCCTTTATAGTTCAAGAGGCAGTTAAATGTTTGAAGTTAGCAAAGAGATGCAAGTAGATATTGAACAAACTTAGCCAGATTGATGAAGTACTATCATTGTGGTTGTATAATCAGAGGAGTGGCAATACGTTGAGAACTACTTGGAAGAGGACGGCCAAGATATTAGCTTGGTCAGTTTGTAATGACTTAGTGGTCGTTGGGATACACAATCAATAAGTTTCTAGTCAGCAATACTCAGTAAAGTACAACTTTGTCTATTATATCCTTAACAACTTAACTCAATCTCTGCACAAAATATTCTAAATTAACATCCAACTTTAATAACAAGAACTCCTTCACTTGTAGATACTGATATATAAATTGATTTAATGTGAAGCCCAACATATACGAATGTATAAGCAGTTTCCAAGCTTCTCTATTTTCATTCATCTATGATTATCGATAATATCCTACCACGACAGCATTGAATGAATAAAAAATAGAAATATATGGTTTAATTGAAAATTCCTAACATTTTTTTATTTATATAGGAGCACCCGAAACTAGGCGATTTAGCTCAAAATTTAACAATGAAATAAATTCAATATAATAGAAAAATAACAAAAACTGTATCAACAATAATAATAATAATTAAAAAAATTAAACTCGATAAATAAACAATAATTACGAGTAATAAAAACAACAAATATTACATTGTTATTTAAAATGGTTTTATTATAAAAAATAATTATATATATATTATTCCTATATACTAGTACAATTATATTAAATTTAAACAAAAAGAGATGTCAAAATCAACCAGAAGCGAAGTTAACTTCTATAAAATAAATTCAATTCTATTTTTAATAATAGTAATATGTATTGACTAATAAAATAATTATTTGGATACATTTCAAAAAAACAATTAATAGTAATTTGTCTTTATAAATTGTATATCCGTATATATCTCCAAAAAAATGCATATTTGTTAGTCAGGCCTTGATGTGAAAAACTTACTTGAAGTCGTTAAGAATGTAACACTCAGGCAAATAGTTTTTAACCAACGCATTTATTTAAATGATATCTCTAATGAGTAAAGTTTGGTGGTTGAAATCAGACGTTTCTATTAAAGAAAATCAGTTATTGAGATTGTACTCATTATGCGATTTTCGAAATAAATCTTATATTTCCAGCTATCACTAAGATGATAAAAAAGGTCCACACAAAACTATATAGATATATCTGTTGCTTTAGCGGTCGCAATTTTTGTATTATCGTTACCAAACTCGATAGTATGCGTTTCATGTAAAATAATGATCAAGTTCGTTAACGGCTAAAATCGGACAGGGAGAGGGGGCGTTTTTTTAAAATTCGAAATATATCCGTTGTCATACGTCGGATCGAAAAATTATATAGAATCAATCTCATTGTATTTGTAATTTTCTTTAAAAGCTCTTATATACATATGTTCTAGTATAAATAGTAACCGAGATATTTGGAATGTTTAGTTTTTAGCCTACCGTAAACTCCCACTCCTACTCATCTCATAATAACAATAAGCTGTTATAACATGAGCCTCTTTATTCTAAGCTTAAATACCAAATATTGTTTTCATGAGACCTTTATTACGCGAAATGCATGCAAATTGGTATAGTGATGACGTCATGAAGTAAGGTTTTACGTCCTTATCTTGACGATGAGCGTTTTATTGGTCCATGGCTCGTGGGAGGCTCCATAGCAAATCATATACTATGTAAAGCACACACGAAAAGAATACGAACTGCGTTACAAGCTATAATGAGGGGTACACGACATTTGTAAACCGAATTACCTTGTATCTTAGACCAGCAATACGTAGGCTGTTAAGCGAAACAAGAGGTACACGAGACCGGAGCAAAACGAGAAATAGCTAGTCAAGGTCGAATGCTGTTGACAAACTATCCCAAAACACTTCCTGAGTGTAGAGGAAGGAAAGACTCACAGCTAATGAGGTGGAGAGCCCACCAATATTAGCTATTCTATCAATACATGAAATATGAAATTCTCTACCGGCCTCTCAGACCGGTGTTTCGGTAAAAGAGTTAACCAACTCAGTCAACACCAAAGATTATATTTGTTATTGGCAGAGATCGAACCAGGAATAGGGGGAGTTTATAGAGGGAGATTCGAAAATTCAAAATATCAGAGTTATGATGAGTCGGATGGAAAAATAACAGTTCATAATAACTTGGTTAAAGGAACCAATCTTGTTAAAATATTGATCCTCTGCAATCGTATTTCTATGCATATTTTCGTAACTCAAATATTAAGCGAATAAGTAATTCATACTTTATTTTTTGCGGTGGTAATATTTGGTAGATGAGATCGCTATTGAGTCATACCACCTCGTGGGATATCTGCTTACGCAGCCCCTGCGTGACGGAAGTTTTTATTATATAGTTACCATACTCGATTTACAAAACTAAAGAAAATTCGGATCAGGGGGAGAGGGCTTAGAGGGTGAATTAAAAATTCTAAATATGTCCTCCATTAATATGAGTCGGTTCCAAAATTTTTATATGACTAACCTTGCTAAAATTTAAAATCCTCGGATTGTCGTACATTTTTTTTCTAATTCATTTTTTCTACAACTTTGTTATTAACTGAGATTGTTGTATTTGTAATTTAAAAGCCTTCGGTAAATTCCCACTTCTATTCAACGAAGAATAGATGATAAATGATCTATTAGTCATGTTCCAGTACGTGGGAAATCTGCTTAGAATACGCACATGATGGACATTTTCTTTTTAGAGAAATTCGTGGGGAGTGGGGGGAGGCTGGAATATCAAGTTAGTTGGTATAGAATATCAGGTGTGCTTGAATATGCTAAAAAACTTCGTGTATTGAAACGCACTGGAAGAGTTTATATGTATGAAAACTTGGAACATACTCTGCCCTTGTTAGAAGCGTATATAATGATTTCCACCCTTATAAATACAGGGCAGACTGACTAATTAAATACATTTACGGGACACGAGAGAGCTAGAATGCAAAAGAGCAAGAACATCCAAAAAGAGATGAATAGCCTGCTGGTAGATCAAAGATAAATTTCCGGAGTGTACTTCATTAAGGGCTTCATGTCTTTTCCTCGTAATACGGCCTCAAGCCTTTCAAGTTGTCACCTTCAAAGACCAAAAATTAGCTCCTTCAAATACAGTATGAGGATTCTCCAAACTTAACGAAAGTAGGTGGGTTCAGAGCGCAAAGACGGCGAAAAAAAGTATATATTTTATGATATTGATGATTTTGTTTATACTTCCATCCATTTGGAAACGGAGAGGTCTAATGGTTTGTGTGCATGAAGGATATCCATTAGCTTAAAAAAAATGGTAGCGTGCTTCTTTATATCTTTGTAATTAGAGGGTCTACTAATGAGGTTGATATAATGTTGTTGTTTCAACGAGAGATATTTTTAAAGTAAGCTTAGTGGATTGATATCCACTGATGTTTAGGAGGTAGGGTATTTCCTGATGTGGTTGGAATTTTTTATTGATTGTGTCCCATAATAAACATAAAATTATTAAATAAAATTCGGAATCCTGGTAATAGAAACACGCAATAAGGGATTAAAATATGCAGCCTATTAATTTGTTTTTACCTCAAAAATAAAAAGTTTGCGAAACGTTGATTCGATTTTCACGATGGGCATAAGAGCCTATTTGGTGGCTTACCAACAAAATAGAATCCTTTGTCTCAGCTTTGCTAGAAAAGCATTCTAACCACTTGACAATCTGTCAACTAACATTAATATTTTATTTTTATTTTATTAAGAGTATGATAGTCTACATTTAAATGCGTTTGGTAATGTGTGCTATGTACAACAAAATAGCCCTTCATCACTCTCGACCGAAGCTACACCCCTTCACCACAATGAGAGGAGCAGCCTTTCCCTACCTGGCAAGGAAGAGCTAAGGAGGAATGGCACTTGATAAGAAAATAGCCACTGGCTATCACTTCAATTTAAACTTCTATAGGAGATCTCTGGGCCATTGAGGCGCAGTGAAGGGGAATATGGTTGAGTGGTACTGGAAAGGGCGAAGACTTCTGGATTAGGATGATTGGATATTTTGCAACATATTTTGCAAGTGGATTTAATGTGAAGTATGAAAAGAGTAGGTTCAGGTGGGCAAATGTAGAGTGTAGCCGTCACACCTTGATTAAGATGACGAATCTACCTACTACTTCAAAATCTCCCAACAAAGAGCATATATGTGGGCAAACAGAGATAGTAGAATATAAATAGGATTAAAAGCGAGTAGGACGAGACGCAGCATTAGGTGATTATGAGTATTAGATATTCAAGCTTGGAGCGTGGATGTAGTATAGAGGGCCAATATGGGCGCAAACATCAACTTAAAGCCTGCCGTATATAGCTAGGGACTGATTCTCCCACTCCTAGACCCTCGGGGGTATTTGTTGTCGATCCCACACCCATCTTTGCACAGCATTAGTAAAGCAAACACAAATGAAAATGAGATGCGTTCGCTGCGCTCTTCACTCAAATTGCTATTTGCAATGATATCCTTCTTTAATATTCTGACTAAAATGTAGAACATCAATTAATTCAGATATTCCTAAAACTATCTAGACGATCAGGATAATTTTCATTTTGTATTAGGGTCTGTTTTTCCTCTATTCTGTCTCTCGGACCACCTGCCACCGTTTTTATACGATTCAAATGCATTTATGACTATTCTTGTTGATCGTAAATATTTCTACCAAAAAATTCGCATGGAGCTACAGACATCTTGACAATGGCCCTAATAGTGTAGACCAGGGGCGAGCAACCTTTTTAATCGACGGGCCAATTTAAATTTTAAAATTTGAATTAGCGGGCCGCACAGAAAAAAAATATTTACAAATATGTATATGTATGTATTTATATAACAAAGCAAAACAATCTGCCCTCTTTCTGGAGGGTTCCCCAGAATATATATTTATATATTATATATATATAGCATATATATATATATATATATATATATATATATATATATATATATAAATGCTTGGCGGGCCGCATAAACATGTTTAAAGGGCCGCGTGTCGCTCATCCCTGGTGAAGATCATAGGAAGATTCCAATTGAGTAAAATACATGTACATGTTTGTGAAGTTCCAAAATGGCTTTGCCATTGTTACTAATATTATAACTATAATATTATAGTTCGATTCCCGTGACGAAATTCATTAAATAAAATCCTGAATTTTGTCACTAAATAAATCCTTAGTCCACCACTGGCTAGAAAAGGGTGGTAACCTGTAGATAACCCCTCCCGATTAGCCTTAGTTGCATAAAGTGGATGTTAATAAATAATTTATAATTTTTTAATATTAAATAAGATCATAAATGTATTCTGTTAATAATATTTTAGTGTATTTGCTGTGGTTTATGAAAAAAACCCAGCTAACATTCAAGATAGAAAAAAATGTACATAACAATTGTTGTACAGAACATTGTTCATAAGTTTAGCTATATAACATTTTTTCGACCCCAATCATAATAATGGGGATATAAACAATTTAGTATTTTTTAAATTCTTAAATGTCATTTAATAATTCAAAAATGTCAGCATATCCTGTGTATTCATTAGGTTTTTAACAATTAGTGATTGAATGTCTTTTTTGGTCGTTTTTGAAAGCCCTATAAATTATACAGCTTTGGAGCAAAGCCTCTACAATAAATAAATACCGTTATCCCGATACACAGTAGAACGAATGCGGCTGTTTTGCCTCAATTCCTAAGTTAACGAGGTAAATTATTGTTGGGGTAAATTTGGTTACCTAAGTTAATTGGGAAAATCATTCAAAGTGTAAATCTGTTTAGTAGAATTTCTGCGTTAATAGGGTAAATTGTTGGTAGGGAAAATCTGGTTTGATCTACACAGACAAATAACTAAAACCAGGAGCTAGCAAAATCTAAATTGCTGGAACTGAAAAACATATTACATGATAATAAAATTGCAGAGCACAACGGAGTTATAGTAGAATAAACACCCTAGAATTTTAAAGTGTTCAAGATCACTTTTTGAAATCAGAGCTGATCAAGTTAGACACATTTAAGATCATGTTTGGGAAGTCATTAATACATAGTAATGACTAGAGAAAATGACACGATAACATACAGTAGGGATCACTAGAAAAATACGATAATATGTAGTTACGAATGTACTAAACTCCCTTAGAGCATTGTATTTCCAAGAAATGTTAAAAAAATAATAAGGCTGAACTAGAATATACAACGGTGGGTTTACTGTTACTGGAACGATACGGCCTGTTCTAAAGTTAGGATAAAGTCCAAGGTTGTTATTGTCCAACAGTATTTACAACTCTGACTACCTTTGGAGGAAAAAAACCTCAGAAGAGAATAACAAGACCTCGCCTGGTAAAGGAGCTTTGGTTATTTTAAGATTCCTTATATTAAGGAAGAACAGTGTGAGGTTTGGGACCACGGGAAATATTGGTCTCTAATCCTCTCTTAGGCAACTCTACACGGGAGAAATGGAAAAAAAAGTAGACCGTAGTAGAGAGCGAGTAGAAATGGAGGAAGAAGGAAGGAGGGTTAGAGAGCGAGAGAAAAGGCCGCATTGCAGTCTTGAGCTCTTAATATATACCTGGTTTAAGGACACGCAACGTATAATCAACACGACTACCTTCTATTTCCAGATAGCCGAAATAAATGGGATACAGTATCCTCTATTACCAGCCAATCATTATGGTACTGATATGAGACAGCATCGTTGGATGTTTGTATACAACTCTGCATTAGAAATGAATAAATTCAGCAAGATTTCTATTACAGATGTAATCAGGCTTGATTTATACCTAAAGCAGCTACAGCCATAAATACATGAACATGTATTAGATAATACACAAGAGTGGCAGCTAAACGCCTTAAATACGACCTCTTCTTTATTGATAAGTAGTTTTAAAAAAAATCAAAACTGTGCATTTTAATAAGTAAGTTTATATTAACAACCTTTTCACAACTTTCTCTCTATTTATTTTATTTCTAATTCAAGCTGCCACTACTAAGCAGCCCTTAATCCGCCGAAGGGTCAGATTCCTAGAGTCGCAGGAAAAATGGAGATTGTAGAAATATAGTGCCAGGAAGGATAGGGTGCACTTACTGACCAATACCAGCTCTTAAGAGGGACTCTATAAGTTTTGCTTCCTTCCAATTTAACTCTTTATAGATTTTCCTTTTATTTTTTTTAATTTTTATTATTTTCCCTCATGTTATAAATATACTAACAATTTACATTTAATTTTGTCCGTTCTATATATTTTGTACATTTGTAAAATTTAGTTTTGTAAAAATCTTAACATTTATTTAATTTTGTAAAATTATATTCTAACATGTTAAAAGATGAATCGCCATTGTAAAGGCATCTCAAATAAATAATAATAATAATTAAGAGGGACTCAAGAAGAAAAGAACAAGGATTAAAAATTCACACACTTAATGTGGAAAGCAAATTACAACGAAAAGCGTGCACACCATTAGAGTGAGGTGAATATGGTCTCTTATAATAAATATTTACTACTAAATAGAGGCTTTAGATGGAACCAGAGAGGCACCGAGATTATGGTAAGAAAGTCCGCCACGCAGGGGCTGAGCAACGGATTTCCCTCGTGAAGTTTAATAATAGATAAATCTACATACTGCTAACACAAAACCACCGTCAATACTAAGAGAATTAATACAAGCAGTAATAAGAAATCTTTCCCCTCCCAAACACAATTAATGAAATATGTCAGATTATAACATTAATTTTATTGAAAATAATTTACTACATCTAGTACTGCAATTTATAAAGAATCATAATAGTTTTTATCTCAATCAATCAAATTTTAGTAGTCCAAGAACTTAAGACGCGGGGGTCAGCAACATATTTGCATGTTTCTCGTATAATAAAGGTCTCTTGAAAACAATATTTGGTATTTAAGCATTGAATAATGTGGTTCATTATATAACATAGTATTGTTTATGCAACATGAGTAGAAATAAACCCCCATTTCTACTCATGTTGCATGCTGAACGCTGAAAACGGAAAAATGTAAATATCTCAGTTAATATTCAAGATAGAGAATAAATGTATATAACATTATTTATAGTACATTTAATTTGCAATAAGATTGGTTCTATTCCCCCATGGGCGAATTAGGAATCAAAGAGACAACATTTTAGACAGGCACTCCACCTACTTTTTGGAAAAACACAGCTACAGAAGTGGTGGCTGTGCTTCAGAGTACTTCCTGCTTCTAGCTAACTACGGAGATTCAGTGAATGCATAAAACCGATAAGTTGCTTACATGGATAGCCTCTAAATACAGTGTTGGCAATGGAACAGAAAAGATCTGTGTCCAGAAGGAAGGTGCGGGAGGTTCAAAGATACCTTAAAAAGAAAGAGGCTTAAGAGTATTAGGGCAAAGGAAAGTGATCGAAATGAACCCTTGGTTTCAAAGAGAAGTTGAAAAAGTAACGGGGTAAGCAAAAAATTCTCCAAAGAATAACTCGTTATGAAGATAATGCATAATCGGAATGAAAAATGCAGGAGCATTTTCAAATACGAGAAACAGTGTCAGCTTTATTGATGAATATGCTTAGATCTTAAAGCAAGATCCCTTAGCCTTCTCGCATCAATTTATTTTATAACTCTTTAAGAGAAGAAACATTAACGGTAATTATTGCTAAATTCAATGAAATTCCAAGTTGTATTAAAAAAAAAAATGTGTAGAATGGAGTTAGTACATGTAAATATAGGAGGTTGGGCATTGTAAGGCAAGAGTCAGTTGCACCAAAGTGCTGGTACCTGATAATTAGAGGAGGGTGGAAACCTACAATTTAAATTCAAAACACCACGATTGAAGGTGATTTTGTGTGTGAGCGTTGATGTATTTGAGTACAATCGCTGTAATCCGAGGATATACACGTTCCTAGTATATTGAAGCACAAGTTTACAAACAATAGGACAGAGATCTCTTGGAATGTAGCCTAAAGGGTAGTTTGTAGGGAGCTTCCAAATCCTGTACAACTTATAATAAGCCCTGGTAAAGTCAATATTTCCTACAATTAGTTGTAAACTTATATTTCATACAAAAGTTAGGAAACTAGTTAGTCTTTATTAGGATGGGATATCAGGCGGGGGTAGGGTTAGAGTATGGCGAAAACTCATTAAAACACACTGCGGATTTTGCTCCCTTTCAGGGCAGTCTGAACCTCTCTCGCTTCGCTGCAGGAAATGATTGATTCGGTTTAGAGAACTTGCCCAGTCCTTTGCCAGGGTTTAATACAACTTCAATTCGTTTGTTGCGCATTCCAATGGGCTATCCCTCACTAAGCTAAGGGCGTATGAACAGTTTAGAAACATTTTCAGCCTGGGGGAAAAAAAAACAGAATTCGGAGGGAGTTCACAAACAGTACATGCAGTACTGCAAAGTCTGCAAGTTTCTCCAACTAAGGATTCTTAGCCATCTTTACCTATGCATGTCAATCCTGCTGGTCACATCTGGTGTACCAAAAGACATTACTTTTGGTTCCATTCTATAACTATATCTATTTTCTACAGTATTCCGTTCTTAATAGTGAATATAATATTCAGCAGTCTACAAAAGGTTGGTATATTTTATAAATATTTATTTAATTTTGTAATATATAAATAGTACCCCTCACTGTAAACCACTGCCCCTCACAAAAATAGAAGTAACTCTACTATTATTAGGGGCATTTTACACACATGCACGCACGCCCATGCATACCCATATATATTCTTATAGCCCTAGTAGAGGAAGGGGTTTAGAGGGAGGAATAATTCAAAATTTGAAATATCTCGGTTATTATAAGTAAGATTGAAAAACATTATACAACCAAAGTGATTGGAATTTTAATTTCCTACAACAATTGTTTTATACATGCTTTCTCTGGCTCGAATATTGACGGAGTTTTTTGTGTGTTTTGGTATCAAGTTTGTGTAACCCCTCCTCCCCACTTGTCCTCGTTCGATTTTCACCTTAAGTACCTCAGTCACTAAACATCTCAAGTCCAACTAATATTTTAATTTCTATTTATTTTCTTGTTTTCAGTCGTTACTAAACCATCACTTCTACTCATAAAGAATTGATTCTGAGATGGCCAGTGTATCATTCCAACATGTGAGAAATCTGCTTAGTTTACGCTACACCTGAGTGACGGAATATCCTACCAGTGTCTGGCACAGAATTCGGTGTATGAGTATTACCATACATTCGACATGGACTTACGCTTCAGTTTCTGTAACTTCATAATTAAAAAAAATACTAAATCTATTAAGTTCTCCTGAATACAAATCCCATCAGTATGCCTACACTATATGAAAGAAAAGTTGTATTTCATTACCAAAATAATGAGGAAAGTATAATATTTATTATTTTTAGCAATAAAAATAATATATATACCCACCCTTTGAATTTATTTTACACTATATTTTTGTTCTGTTATTGTTTTCACTGTATTTCTTAACAAAATAATTTAATTCATAAAATGCTCTCAGCTCAGTTAGCTTGCCTGGGCATAAATAACTAAAATTAAGACTACGTAAAATAACTTATTGAATCTGTAAAGTAGGAAATAGAGCTGGTAACTAATATGATTTATTCGAAGAAATAGAATTCATTACAACCATAAGCAGTGTATCCCAAATAGTCCCTAAATAATATTACTAAACAAATAATAAGGCGCCACTTCGTATATTTTTGCAATATATTTGGAAATATGAATTTCACAGGGACACTGAATGTGAATATTTTGGAATTTTCGTTCTCTTAAGTCGAGAAAAGCAGTTTTAGTTTATTAAGAAACTTTGGAGGAAGCTGCAAGGAAAAGAATTCATCTCACCGTGAAATCCAGTAACTTTCAGCAACAACAATTTCCACTAAAGTATCTCAGATAAAGTATTCAGCCATATTATAATTACAATGAAGTACTGCAACTTGTTATAGAATTGCCCTATTTGCCACGGATAAATATCCTTAATATTTTCTTGGACGGAATTCTGTGCAATTAAGGAACAAGGTTATTTCTTTGGAAAGCCCCTTAGCATCATATTGATTGAAATGTAAAGAATTTTATTTAATAATTCATAAAAAATAAATAATCATTTAATATTTATGGTTGTCATTTATGGCGTAAGTCATCTGTATTTATTATAATACCGAATAAATAATAATTTGATATACAATAATGTTGACTTTCCGGGAAAATTAAATCCAATAGGCCCTGGATCAGCTATATTGTCCCTTGTTTGAAATTATAGAACTAACAATTGCAATAAACACTGACAGTGTGTCGTATCCATTAAAATTCAAAAATAATACTCATCAGTAAACCTGTAAATCATATCTGTTTTTTTTTTTTATTTTTTTTTAATATTAAGGGAATTCATTTACTGACGACGGTAATTGAAGTCGGTAAAGTCCTATAACAAACTACATACATCTCCCCATAGCAGCATAGATGGCAGACTGAGGACTAATACTCAAGAATAGCAACCAACCACAGTTTTATACCTATGAACGAAATGTGATTCAGGATTTTTTGAAGAGGTAGCAGAAAATATTTAGCTTGTAAGTGAGTTATGTTATAAATTTTGGCTTTGTAAATGAGACTAATAAAGGAAATCATAAATATATCTCTCGGTTTGAAATATTATTTAGAACGTATTGTACGTCGTAGACATATTTATATTAAAACCAAATATATATAATATATTGAAAGAAAATGCAGGAATGAACATTTTGAAAGAGAGTTATCAAGTTAAATGTGCCATAAAGGTCAGAAAAAAGATTGATTTGTTGGCTAAAGATTCATTTTGGCATAAGAAAGTAAAACATGAATTGTTAATTACCCAAACAGCAATAGTCTCTTCCCAACATACATTAAAAAGTCCGTCACGCAGGGGCTGCGTAAACTAAGCAGATTTCCCACGTGAAGTTTTAGAATAGAGAAATTTCACGGGAGACGAACAGTTACTGAAACGGCCGAACTAGCTAGCAGGAAGCTCACGACTGCAGCCAAAGATAATCGATCTCATCATGTCGCTCAATAAAATGCAAATATAGCGGTTAATATTCAAGATAGAGAATAAATGGTTCTAACAATTTTTCGATCCGACGTATTGTTACGTTTTTGTATTACCAAAACCAGTAATAAACGTTTTTAATAAGAGTTCTTTTGGATTGCAAAATTAAATACTCGCAAGTTTCACAGTTTTTATCACTGCAAAATTTATTTCACAATGCACAATAAACTTGGTAATTATTCTTAATTACTACTCACAGTATACACTGATAGCGTTACTGTTCTTCAATGAGTCACAGTCCAATAATTCACTGAAATTCACAGAAAGACGGCACTGCACTGTCCTTTACTTCGCGGCACTGCAATGTCTTAAACACGGCACTAAACTGTTACTTACAGTCACGGCACAACACTGTTCTTCTTCTAAAAACACTTTACCGCACTGCACTAAGTCGCACTGTAGCACTGATGTGACCATCAAGATCGCTGAGCATAAACTAACTAACTCGCAGCTTGCTGGTGCCTTATATATAGGTGGTCGGCATAGATCAAAGGGGAATGTTCTAGTTCATTCCAGGCTAGGCGGGACGAGCCCAGTAGCGTCTCGATCTCTTTGATCTACGCCGCCTTTCCAAATACGCGACTCTCTCTCTCTCTCTCTCTCTCTGAAGGATTATTCATCTATTTAATTTTCGCAACAGTATAGTAACGGAGAAATTTCGAAAATCTCTCCCTCTCACTTTCAGCCAATAACGAACTTGATCTTTATTAGCACATTTCCCATAAGGGAAATCAGCTATTGAGATTGTACTCATGACGCAATGTTCGAAATTTTTCTTTAAATGTCCATCGATCCTACCTATATATATATAGTTTTGAACAGACCTCATATTCGTCATCTCCTGGGTAGGATCGATGGACGTTTGAAGAAAATTTTTGGAAATCGCGTCATGAGTACGACCTTAATAGCTGCTAAAAGGTAAAGCTGGATGATGAACAATTCAACAGACTTTTAGACAGACAAATATATATTAGATCAGATGATTAGCTAAGATTTGAATAAGTTTAAAAGAAGTGAAATAATTAGTTGTACTAGGAAAGTAAATAAGGCTTACTCTAAAATCCCTAAGAAGATTAAATCTCTCATAGAATTCTAGGGAGCAAGCAAACACTTCGAAAGTCTCTATTATTGAAGAGAGTCCCTTTAATAATAATGACAATATTTATTTTTCTAATTTTGCGGTCCTGATCAATATGATTCAACATTACTAGGAACTGCAGCTATATATATACAACAGTGTTTTCCTAGGGCAATGCATCTACCTGATGTGCATTGTGATCAAATGGAATTGAATATTCTTGACAAAGGATTGAATAAATGGGCAAAAACATTTATTTTATTTTTTTAAAAAAAAGTAAATCACGTCTCTCCTTTAAGGAGGATCCTCCACGCACATAATTTCCCAAATGTAACAAAAAATATCTCAAGAAAACGCCAGGACCTTTACTCAAGTCGAGAATTTCCGAAATGGAACACAAAATAACACCAATTAAGGATTATTTTCCGGATGCAAACCTTTTACAGTAGCATTTGATCACCATGAACTTAGAAAGAGTCCAGTCGAGCATTAAGACCATTAATTCCATAGTTTGAGATTGGATAGCAAGAAGGGGGAGAGAACGTGCTTGGCCGATAATGGCGGCGCAGGTTTTCAGAAGTACTGTGTGAGGGGATAGAGAGAAGAAATGGGGATGGAAAGGGGTGGTTAATATCGTTACGAGGGTAGTTCTCAGTAATGGCGTCTTCCTAACCTAGCTTGGAGGAAACCATTCATGTTATACCCTCCCTCCTAACCTCCCTGACAGTGAGCCCAATGAATTATTTCTTCATGAATAACCCGCATGAGAAATTCTATTTGATTTTATAGGCGCTGTTCTACAATTATTGCTGCATTTTAGCTATTGAGGTTGTACTCATGACAGAATTGTCGACATTTTTCTTCAAATGTCCATCGATCCTACCTAGTAGATGACGAAAATGAGGTCCGTTCAAAACTGTATATATATATAACATATATATATATATATATATATATATATTAGGGTGGGCCGAAAAAAATTTTTATTTTTTTTTCTTAATGCTATACCGAAAAAAACTTGTCTCTATTATGTGTTATCAAAATGCAACAAAGAAAAAATATATATACCTAATCCCCAGCTAGCGCAACAAACTTGAAATTTCGAAATTTCCCTAACATCATACGTTTTTGTAATTATTTTTAAAGCATCTTAATAGTTCCATATTGGGCTGCTATAGTGATAGCCCTTTACAATAGAGTTTTAAAAATAGAATAAATAATTGGAAAAGTATAGTTTTATTAATCTGAGGTAGCGCAACGGACATGAAAATGTAGCATTTTACAGTCAAGTGCAGATGTCGGCTGCCGGGCAGGGCTTTCCCCACTTATACTACCTCTACCCATAACGCACTACCATTTCATGTTCTTTGTTACTCTGCAGTTTACGTCTGCAGACGCGTTGTCGCTGTGAGTTGACGGTGCAAATTAAGTTGATAATTTATTGAGTGAAGATTAAGTTTAAATTTGCGTGCATGTTGGCTGCTGCTAAGAAAATAACTCGCAGTGATTTTGATTGTCCATTGTTTGGCTGCCCGAGGGAATTGCCTGTGAGTAAGCTTCCAACTTGCCAAGATGTCCTTAGGAGCTGTTTCCACGAACAGTACCTTCTAGCATTAGAAAGTAACAAGCCTGTTTGTTTATCTCAAATATCTAATATTGTCGCTCCAAAAGTAAAAGCCCTCTTTGACAAAGCATCAATACCAACAGTGACGCCCTACAGAATTGTGCATTCAATTGTGAATTTTGTGGCAATTCATACCACAATAGCTACCGTAATCTAATGAAGTCCTTTTAACGTGACAAGGAAAAAGAAAAATACAAACATAAAATTGAGGAATTCAAGCAAAAGGCTTTATCACTCCTTGATGTATCTGCATGAAAATGTAAAATAGAATAGACCTGTAACTGCAAAAAGGTCCCGGAGATCTGTGAGTGCCCTTTATCAATTTCATGTCAATGTGAAAAAGATAAAAAAAATCCGGTGCTTGAACTTAAGTTTATGTATTTCCAAAGAAATTTTGGACAAGGAAAAATTGGAAATTTAGACAAGAAGGAGTAGGAAAAAATTACCTAAAGACTGCAACGTAAAGGAACAAAAAATCAGGCTGTGTCGTCTATCATTTCATTAGTTTCACATTCGCAGCCTTCATGCTCCAAATAAAGCCTCTTCAAAATTCGTTGGTGCCAAGAACAGAGATGGTTTCATACGAACAACGCTGCTATCAAGAGCTTCAATGCCAAGTTTTTCCAGCAAACAAGATTTCAAACTTACAAATATTTAAAGGACTATTCTAAGAGAAGCACAATAAAATATTGAAGTCTGAAAATTTGTATTTCACTATACATTTTGTAATTAATAAACTCATTTGGAAAATGTAAATTGCCTATTTATTCTTTTTCCTACAGGTAATTGTTCCATCAACATTATATTTCCAAAAAAAACACATGGGTAGTGGGTTTAAAAAATTAGATGCTGCACTGCACAACAGACGGTTACAATTAACTATATTCAAGGCGTTTGCGCTATCTAAAATTAAAAGAAATATATATTTTCAATAACCCATTGTGTTTTTATAACTCTAATATAAATGATTTTCACTATAGCAGTTCTATATATAGCTGTTTGGGTACTTTAAAAAAAAATGGTAAAATCCTGTGATTTTAGTGAAATTTCGAAATTTCAAGTGTGGTGCGCTAGCTGGGGGTTAGGTATATATTTTTTTTCTTTGCTGCATTTTGATAACATATAGTAGAGACAAGTTTTTTTTGGTATAGCATTAAGAAAAAAAAATAAAATTTTTTTTCGGCCCACCCTAATATATATATATATATATATATATATATATATATATATATATATATATATATATATATATATATATATATATATTTGTCTGTTACCGCTCTAGCGGTCGCAATTTTTGTTTGATCCTTACCAAACTTCATATTTAAGCGTTTTATGTAAAAATAAAGATCAAGTTCGTTAACGGCTGAATTCGGACCAGTGGGAGGGGGGTTTAGAGGGGAGGATTTTCGAAAAATCTCCGTTACTATACGTCGGATCGAAAAATTGTACATAACCAATCTTATTGCAAATTAAATTTACTATAAATATTGTTCTATACATTTATTCTGTATCTTGAATATTAACCGAGATATTTGCATTTGTATTCTGCGTGTGGTCACCAGTGGGCTATGTTCGGACTTTCCGCCGAGAGCTCTGGCGGCCGTTTCTATAACTATTCGTCCCTCGTGAATAGAGGTTAGGTTAACTGTTTTTTGGGGCTGGAAACTACTGGGTTATTACGCCCTAAATAATGTTTTTTAGGTTTAGAAGTTTCTTACTACTACAGTTGTTATTAGGCAGATTTCTCTATTGTAAAACTTCACGTGGGAAATCTGCTTAGTTTACGCAGCCCCTGCGTGACGGACTTTTTTTATAACACAAATGCTAAGCGAGTAATTCGTACTTTCTGCATTTTCAGTCAGAATATGTGGTGATACGAGATCATTAGTGTGTTACATCGACAAGTGGGAAATCTGCTTAGTTGCCGCTGCCCCTACATGACGGACATTTCTTCGTTATCTTGTTCTGATGAAACGTTTAAAGTATTAATTTATTTTAGTGCTAATATTATTAGGTTATTATATTATTTTTTTTGTTATAGCTTCTTTTTTGTTTATATTTTTTCCTTCTGTTTTCATTCCTGTTAATTAACATTGTTTTATATGTTGCAGTGTTTATACATTGCAGAAGATTGCCTAAGATTCAGAACTCAGCAAATAAATAAAATGAAATACGTGATCTTTGATGTGCTAATTTTTATTACGTCCATTTTTTTGAAGCGTTGCTTAAATCTTTAGTAAATTTACGGTTAGTCCTCGGTGTAAGACCTGATAGAATCTGCACCTTGTCTTGTTAAATATCGTATTTTACTTCTTTATTTTTGATGTGGTTTTTTATCATATTATAAATATGATATGATATCATATTATAAATATGATATGATATCATATTATAAATATGATTTATAATATAATTTACAATTAGCTTGATATTATATTCAAATGCAATATTACAAACAACATCGCTTCTTTGTTAAGTTTTATTAAATATTTCCTCTCCTTTAAATATTTTATTAACTCCATTCGATATTAACGGATGATATTTAAATGAGTTAAAATCTGTCTTATAACATTAGATCTTTGTTCTAGTTAATGTGTATCCTAATTTCCACAAGGTTACATTGATGTAGCAGATTTCGTCATTATTTCAAATATTTACTTCTACCCTGTTCTACGTTGAAACTAAAATAGTCTGGTTGTAATATATAGGGCGGAAGTAAGAATAAATACCCTAGAGAAGAATCATGTTTATGTGTAACGACCATAATAGCTCGTCATACGTAGTATTGCTTTTGAAGATTGCAAAATGGTGTTGAATCAATACAGTTCAGTTGATAAGTTATTTGCCAATAAATATAACCTACAATATAAATATTTCCCTAAATCTCCAAGTTACAGTATTTGAGGTGTGGCTTTCAGATTTAGGAAAAGTTTAGGCTTCCTCTATAGTTAATACATACCAGCTTATGGAATATATGCAAACGCCACCGAGATCATACCTGAAACAGAACAAAATTTATTAGAAATGAAAAATATTAATATTTCAGTTTATAATATATTGGTATCAAGTAAAATTGTTTAAATAATAATAACGCTAGAGAAATTAATTCGAAAGCAAAACAATCAAATTTCATAAAACGAGTAATAAAATCAGAACAATAAAACCAATGACGATTTAAGTGGACTAAATGGGAAATAATGGAATCGAAGAGATGAAATGTTATTACGAATTTTGCTTGCTAAAATATGTAATCTGAATTGAGGAAAAATGGGAATAATACAGTTGTCCATTTTATACCCCCCAAAGGACTGTATTGGAAAATGCTCTGCCAATAGGAGTCCTTTCAATATGTAACCCAGCTGGGAAAGCAAAAGGGAGAAAGAGGCGGGGAAATTTATTTCTATTTTGATAACACAGGGTTCCTTTTCTTTCATTATCGCTGACCTTTTTTAGGCCGCTTTTAGGGAGCTCAGCTCCTCTCATTCGTTTCCAAGACATTAACTACGTGCTGAGATTTCTAAATTCGGAGTTATCCGTGGAAAAGCTACAGCAGTGGATTGGAGATAGGGGGGAGAAAAGGTGGAAGGAGGTAAAAAGAAAAATCGGGAAAAGAAACAATTGCTTTAAATTATAGAGGTAAAGATAAAGTCTAAAATAAACCTCCTCTTTCTGGTTAAGAACTTCAGGTTCAGGGAATTTACAGTGGACTACAACTGCTTTTAAACAGCCCAAGATATATTTTTTAATTACTGCCTTACTTTTCTAATTCTGAACCTTTTTCATAAATAAATTGTCTTTTGCCTTTTTAAGGCAGCTTTGCCATTTTCAGAAATGCAATCAACGTTGGTATAGTATTCGTTTATTTATTGTACGACTTATACTTTTTCATTGTTACATCTGAAGGGAGCCCTAAACCTTTAGAAAATAAGGTACGAATTTAATTTCGCAATACAATGTATGCTTTTATTAATTATATCAAAAACTGTGCCTACATATGACCATCACTGAGTAATGTTTCATTCAAGCGTTGTTCTGTGCCAGTTGATAACACTCCACTAAGACTTATAATTGATGTGGCAAGCTGAAATTTGCGATACGGTAATTTCAAGATACACAACCAAGCATGACCTGAATTGCCTTGATGAGAATGTAATTCATTGGAACATGGGATCTGCAAAACAACGGTTTAACAATTCCTCTTTCCTCGGAGCAAATATCATTCAACCGATATGCCTGTATTCAATTAGCAGAGTGATCCGCAGCTTTCCCCTCTGGGTGTGGCCATTCTTTTTTAATCCGTATTTCACAGTCCTCAGTCAACATGGGACTGTGAACTCAATGATACACTTCAATTCTTCTTGTAAGGATTTCTTCAAATATTCTTTTGTGTTAGCTCTGTGAAGTAATTTTTTTTTTTCCTAGAATGTTTTCTACCCCTTTAAGATTCCTTCTTATACATAAACAGTAGCATCTCTAGTGCGCGTAATTTTTGTTTGATAACCGCTAAACTCAGTATTTAATCGTCTCCTGTAAAACTAAAAATCATGTTCGTCAATGGCTGAAATTGGGCCTCAAGAAGCGGCGGATAATATAGAAAACTAGAAATATCGCCGTCGATTTGAGGCGGATTGAGAAATGTTATATAACGAATATTTTTGCATACCATTTGGATTTTATAATTAACTAGGTGAGAAAATTACAATGTCGTCCAATTTCATCACAGTTCGGTTTTTAATAATTATTGAGTGCTCTGTTCGTTTTAAGACTATCCGCATTGGAACACTTTAAATGTGGTTATATGTATTGTTGAAGGCAACTAAGTAATCAATATTAAAATCAAATGCTTTATAGGAACTGGACGATTTTGTAATTTTCTCTCCTAGATGTGTCTTCCAGCAGACTCTGGAGATTAAATCATCATTTAAACTA